>PVKB01000941.1:0-415820 GCA_004027205.1 Ctenodactylus gundi | reverse complement strand
TTGGTGCCTGATGCCAACCAACCCTCTGAGCTTTGACCCAGAAAGCACAAGGCTGGTGGCTGCTTGTCACCTGGGATTTTATTGGTGGTGGTGCTGCTGGGGATGGAACCCACTGCGTGCTTTGTTCATGCAAGGCTGGGGCTGAACCACCAGGCCCCCTCAGGAATGTAACACGAGCTGGAAATGCCGGCGCATCTTAGGTCCCGCCCATACTTTGGTCTACATCCAGAGGCCTATCCGTGACCCTTACAGAAAAGCAGTTTTTTTGTGGTGAAATATGTGTTACAGAAAATTTGCCATCTTGGCTATTAAGTATACTCACCACGTTGTGCCAGTAGGTGGCTGCTGCCCCTACCTTCTCCATCCCCCCCCCCCCACACACACACACATCGCTGTGTCCTTATCTGTCACTCCTGCTGTTCCCGTCTTTCTACCTTGGGAACCACTCAAGTGCTTTCTCTCCCTAAGAACTTGCCTAGTTTTATATATTTCATGGAAGTGCCATTGTATAATTTATGGCCCTTTGTGTCTGGTTTATTTCACTTAGATAGACTTTGGAAACGTTACCTTGTGTTGTGGTCGTTCCTTTTTATGGCTGCATAATATTCCACCGGACAGAGAGACTGTGGGTGGATACTTGGGTTGTTTCTGTGCTTGGGCTGTGGTGATGCGGCAGTTTCTCTAAACATTGGTGTACAAGGATGTGTCTGTATACCTGTTTGTGTCTTTGGGGAGTGCCCCTAGGCCGAGTGAGGTAGGAACTCTCATTAGCTAGTTGAGGGTGCCGGTCTCTCTATCTCTACTGCCCATGGGGTGTAGCTCCACCAGGTTCTCTTGGCCGCATGGCATGAACTTGGAAATTGACGTGGCACTTGGCTCCCTCCCAAGTTTTGGTGAAAGTCATGATGATGGTAGAGATGGCTCGTTTCTTGGTTGTTTTTATTCTTCAGTGCTGGGGATGCAACCAAGGGTCTTTGTGCTAAATTACTTTGTCCCCTCCCCAGATTTTAAATTTTGAGACGGAATCTTGCTGAGTTTCTCGGGCTGGCGTTGAACTTGAGATCGTCCTGCCTCAGCCTCCCAGACTGTGAGGAATTTTACGAGGGCGCACCGTTGTGCCTGGCTTGCCATTTCCTGGGTCATCTTGTGAGGTCCCACTGTGACCGTATTAGGTAGAAATTTTTCCTCTCAAATTTACAGACAAGGAAACAGGGGTGCTCAAAATTCTGCCTCCCCCCCACCTCCAACTCATCCTCCAGCTCCAAATTCTGCCCGTCTCTACCCTGCACTCTCCTGCCAGCAAGCCACCCCCTCTTCCTGCATCTTGGGAGCCAGGGGCCCCAGGGAAGGTTCCAGATCCCTCCCTGAGCTCTTGGTGGACTGACAACCTGGAGCTGCTCCCCTGAACCCCGTGTGAGTGCCTGGCACACTGAGCCCCTTCCACTAAGGTAGTAGTGTTTTTCACAGGCTGGCTGTTGTCCACAGGAGAAGGCCAGGGTGACATCCCGAAGAATGTCACATTGCCGAGCAGTTTGATTTCATCTGTTTTCTTAAAAATCTAGGTTTTGACCCCCATTCCCACAGCCTTTGAAGTGCACAGGGAGAAGCGGTGGTCCCAGGAAGAGAGAGCGCATTTTCTCCCAGGCACTTGCACCAGTGTGGGACCTTTTCCTGTGGCTGGAGGGGTAATGAGTGGGTGTCCTGTGCGGTGTGCCTTGGGGTGACATGTCTGGAGGGCATTTCTCTGCTGAAGGAACAGGAGGGAACACCAGCTTAGAATTAGGTAGGAACAAAGTCCAGGAAGTTCCTGGGGCTGGACGTAGACTGCCGCAGGCTGGAGGTGATCATTAGCCAGTGGGGTTGTGTGATCCCAGGCCACTGTCCTTGTGCCCCCCAGGGCTACTCTGGACAAGGGGCCTCTAATGGAATGTCACCAATGTCAACTTGTAGTGTTACAGGGGGAAAAGGCTTTTTTTTTTTTCCTGGTAGTTAAACTAAGTGTGTCTCCCCGGCCAGCTTAACCGTGAGGATTCCATGTGCACATGGGTGTGTACCTGTATGTACTTGAGTTTGTGCACGTGTGTGTGTGTGTGTGTGCACGTGTGTGCATCCTGGACGGAACCCAGCCTTTGCCGTGGCACCTCACTTCCAAGACACCGGTTATTTTTAGGGATGACGCAGCTCGCATCAAAATAACTGGTTATTTCTGTGATGGGGATTATCAATCACGCGGTGACATCGCAGCCAACCAACGCCGAAGGGCGAGAAGGCAGTGGGGTGAGTCAGACATGGGGGGCCGGACCCCAGGGGGCTGTGGGTCTGATCAGCTCCTGAGAACAGCTCCGGTGGCCCAGGGCTTGCTCAGCGCCGGACACTGCCCGTGCAGGCCCCAGTCGGTGTCCTTGGAGGCGGGGATCCTGGTGCCCCATTTTACAGATGGGGATGTTGAGTTAGAGAAGTTAAGTGCCACCCAAGGCCCAGCAGCTGTGTCTGCCTCCAGAGCCCCGATCGTGATGGTGCCTCCCCTGGGTCCCCCTGCGTGTGACCTAGTCACTTGCCCTGGTGGAAGAGCCCATGGCTTGTGCTTAGAGAATGCAGGATGGAGCCAGAGAGGCAGGCGAGTGTGGAGCAGGTTTGGGCGCCATCCCAGCCTGGGCGGGGAGGTAGGAGCAGTGACCGTGGGGGAGTTTGGGCCTCTTCCGAGTCTCTTCTGTCACCCTGTCCTGCCCAGATCCCTCTGGAGTCCGTGATGTCTCGGCTACCCCTGGCCCGGGCTAGCCTGGCTGCCCATCTTCCTACAGGGTTTCCTTGCCAGTTTCAAAAATGGCGCCCTGGGCCTCAAGTTGCCCTTCCAGTGCCTTTCCGCCTTGCACCAACAGCCTGAGCTATCTCTCTAGAAAACACCTGACCAGTTGCGCCCCTCCTTGGTGGAAACTCTTGGACCACGTGATCTAGTTAGGTGGGTCAGCTTGACACTTTTTTCTGTTCCTTTCTGTCACGTGTCCCTGTCCCCCTCCCCATGGCCCACCTTTATTTTTCTGCCCCTGATTTTTAAAAAAGTTCTAATGAAAATTTTGAACAAGAAAAAATTTATATGCTTACTTAACGTATAGTACTTATGTTTGAGTTTCAGTATTTCTATCATGTGTGCCTTAACTATATTAGCTCTTTTTTGTCCCCTGAACTCAAAAAAAAAAAAAAAAAAAAAAAAAAAACAAGGATAACCTCCCTCCCTCCAAAAATAGTGGATCACAGGTTGGGTACATCTGATCTCTGAGGTCGGGCACGTGTTGGGCTTAGCTTGGGGCTGGAGGAGCAATGATAACTAGAACTGACAGCACGCTTGCTTTTATGGGACTCATATTCCAGATGAGGCAGACAGGCCACCAAGGGAAAAAATAACCGAAAATACCAGAAAATGACTCTGTAGGGCTGTGAGGAAAATACAACTTTGATGTAATCAGGAGTGACTGAGAGGTCCGGGGAGGTTCTCCTGAGAAGGTGACAGGTGAGCTAAGGATCTGTGTGACAAGAAGCTTGCTTTGGAATGAGTGGGAAAGAGCTTTCTAACTAGGCAATGGCAAGTGCAAAGGCCCTGTGATGAGTAGATGTGTTTGAAGGAAAGTAGGAAGGTCAGTGTGGCAGCAGACAAGATGGCAGTGTTGGTAGAGCAGGCTGTGTTCTGGTTAGGGAGTGGCTTGTAGGCAACAAGAGGGAATTTGGTTGGTAAGTGTCGGAGGGAGTTTTGAGGTTTATGGTAGGAGGGTGAAGCAGTCTGATAGATAGGTGCGTAAGATTGGCTGTCACTGTAGAACGGGTTGTAGAGGAGGTGGGGGAAGGCAGGAGGGTCGCTCAGGTGGCTGTGGCGGATGCCAGGTTTGAGAGTAAGGTGTGGGCGGAAGCAGCCACAGTGGCGAGGGACAGAGGAGGTGGGTTCCGGGATGTGCATAGGAGCGGCAGGGCTGGCGTCTCCCCAGAAGGAGGGCGGGAGGTGGTGACTCTGGGATCTGACCCCAGCAGGTGAGCGGAAGGCAGCACTGAATACAGGGTTGGGGCGTCTCTGGAAGCGGAGGGTCAGGATGACTCCCCAGGTGCTGCCCTGGGCAGAGCCCCTTCCTCTACTTCGTTAGTGAAGGCGCCGTATCCTCCCAGAAGCCCTTGGGGCACATGGTACATGTGTGTCTGTGTGTGCACAATCTCTTTGGCAATCATAGGCTCATCCGACAGCTCTGCACCCAGCAGGGAGGAGAACCTGCCCTCTCTTGGTCTCTTTACTGATGCTGGGTCCATGTGGAACTGATTACGGAAGGAAGCACTTGAAGGAAGGGCTTTCTGGTGCCCAGAAAGTGTATTTTGACCGCTAAGAGGGAAAAGGGAAATTGGCTTTTCGGGAGGAAGAAAATCACAGAGTAGGAAGAACTGCAGCTCTGAGCCCAAGTGATGTGGGTTCGAACCCTGGCTCTGCTGCTGTGACCTTGGCCAGCCTCGTTCACCTCTCAGAACCTCGATTTCTGCCATCAGCAGAGAAGTGACAGTGACAGCTGCCTTGCAAGTTATGCTGTGGTTCAGTGAGACAGGAAGTGGATGCATCTCGCAGGATGCCTGGGGAAGCATAAGCCAGCAGCTGAATTGGTATCCACAGTGTCTACACAGGGCTAACTGTATGCAGCTGCTGATCGTACCATGGAGCTTTCTCTGGGCACAGGTACTGGCAGGAATGGTTTTTGACATGAGAGCTGCTGGATTACAGACGAGGCTCCTCTTTGACCTACCCTCTCCCTGTCCCATCTCATGGAGTGAGAGAAATAAGGTCAGTTATGGGGACTGACTCTTGGTTTCTGACTTCAACTTGGTTAAAATGGTGAAAGGTGTTTGTATTCGTTTGGGTTCTTTAAAAAGTCAGAGTTTACAGAAATTATAACAAAAAGGATCTGTTTGGATGGCTTACAAGTCTGAGGACAGAGACAGTCCAAGATGGTGGCCTGCATGTGCAAGAGCTGGAGAGTCCCATGGCTGCTCAGCCACTAAGTAGAACCCCTGTCCAGGACTGCGGGACAGCTGGTGAGAGTCTGCTGCAGATCTCGGTTGTTTGAAGAACAATGGTGAAGGCTGGAGACTGAAGATCGGCGATGGGCAGACAGGTGCAAGTCAAGAATGGCCTGAATCTGTGATGGAGATCTGCAGCGTGTAGCCAGTCAACATCCACAAGCAATTGCAAAGGGGAGAGCTTTCCCAGAGGAAGAAGCACCATCTGAGACCCACCTCAGATCCCAAGCATCAGGAGCTTGTGTTGTGGCCTCCAGTCGATATTTTAATGAGACCCTCCCCAGGATCCAGTGCACACTTCAGTTTGAGATCCTCTGGTCTGTAGCATTGAACACCAGCCTTTTTAATGCAGAGCAAGTCATGGAATGTTCACAGAGAAGATCTGAGTCTTTCTCATCTAGGTTACTGAAGAGTGCTCTGTGCACGTCCCTGCAGTGTGTGGTGGGAGTACTGTGATGTGGGTTCCACGACCAAATCACTGGGAGAAATCCCAAGTACCCAGGAGTGGAATTTGTCAGGGCTGGCCATTCCTGCCACTGCTGTCCTGATTGTCCTTTGGCTTTCCTGTGCCCTGTCAGCCATTTGTGGAAGAGGCAATTCATTGGACCCACCAGTGAATACTTTTGCTTTGTTTTGAGCATGTGTATTTGTTAGCCTTCTGCTGCTGTAATGAACTACCTGAGGGTGATGACTTAAAGAAAGAAAGGTTTGTTTTTGACTTACGGTTTCAGATGTTTCAGTCCATGGTTGATGAGATCCATTGCTTTGGGCCTGTGGTGAAATGGAGCATCGAGGAAGAAGAGTGTGGGGGAGGAAAGTGGCTCAACTTTTAGAGGCAGAAGAAAGAGAGAGAGAGAAAGAAAGAGGGAGGGAGGGAGGGCAGGAAGGAGAACTGGTGCTTGTAAGTTTAATTCTCCTTCACCCTATTGGATGGTACCACCTGCGTTCAGGGCTGGTCTCCCCTCTCAGTTTGCTGGCTCACCTGCCAGTCATTTCTGGACACGCCCTCTGAGACACACCCAGAGGTGAGCTTTCTTCCCATCCTACACGTTTTTCTCAATCTAATCAAGTAGTCACTTCAGATTGACCAACTCAGCCCATGTGTTGTGTACCTGCTTCTGATACTTGGTGGTGTTTTCAAGATGGAGACACACGTAACTGTGGGTACAGTTTGCTTTGTGCATGAGTTTTGGACTGTCACCCTCAGGAGAGAGAGTTTTGGTGGGTCACTCCAGCCCAGATAGGTCCTGAATTGTGATGCACATGTGAAAAATGTTGACCTACTTAGGTTCCTCAAAGCAGTCTTATGAGGGGAGGACGTTGTTCCCATTTCACAGATGGGGAAACTGAGGCACAAAGAAGCGAGGCCAGGACCTACACACTCACCTGATTGTCATCATGCTGCTGCTTGGTGTCTTGTTTTTTTCCATCTCATTTTCCCTAGGTGGCTGTGAGAACTTTGGAGTCATGGGCTGCATCTTACTTGAACTTTAGTATTAGAGAAATTTTGGTATCTTTCCCTGAAGCATTTTAGGGAGGATTGAATTAAGTAGCAATGGGGCGGCATTTAGCATAGCGTGGTGAACGGTCAGCATCCCATTAAGGAAAACTGTGATCATTGCCCTGTTTTATTTTTTCTCTCTGCACATTGAACACCAGGCAAACAGCAACCAGTGTACAGGAGGCTCAGTAAATATTTATTGAATTCAGTCATTTGTGAAATCGCTTTTTCCTGAAACACAGCGGATTTTACTTCATTCTTTCTCTTCCAGAAGCATATCAGCTTTTTTTTAAAAAGTTTTTTTTGGCAATGTTACTTTTGCTCCCTGAGCAGTGACTGCACCCAGGATGACCCTGCAAGGAGCTCTGGTTCTCCTGGTCCCCTTCTCATGCAGCACCTTCCCCTGGCCGTTGTCTATTTTTTTTTTTTTTTTGGGGGGGGGTGGTCTGGTTGAACCTCTCGCCTTCCTCTTTAGCCTTCACCACAACAGGAATTGGGAAGAGCTCAGGGTCCAGACTTTGGCTTTTTCTCTTAGGAGCTCTGTCTCGGTTCTTTTTCATTATTGGGGCACATTACCTAACACCCATAGCTCAGGGGAGGAAAGGCTTATTTTAGCTCACAGTTTCAGGCTGTCTTAGTCCATTTACAATTGGCTGGCAGTGGCTGAAGGGTCCAGCAGAGGCCTCGCTGGAGAAAAGCTGTTCCTACCCTGGCCGACAGGAAGCCAAGTCTGAGGGGAAGGATCAAGGCCTCAGGGGGGAGCCTGCAAGAGGGTTTTTCCTGCAGGCCACACCCTCAGTGGTCGGCACATGCTCAGTAATCATCCATGTGCTGCTCAGCGTTCCTCCCCTCCCCACTAGGCCCTAACAGCACCTGAAATCCATAGATAGTCTATAGCATCCAGATACAGGCCTGGGGGTGGGGGGTGGGGACAGACAGTCCATATCTAAAGCATGACAGGCTGTGTGGCTTAGAACAGGTAAACACTTCAACCCCGAGACTCTCACCCGTAGCTTGGAAAGAACAGTTTACCTACCTCTTAGTGCCGCTGGGAACACGGCCATGAGGTGGCACCTGCAGTGGGTACTTGACCAATGTTAGTTTCCACTCTTCTTTGTGGAACTAGGGATCAAGCCCACATCCTCACACTGAGTACATCCCATGCCCATTTTTATTTTTGAGACAGGGTCTCGCTATGTCACTCAACTGCCCAGCCTCGGCTCAATCTTGCCAGCCCCCTGCCTCATCCTCCCAGAGTGCTGTGGCTGCAGCACAGCTGGGATTCCTTATTGATCTTGCCAATAAGACATCCAGCACTTCCGATTGCAAGAGAAGATGAGTTTTTTTCCAGGTACAGGAGAAACTTTTTGTTCCGCATACATTTAATGGCAATGAACCAAGGCCTCTAGCATCTACAAGTAGTTGGTCTCTGGTAAGGGCTAGGTAAAGATTTGTGGGATGAAAAACCAACTCTCTTAGCCTCTTGTCTGTTGCTGTGACCGAATACTGCAAGGTAGGTGATTTAATAAGAATATAAGTTTATTTGGCTTATGGTTCTGGAGGCTAGAAGCCCAAGAACACCATGCTGGTAGCTTCCAGAGAGGACCTGGCGCTAGATCATAGCACGTTAAGGAGTGTCCCTTGGCAAGACAGAGGAAGCATACTAGCTCAGGTCCCTCTTCCTGCTCTTATAAAGCCACTAACCCATCTTGGAGGCCCCACCCTTATGATCTCATCTAACCCCAGTTATTACTTGTGTCAGTTACCTTTCTGTTGCTATAACAAGTACTTGAGCCAATCAGTTTATAAAGAGGCAAGGTTTATTTTGGGTCGCGGTTTTAGAAGCTGCTGTCTATGACCCATTGTTTTTAGGGATCTGGCAGGGCAGCACAAGATGGACAGAGCAGGTGGTAAAGCTGTGTTGTTCGCCTCACAGTCAGAAAACGAAGAGGAAAGGGTGACCCTGACATCCCCCAATCCCTTTAGAGGACAAGCTTCCAGTGATCTGAAGTCCCTCAAGTAGGCTGAATGACAGTTGATTGTATAGATGGACCCCATTTTGACGAACCATCTATCTGTGGCCGGACCTAGGGTTGCTTCCAACTTTGGTATTGTAAATCGCATTGCTCTGGTGTGCCAGGGCCTCTGGGAATGCCGGTTTCCTGGTTCTTTGTGTACATTCCCAGGGATGGCACTGCTACATCGTGTGGTAAATCCGGACTTAATCTGTTGAGGAACAAGATTTTTACATATATTGGAGTTCACCCACAGTCTCCCAATGCTGCCATTTTATTAAGAGTAAGGCCTGAGCTTTCTTTTTCTTTAACGCTACCTCTTCATAATCCTGTGGGTGGAACACGAGTTCTGGGGATAGAACTCACCAGGTCAAAGTGCCTAGTACATAAGTAGGTGTCTAATCAGAAGCTGCCAGTACAGATTCTGCCCGAGGGGCAGAACATAATTACTACTAAATAATAACAACAACAAGAAAGCTTGATTTTCTTTAATTGACTAGCAAACCTAAGAAGTGGATACTTCGATCTGTCTGTTATTGTGTGCCAAAACTGAAGTTCAGAGAGGTCAAGTGATTTAGCCCAGGTCACACAGCTAGTAGGTGCCAGAGCTGGCTTCAGATCCAACTGAGGGGCCCTGCTGGGTTCTGTGTCTTGTGGTAAGTTACCTTGACAGACACTCTGTCTAGATCTCTTGGAAAGTCCTCTGGTGCCGATGGATGGACGTGTCTGCTGTAGACAGGAGGTGTTAAAAAGCTAAGAGATTACCTAACATGTTTCTTGCAGAAACAGCCACATTTCTCTCTGCCTTTGGGTCCAGACTAAGTGGTAACCTGAGCAGATTTACTTCCTGCCACACCAGGCTCCACAAGGTTCGTGAGTGCTGCCTCTGTCGGGCAAGGGGAAACTGAGGGAGAATTTAGGGCAGGTGCCAACCTGCAGAATATGCACAAGAAGGGGGGGAAAACGAAGGGTTTTGGAAAACTACTTCTCAGATCCCTCTAAAGAAGATAAAAATAGGCCACTGCACAGCCCCTGAGGTCACATGATGCCACTTTCAGCTTCCCTGAATTTGCCAACACAAGAGGTTATAAAACTGATATAACGCTTGTCACTCAAGGAGGCAGAGTGGTAGAGTGGCGGAAGATTCTGGAATTAGAAGGTCCTCAGGGTTGTCCTTCTCCAGTATGGCTTCTTCTGCTGCAGACTCAGTCCTGTGACATGCGGGGGAGCCGGGCTGGGTCTGATGGAGCTCCCTGGTGAATCCCTGCCATCTTGCTATCTCAGGGACGTGTGGGCTGGCCCCAGGCAGAGACATGGATGTTTCTCAGGACACAGAGCCAGAGGAAGTTAGATCAAGAATGCACATCTTTCTACCCCTTTCCTCTAGTCACCGGGCCTTCATTTCTTCAGATTTAAGCTGCCCAGGGTAGCCCTGGTATGAGTGGAACTTTGGTCATGTCGAAGCCTGGCCCATAGACTTCCTTAACAGACTTCAAAATGGATGGTGTCTGAGGTATCTAACTTTCTGAGTGTGGCTAATTTCAGTTAACATGATGGTTTCTAGTTTCATCCATTTTCTTGTGAAGGACATCATTCCATTCTTTACATTTGTTGTGGTTAGGATCTGGAGTGTTCCCCAAAAAGTTTCATGTATTTTAATGGAACCATGTGATGTTGGTGGATTGGGGTCTGGTCTCGAGGGGTGGATTGCAGTTAAGGTAGGATTAACGGTGTGTAGTGGCCACACCTGGATGCAGGAGGGACTGGTTACTGGGTGGAGACCTGAAAGGATACCTAAGCTGCACCTGCCTTCCTGGAGGACTGGGACTAGTCCCAACTAGCCTCAGTTTGTCTTCCTGTTTGTCCGGGGAAGCTGCCTCCACCTCTCTCTCTGCCATGTACTTCAATTGTTGCTGGCTACCTCTGAATGGACTGTGACCTTTGAGACTGTGAGCTAAAATAAACCTTTCCTAAGTTTGTGGGTGTCAGGTATTGAGTCACAGCAACGAAAAAGTAACTAAGACAACAGCCAAGTAATATTCCATTGTGTATATATGCTGCATTTCCTTTTTCCGTTCATCTGTGGATGAGCACGTGGGCTGTTTCCACAACTTAGCTATAGTGAATTGTGCTGCTGAAAACACGGGTATGCATGCATCGCTCTAGTGTGCAGTCCTTCACTCTTTCTGGAATGTACCCAGAGTGGTACAGTTGGGTCAGATGGTATCTATGCATGCAGTTTTTAATCTCTATGGAAGGAGAGCCGTAATGATTTTCATAGATTATGTTTCCATCAGCAATATAGAAGAGTTCTTTTCCCCCCACATCCTTACCAGAATTTATGTTATTTATTTATGAGACAGGTTGCAGCATTTATTTGCTTATTTATTTTTGAGACAGAGTCTCCCTCTGTAGTCTAGTCCTGACCTCACTCTGTAACCCAAGCTCACCTTGGACTCGCCGCCATCCTCCCGTCTCAGCCTCCTGAGTGCTGGGATTCCAGTTGTGCACCCATATGCCCTGCTACTGTGTATGTGGTGCTGGGAAATCAAACCCAGGGTCTCGCCTGTGCGAGGCAAGCTCCACCCCTGCTCCTGGTTTCTGCGTTCGTAATGATAACTGTCCTGACTGGGGTGAGATGGGATCACAGTGTCGTCATAATTTGTGATTCTCTGCTGGCTAGAGATGGTGAGCTTTTTGCGTAGACCTTTCACCCATTTGGACTTCTTTGTTTGAGAGGATATTCTTTTGAGTGAATATCTTTCCAACAGATATCCAGCTTATTGGCCCACCTTTTATTTTTTCAGACAGGCTCTCGCTCTGAACTGGTCTTGAACTCATTGTGGAGCTCAGGATGGCCTAAGACTCAAGGCAGTCCTCTTGTTTCAGCCTCCCACGCGCTGGGATGGCAGGTGTGCACCACCAGGCCCAGCTGCTGCCCCAGTTTTTTTGTTGTTTTAAATAGGAGCTGAAAGAGGGGAGAAGTGGCCAGGGGTAAGAAGAGCGTAATGGGCTTGAAATTGATTAGATTTGTTAATGCACGTACCAGCTTCCCCAAACCCCAGTTGTCACGTAATATTAACACGCACCAGCAAGATATAATAATTAGAGTGAGCTCCCCCGAATCTGTGGTTTTCTGTAACCCACGCTCAAAAATACCAGATTGGAAAATCCAGAAGTAAGCCAATTCACGTGTTTGAAATCAGGCACTGTCCCAGGGAGTGGGCTGAAATCTTGACACAAATCCTCCATCCTGTCTGGGACACATGTGATGTCACTTAGTATCCCCTGTGGCTTTCTGAATGACCCTGGGGATATAACAGTGTTTGGACTCAAGTAACCCTTATTTTACTAAAAACTGGCCCCAAAACAGAAGAGTAGTGATGTTGGCAATTCGGAAAGGCCAGAGGGAAGCCCTGAAGTGGTTCCTTTTTGTGAAAAGGTCACCAACAGAAGAGAAAGGAAGGCCAGGCATAGCAGTGCACACCTGTAATCCCAGCGTGGTGGGAGGCTGAGGCAGGAGGATTGCAAGCTCGAGCTCAGCCCAGACCACTTAGACCCTGTCCCAAAATGAGAAAAGTAAAGAGGGCTGGAGGGCTGCACCTCCTGATTTGGTGTGAAAATTTGGGATTCAGCATTCAGTATTGAACAAGGAAAGGAAGGAATAAAGGGAGGAAAAACTGTACACTGAGGTTATTGCTAAGATCAATGGTAAAAGCAAACTTTTGGTTCATGAAATTGTGAAGAAGGGAAAAAACGGATTTCAGATCTTTCTTTCTTTTTTTTTTTTTTTTGTCGAGTTGTGTTAACAAATCCACAGCAGTGTTTTCTCCGTGGCCTCCCAAAGGGCAAAAGTTCCAGCCACACTGCGTGGCAAGTCCTTACATAAACGGTAGAGCGCCGTCTATGTGCAGGTATGCATAGGTACAGGAAAGAGCATAACTAGGGTTAGGCGCTACCTGGGGTTTCAGGCATGCCCTGGGGGCTGGTGGATGTGTCACCCCATAGAGGGGGACAGGATCAACTGTCTCCTTTGCATCCCCCATCAAGGCAGCTTCAGTTGATGAGTGCTTGGTGATCGATTCATCCGACTGACACTTAGACAAGAAATGACTTAGGACGTAAACATATAAAGAGACCCACAAACAACTGCTTGTTGCAGGGTTCTCTGCTCGGTGAGGAGCCATACGGGCTTGAGATGTTCACCTCGGCCTTGGTCTTCTCAGGGTGTCCTCTGGCCTGGAATGTGGGTGTTAAACACACAAGACAAACACAGTGGATCCCTACTGTTTGTGAAATCACCTACTGGCGGAATTGATCTCCAACTCCCAAGTCAACACCTGCCTGGGTAGATTGGCAGAAGCTTTTAGTCCCTGACGGTCCTGACCCTGGAGTGGGACAAGGCAGCGCTCTGCTGGCTAGTGCCAGGTGTCATCATGCTGTGAGTGTCCAAACACACAGCCTTGGATTTACTGTCCCTTTTCCCTGTTGTGTATGGTCCTGGTTGGTGTGTTTCCTGTTTATGATGGCCCAAGAAGCGTGCGGAAGTGCTGTTTTGAGTGCTGGTTAGGATGTGTCTTACGGCAAAATATGTGTGCTAGACATTGGTCATTCAGGTCACAGTTGTGTAGCACTGGGGGCTCAGTGCTAACAAACCCACATCATATATTAGGTAGAGTGTCTTTACACAGAGACACCCATGAAACAGTGGGTGAGCTTTTTGGCCAGAGGTGCTGTAAATCTAGGAGCACTGGGTGAGTATTTACCAAGCCAAGGTTCGAGCACTTTCTAGAACCTGACTACGGCAAATACTAACAATAGGCTATGTAGCCCATGGATCCCAGCGTGTGACAAGGGCCGTGAGAAGATGAAACAGGAGGAGAAGGAGAGAGAGTGGCTGGGGTGGGGTGGTTGGGAGCCCTCCCCGAGGCAGTGAGGAGAGAACAGAGGGATCCAGGAGTGTGCCGTGTTCCCTTCTGCTCTGCCAAGGCCGTGGTAGGCTGTCAGGAGCTGCGTGTGTCACAGTCATGGCCATTGGTGTGTGGCAGCAGGGTGACCCTCATTCATTCTGGTGTCCTCCAGCAGAATGGATGCGTTTGAATCCCCGTGGAGATTGGGGTTCTGAATCATCTCTGTCACTAACCCCCAAAGCTACACCTACCTGAGTGCACACGGCTTGGATCTTACACCCCAACTATAACACAGGCTGCATTCTTAAAGAACTACAATACTGGTGAGATTTATTGCAATATTCCTGATGTAGAATCTAAGAGGGATTAACTGGAAAGGGGGTGACAAGTGTCCAGGGGGTGATAGTCCTGACTGTCTTCAGTACAGAGATCAGAAGCATCGTAGTCACAATTTTGGTTGAGCTGGACAATTAAAACATGATTGTAAAACAGTATTTACAGAGTGGAGGGGGAGAATGTGAGTTATGGAGTTGGTTGCATGTAAAACTGTCTAGATGAGCGGGCCTTGGGAGTGACCCTCCTCCTCTCCGAGGCTCAGTTTCTCTATCTGAAAAATGGGCCTGACGATAGATATCATAGAGACAGGCATGTGCTGGAAGTCAGTGTTGAAAATAGGCCTCCAGCCTGGGTGGCTGGCAGGACCCATCTGGGTGAGCTGTAAGTTGTGTAGCCGCCAGGAGAAGATCTGCTGTCAGCCCAGTGGGGTTGGAGTCGGCCTTGGACTGGGGACTCAACCTTTCCAGAGCCTTGTTTTCCTTCCACGTCACCCGAGATTATTGGGAGAAGTCGATGATGTAGGTATGAGGCTGAGAGGTGGTGCCGCCTGAGGCTGCCCTGCAGTAGGTACACAGCAGATGTTATGCCAGCATCAGAAGCGCCGTGTGAGGGACTAACTTGGATGGTGATGATGGTGAGACCAAAGGTGTAAAAATCACCAAAATAACCAGCCTTGGTGAGGATGTGGGAAAATTGGAGCCATTTCTGGTGGGAACGTGCAGTGGTGTGGCTGATGTGAAGGTCGGTATGGTGATTTCTCAGGAGGTTAAGCATCGAGTTCCCCACTGGGGCTTGTAGCTCAGTAGTTACAGTGCTTTGCATAGCATGTGCAAGGCCCTGGGTTTGATTCTGCAGCACCACAAAAAAATAAAAATTAACCAGGTGTGGTGGCGCACACCTGTAATCCCAGGACTGAGGAGGCTGAGGTAGGAAGACTGCTGTGAGTTCAAGCCCAGCCTGGGCTCCATAGTGAGCTCAGGACCAGCCTGGGCTCCAGAGCAAGTTTCCTTCTCAAAACAAAAATAAAAACAAAAACATTTGCCATGTAACCCGGCAACGGCTGTACACCCAAAGGAATTGGAAACAGTTGTCCTCACGGACATTTATACATCTGTTTTCAATTCTCTTAGCTTCACTGTCCTGTGACCAGTCATTATCCCATCAGCACAGTGCACGGTCACCAAAACAGCTAAATGACCGTCAGGTGATGGATAAACACAACCTCGTGTGTACACGTCACTCAGCAGCCAGAGAAAGGACTACTGAGACACACTGTGACACGGATGAGCCTTGAGAACGCCAGACCCAGCGGAGGAAGCCAGACCCAGATGACATTGTGTCGTGTGGTCCCATTTGTGTAAATACCCGGAAGAGACAAATCCACAGAGACAGGAAGCAGATTAGCGGTTGCGGGGGGGCCAGAGGCAGCACGGCTAGGGATTGGCTGCTCGGGAGCTGACGTTTCCTTCTGGGCCTGGCGAATGAGTTCTGGGACTTAATGGAGTGGTAGTTATACAACATGACGAACGTCCTAAATGTCACCGAGTTCTATACTTTTAAATGGTCTCTATGAATTTTTTTAAAAAACAGAACACTACCCACTGAAGGTCAATGTCAGCAGCTGTCCTGGTGGGTCATGAAATTGCAGAAGCCCCAGAGAGCAGGGCCCGGGAGGTGTTGCTGGGTCAGAACCATTGCCCCCTGCCCTCTCCCATCCTGTACATGACCAGCATGGAGTAGTGGGGTCACCGTGTCTGTTTGGTTCCACTCAGGGACAGTGCCCCTCGGGACACACCTTTTAGCCAAACGCCAAAGCTCATTGCTGAGGTCTTAGATGAAGATTTCTCCCTGGTGTTGGATTGCTTTGGAAATTTGTGTTTTTCATTTGTCCTTCCCTGATTCTCTTTGGAATGAATTATGAGCTAGAAACTCAAATGTCCTTCCTGGGTTTTGGTTTCATCCTTTGTGTGGTTGTGAATAAATGAGTGTCCTGTTAGGCTGGGAAGGGTTGTCAGGAATTGTCTGTGATCTTGCCCTAGGTTTGTGTGAAGAAGTGACTTAGACTTTCAGGGACTGTCTGACTAGGTCCTGCGGTCCTGAGAGATTTCCAGGGAGACCTCTCCGTGGTATGAGGGGTACAGACCTGGATTGGAGACCCCAGTGCTCTGTCTACCACCTATGTGTCCTTGAGCATGTCACTTTTTAAAAATTCTTTGTTTTATCCAGTGTTACAACATTGGAGACAACGGCAGAATTTTCTCCCTAGGGTCATTGACATTAAATAGCACATGTAAATTACATAGACGAGGGTTGGAGGAATGGCACAGCAGTTAAAGTGTTTTCCTTGCAAGCACATAGGCCCTGGGTTCAGTTCCTCAGCACCACATAAATGCTGGGCATGTGCCTGTTATCCCAGAACTCAGGCGGCTGAGGCAGGATTGCCATGAGTCCAAGGTTAGCCTGGGCTACAGAGCAAGACCTTGTCTCAAAAAAAAAAAAAAAGAATTACATAGAATAATATTTGCCACTTAGTGTGTGCTCCATAAATGGCAACTGCTGTTAGTAATATTAACAGTAAATAATAAGAAGAACAATAATAATGATCGCTATGGCTGAGTATCTTTTATCTGGAGTGCTTGAGACCAGAAGTGGTGTGGTTTCCGATTGTTTTTTCAGATTTTGAAATATTCACATTTTTATAATGAGATATTTCAGAATGAAGTCTGAAGCCTGGCCACAGAGATCATTTCTGTCTTCACGTTCCTTACGCACATAGCCTGAAAGCTATTTTATATATTTCCAGCATGCCTGCAACCCGTCACATGAGGTCAGATGGGGAATTTTCCACTTGCAGTGGTGCTGGCAGATTTTGGAGCATTTGGGGTTTGAGAATATAGGTTTCGTCCTGTGATAACAGAGGTTATTGTTACGGTTCTTTGCCTTACCCATCAGGCAAGTATTTTCAAGCAGTTCCTGAAAGTTCCGCTTCCTGCCCAAAAGCCGTGAGGATTAAACTAACAAGTACTTTGAAATGCACGCAAAAGTTCTAGGCAACAGCGATCTCGAAATGGAGGCTTCCTGCCACCTGTGCCTTTCAGAGTTACAACCACCACGTGTATTCTGATGCATGCTCTGAAATTCAGGTGAATTTGAAGCGGGCCATTTGCATGTTTAGACAGCTTTTAACGAGAAGGCACAAAGAAGCCAGACACTTGCTTAGACTTTCTGAAATCGATCTCTCCCTCAAGAATGGCTTTCTATTTCTCCAGGTCCCTTATCAGACAGTGTCAAAAGGAAAACCCTGCACCTTGAAATGCCTTTAATCAAGCCCCAGACCTTTCATTTTCTTCAAACCTATTCTCTTATCCCCACCCACTTCAAGACTTGAAATAAAATGATTTTCCCGAGACGGATGACAAGATGGGAAGGGTGACAATTAATAACCCCCCGAGCCCATTGCTTCCACACTTTCCCTATTTAAAATGAAAAATTACCTTTTTTTTCCCCCTCTCCCTCAGACTTTATTAAAAAGACGATCAAAAGGGAGAGGGTAGAGTTGGAATGAGGCAACCCGTCCACGAAGCACTTCTGAAGCGTCAGCAGACGGGAGTCGAGTCTCTGGCAATTCAGGAGCCAGAAATTGGGGGAATGAAATGACACTTTTTACTTCCTCATTCCCTCGCACTTTTGATTTTGAAATGTGGGGGTGGAGAGGGAGAAAATTGTCTCGGAGTAGGAAAAAAATTTTCAGGTAGGGAAGAGGGACATGGGGACAACTCCGTGTCTCACGGAACTCAGTGGAGAGAGAGAGAGAGAGCGAGCTCTGTGTGTGTGTGTGTGTGTCTGTCTGTCTGTCTGTCTTTGGAGGAATTGTGGGTTGGGGAAGGCAGTGGGTCCCCACTCAGCTGCAGGATGCCATGTGACCAAGGGAGAAAGTGAGGGCGCAAGATCTTACCAACTCTGTCGCCAAGGCTGTCTCCTATCCAGTACTCATGAATAAAATGGACTTCTGGTCCCCTACAGTCAGGTAGATCTGCTCTGAGCTCCTGACACTGTTGCTTGCGAGCGCCCCCTAAAGGCCATCTTGTGTGTGACAACTTGCCAATCAGAGTTCAGCTTGTGCTGGTTCCCAGTTGAGGACTGTGAGACTTTTCTCCTGTTACTGTGTCCAAGTCACCAAAAACCAGGTGGTTTAAGTCAGTGGAAATTTATTGATGTACAGTTCTGGGGACTTCACGTGTAAAATCAAGGTACCAGCAGGGCCACGTCCCCTCCAAAGCCTCTGTGAAAGTGTCTGCCTTTTGTCCCCCAGCTTCTGGTGGGTGTTGGCAGTCCTCCATGTCCCTTGCCTTGGAGCTGTGTCACGCCTATCTCGGCCTTCCTCTTCTCTTGACCGTATCTGTGTGTCCCATCCTCTTCTGGTCAGGAGGACATCAGTCATAGATTTAGGGAGCATCCTAGTCCAACACGAACTCATCTTAACTTGATGGTATCTGCAGAGACCCTGTTTAGAAGGCTGGTGTTGAGGGCTGGGGCTTTCCTCCCTTCTCCCCTCCCATCCCCTTCTCTTTCGGGGCGACACACAGTTCCACCCACAATAAGGGCTCAGTGGCTTTCACTCACGTGGGTTTGCATTCTGTGGAGAGGGGGCACACCTAGCAAGATCAGTAAGGAATAGGACAAGGAATGAATGAATAACGTAAGGAATGAATGATTTCTCAGTGCCAGCTGTGTCGGGCATACGGCATTTTGTACACTTCTCTTATTTAATCCTCAGTACCTGTCAGCCAGGTGTGGCAGCACCTGCCTGTAATCCTATACTCTGTGGGACTGAGGTAGGAGAATCACAAGTTCGAGCCCAGCCTGAGCAACTTAATAACTCTGTGAGACCTTGTTGTAACACCAAAATGAGTCTGAGGAGATAGCTCAGCATGAAAGTCCAGGGTTCCATTGCCAGTGCTATGAAATAGCAAATCTCAAAAGCGGACTGTGTTCCCGTTGCCAGGTAAATGGGTTAAGAAAATGGGGTTTATATAAACAGCGGAGTACTAGTCTGTCATAAAGAAGGACAGATTTGAGTCATTTGTAGTGCAATGGATGCACGTTGAGACCATAATGCTAGATGAAATAAATCGGACACAGAAGGTTAAATACTGTACGGTTTCTCCCCTATGAGAAACGCAAAATGTAAATACTTTAACTTGCAGAATGGAGGAGAGATGACAGGAAACGGGGAGGGGGACTTGGCAGAGATGGAAAGGGCGCTGGGTGGGGAGTGCGGGGGAGGGGACGAGGAATACAAATTATCAGTTTGCAATTTGTGTATTGCTGATTCCTCAAGATGAATGCAAATATTATATAACGCAAACACATACTTCTGAAAAATTATAATGGAAAGATCTTAATCCTCAGCAGCATCACATGGTATAGACGGTTTCACATCTAGTTTTACGAAGATTTGATATTCCGTCAAGTGTTGCTAGGAATTAAGATGAGTGCTCTGTTCTCAGGACAACCTGGTGGAAGGTGTGTTGCTTTATCCCCATTTCCCAGATGAAAAAATGAGTCTCGGCAAGGCAGGGGCTGGGCTGTGGTGGGCGCGATGGAATACCTCTGCTTCCTTCAGAAGGACGGATTCTTGTTCTTCCCGTTCAGAAAGCCAGTCTTCCGAATGCAGAGGCGGGACGATGCCTCCTCGTAGCTCAGGATCCTGGGGTATCTGTCCTGGAGATTCAGGATCAGATGGCCCAGAGACAGAAGGTGAATAGGATCAAATTATAACATAGCCTTGTTAAAAAAAAAAAAAAAAAGTCTCAAATGAACCTGACGCTGTCTTGAAACTCAGATTTTAAAATGTCGTGATACATTGTCTTGGGCTTAAAAAAAAAAAGAACTTCTTCCTGGGGAGAATGCCCCCAAATTCTGGGGGAGCAAAGGCAAGTGAGGGCCTGTGACATCCTGGGGGTCTTCCGCTGGGGCCTTGCTGGAACCTCAGACTCGGTCTGTGTGCCTCAGCTTTTCTGATCTGCCTCCGGGTTTCCCAGTGTCGGGATGGAGGCCGCAAGCCACCAAGAGGCAGGGTTGGGGAGGGGGACATTAACTTGGGCTGGCAGTCATGGTTAGGGGTCCAGAGTGTACAGAGCTCCAGCTGGCCTTCTGCTTCCCTGACTGTGGGCCACCACCAAGCCACTCAACCACTCCGTGCCACAGTTTCCTCAGCTACAGACTAGTTTTCTGCCCACTCCAGATGGTGCTTGTAGGGTTATATAATCTCTTACATAGGAAATACTGTAAATGACAGTGTTGACTGTATAGTAAGTTCTTGGTAAATGTCAGGTATTTTTTTCCCTCCCTCCTTATACACAGGTAATCCTCTCCATCTTTGCTCCTTACCCTACTCAAGGTGCTCAGTGTCTTCCACTTGCCATGCCCCAAGGCCCTTGGCATCTCCCATGGAGGGGCCTTCATCAGCCTCAGGCCGGGCTTCTGCGACCACCCTGGCCCTGCTCATTTGTGTCCCTGTGCCAAGGTTAGAGACACTGTGGCCACATCTTTCCCTTGCTCACAGTGGGTTCTCCTGAGCAGCACAGACCGACTTCCACACGGCCCTGCACCACGGTTTCTGGGGCAGCTGTACTGACACACCTCACTGCCCTTGGACCTCATTCTCGGGGCGGCACACTTGTCTCCAAGGGGACTCAATAGCAAATCTAGGAAAGGGACCCCCTCCATGAAGATGTGTGGATTTTAAGCCCCTTGGTCGGAGTCAAGGACTGGCGTGGGACAGTGGCATCATGGGCACAGCCTTGGCCTCCAGCCCCAGTCAGTTCTCAGCACTTTCCTTTTGGGAGAGCAACCTGTCTCTCCCAGGATCTGGGATTTGAGGTCCATGCCATGTGAATATGGCCCTGCAGAAAGAGGACTCACCTCCAGTCCACACCACGGCTGGAGGGGGTGCCCGACTCTCGCTTGGCGTGGTCACAAGGCCACACCCTCCTCTTGGGCTTTTGTCTGCTTGATGTTGCAAATCCCAGTCGCCCCATGGCTGGGTCCAGTGGTGGCCTTGAGCCCTTAGGTGAGTTCTGTGTGGGCCAGCTCCCTCTGTGAGGAATCCGTCAGCATCCTGTCCTACTAGGAGAGCCACACCGGATGACTTGCACTTCTCAGACTTATCCTGTACCTCGTCTCCTGGTTCTCGACCCTGTCCCCGTTGTTCCTTCTTTCTCTTCCACCATCTGCTCTGCCCTATTGCTAGGACTGGCTTGTTCACCCTTAAGGCTTGGGCATAGTTGCCACCTCTTCCCGGTGCCTTTGCCTACCTGTCCACAGCCGTCTGGTTTCCCCTCCTCTGTGTCATCAGGCTCCAGCCCCTGACAATCATAATTCTGCTCTGTGTAAATAGTTTCGCCTCTTCTAGATGTTTCATGTAAATGCAGCCATACAACATGTGACCTTTGATGGCTGGCGTCTTGCACTCTGCACAATGTCATCATGGTTTATCCAAGTCGCAGTGGAGTTACCGCTTCATCCCTTTTCATGTCTGAGTCGTGTTCCTTTGAGTGGACATACCATGTTTTGTCCGTCCCTTCCTCAGCCGGTGGATGCTTGGGCTGTTTCTACCTTTGGGCATATAGCACGTCAGTGAATGTTTGCGTTCAAGTATTGGAGTCCCTGCCTTTCTTGGTGTCGGTCCCAACGGATGGGATTGCAACGAGGGCATGACCAGTTGTAGATCTTTCTCAGTAGATTGGGCACCTCTCAAGGGCGGCGTGAAGAGAGATACCCCAGGACCGCCGATGGATCCAGAATTCAAAGTGAGGTCCCTCCATTTCCCAGTCCCATATTCTTCCCATTTCAGGCAGGGAGGGGAAAAGCTGTCTTAATTAACACCCAGAGTGCACTCACGTTGTGAGGGGACGTGGGAGATAGCTTAAAAGACAGTTTTTCTTTCTTAAGTATGTTTCCTGTGGGCTGATTTGCCAATGGGTTTATATTTCCTGAGCAAATACCTGAATCAGTTGCAAGCTGTCTGAGTGGTAGAGGAGCTGTGTGGGCTTTGGTTCTGTGTGTGCTCCCGGCTCACAGAGTTCTTTAGCATCTGTGGCATCAGCCTCCTGTCTGTATACAGGGCAATGACAGCAGAGCTCTCAGGACCAGTACACACCCGTAAGTAGGAAACAGACATAACCTGTTACAGTGTTGAGAGTCACAGATGCTTTATGAGAGCTTACTTGGGGCCGGGGGTCCTGTTAAGCACCCTACTTGTGTCGTCCTGTTTGACCTTCATCTTAGTCCTTGAGGAAAGCCCCACGATAGTCCCACTTTGCAGGTGATCCAGCTAAGATTCAGAGAGATTAGAGGAGTGCCCAAGGTCACACAGCTCAAAAGTGGTTGAGCCCAATGTGAAGCCCAAGTTGCCTGACTTCATAGCCAACTCGTGACCATGACCCAGTGAGTAGGTACACATATTTGAGAGTCAAAGTGATGATGAGGATGTTGGTAGAATGTTCTGGAAAATATGGAAGGAGGGAAAAGGAATACCTCTGTGAGAAATGAGCCCTTGGGTCAACATCTTTTCCCATTTGACAGATCTGGGATGGTCTCTGATTCTTTGGCAGACGCCGGCCCCATTTTCTCCCTTGGCTGAGATGCTGGGCTCAAATCCTGGCTACTGGTTTCTATGTGTATAACGACCTTGGGAATGGCTTATCTCTGTCTCTCAATGACTTTATCTACAAAAAAGAGACCAGAATTATCCCTTGTATCCAGAGGTATGAAAATTAAGCAAGATATAAACAGTTCCCATAGAACAGTGGCGAACCATTTCAGTGAAATCTTGGCAACTTTTTTTTTTTTTTTTTTTTTTGGAAGAAAGAGGCCCAGCAAACCATCTGGAAGTCTCCATGGCCAGTTGTTGTTGGAGTTGATGGCTAAGCAGTAGATCATTATTGCCTTTTCCCTTGTCTGAGTTTCCTCATTTTTTTCTGTAATGAATATATAATAGCAAAATGAGTTGTTTTAATTTAAAATGGGGCAGCGAGTCAGTGTTCATGAGTGCATTGTGTAAACTGTCAGATGCGCTACAAATTAGCTCTTGTCATGGTTGTTATAGAAATGATCGTTGTTATTGCTGGTTGGCTGTGAGCTGGGATTCATTACCGCCCCAAAGCTCCTTCTCCTTCCCATTCTCGGAGCGCCCATGGGGTAACTTCCCCCAGGTCTTGCCAGCTCTTCCCCCATTGATACTGGCTTGCTTCCCTTTTTGTTTTCCGTCAGGCTAATTTTCCTTTTTTTTTTTTTTTTTAATTTGTTAAAATTGTTTGACACATGATCCTTGTAGGTATTTGTGGGGTACAGCATGACATTTCAATGATGCATATAATGGGTCTTGATTAGACCAATGGGATGGAAATGTCCGTCAACATAGACATTTTTCATTTGTGCAGGGCTCATTCTGAGCCCCCTGTACCAGCTGTTTTGATGTCTGCAGTTGGTGACCATCAACTCTCTTTACATTCCTGTGCTCCAGGACAGTAGAAGTTATTTCTCCAATTCATCTACGCTCCTGTGTTTGTGAACCATACTTTCTCCTTTCCTTAATTCCTTTCCACTTTGAAAACTGATAATCTTTTATCTAGTTCTGTGAGATCAAGCTCTTACACATGAGTGAGTATTCCACACACGGAGTCTTTGTCTTTCTCTGCCAGCTTCTCTTTGCTGTCGGTGACACCCAGTTTCAGAGCAGGTGTCACTTCCTGCGTTGTCCCTGTCATGCCCTTTCCCTGGGCTTGACTTTTCCATGCGGCATTTTGAGTGTTCTTTGAGAAGTGACTATCAGGGCGAGTGTCTCCTCTGACCTGTCTGTGGCTCCCCATGGAACTTGTGTGGAAGCTACATCTTAGCTCATGGCTAGTGCCTTGTCTCTTGCCTGTCCTTTCCCCCCCTCATGCGCTCACTTTTCCTGCTGTCACCTCCCCCTGGGGACCTTTATGAAGGTACTCAGGAAAGCAGGACTGTTTCCCTCAGAGAGGCATCTAAGGCCTGGACATCTGGTGTTGTTGGACCCTTCTATGTTGACATTTCTTAGCATGGATGTGGCCAGTGTCCTTAAGTTTTCAGATGCACCATCAGTGTAGCTAATGAGTGGAAAAGACTAATACACAAGTTTTTACCTTTTATTTTGAATGAATTTTTATCAAGGCTGAAAACCTCAATTTATGTTCACTACAGTGAAGTTTTTCTTTCTAATAAACTTTTGGAAGACCCAGTATAACAACAACAGCAATAATCCGCAACAATTAGTCGGCCATTCTTCTTCCGGGCCATGTCCCTTGCTGTGTCTTTTGTCTGGTGTGACTGTTCCTGGTTATTGGCATGACAGTCCCCTTCCTGTCTTTCAGATGCCAGTTCCTTTGTTATTTCATCAGGAGGCTTTCCCTGATCCCTCTGCTAAAGCAAACTTACTGCTCCTGTCCTTGAATTTTAATGTCTTAATGAACTTTTCATTGTGGTCATTGTAGACTCATATAAATTTATAAGAAATAATAAAGAGGGATCCTTTGCTCAGTTGCTCTTAGGGGTAACATTTTACAATACTATAGTATGAACAGGACATTGATACCAGTGCAGTATGCTGAGTTGTTCCGGTGTCCCCCAGTTTTGCTTGCTCTTGTGTTTGGGTGTGTTTAGTCCTACTTCATCACCTGGGTGGATTCATGAATTCACCTCCAGGTCCAGTGCTGGACTACAACATAGCCCTTGGACTGCTTCCTTGGAACCACGTCTACTTCTTCCTACACCCTGTCCTCCATCCCTAAGCCCTGGCAGCCAGCAGTCCATCCTCCACTTCTGGAATTAGATGGTGTGGAACCTTTGGGATTAGCCTGCTTCACTTAGCAGACTCTCTGGCGATCCATCCAGGGCCCTGTTCACATCTGAGCAGTGTTCATGGTATGGGTGGTGCAGAGTCTGGTGTTTTTCCTCCCATCCCTAAGACCACATGAAGTGCTTCAGCAGGCGTGTTTGCTCATCTGTCATGGCTCTTTGGTGGGATGTAAGCCCTGGGGTCCGCGTTGGTGTGTCTGAACCGCTGTTAGGTTTTTGCCAAGCACAGTGCTTGGCACGTAATTGCTTTCTGCGAGTGTCTGTTGGGTGAATGCGTGAGTGAACACTTGGCAGCATCCATCCGGAACATGTGCGCAGTAGCCAAAACACTGCTCAGGGAAGTACCAAGTGCGATCCGGAAAATTCAAGAGAATGTGTGTGTCTTAGGTATTAAGGTCGCCATGCAGGGGATCGGCTCAAAGCTGTAGAAACCAGGACATTTGGGAACTCAGAAGAATTAACTTCCTTGCTTTCCTGAGCCCCTGGACTGTGGGCTTCCCAGCCTTGGGGCACCGAGGGCAAGGATGTTGAATGGGGAGAGGGCCATGGGGCAGCTAGAGAGTTCATTCTCTTTTTGGAGAGACCAGCAGGATGTGATTGGCTTGTGTAAATGTGCTTCTGGTGGTACATGCATATGATATTATTATGCGTATAGTGTAAGGGACGTGTAACAGGATGTACTTATGGCATCATGTAATGTGTATGTGATGTGAAGTGCCTGTGGTGTGAGGTGCATATTGTATGATGTGTCTGTACTGTAACATGAATATGATATAATGGACACATGTGACATGCATATCATACAAAGTATGAGTGACACGCGACATGCATGTGACATAAGGGGCACACAATGTGATATATGTACTGTGTAATGTGTGTATGATGGAAGACACATATGCTGTGATATGTGTATTGTGTAACATGCACATGATGTACGGTGCATATGGCATAAGTATTGTGTAATGTGTGTATGACGCATGGTGCCTAAGTGAGATGTGTGTGGCATTGTGTGACGGCGCGGATGGCATCACTCGCTTTGCTGTCTCTCCTGGCTGATCCGCTGTCTCTCTGTCCCTCCTTTCCACTTCAGGAGGCAACCTCTCCAAACAAGACTGGACTATCCAGTGGCCCACTACGGAGACGGGGAAGGAGAACAACCCCGTGTGCCCCCCGGAGCCCGCCCCGTGGATCCGCCCCCACCTCTCCCAGAGCCCCAGGGTCCAGTCCAAGTGCGCCCAGCACTACTGTCACGCCAGCCCCACGCTTGGGGCCCCTGTGTGTACCCACGTGGACAGGCTCACTGTGGACGCCTACCCAGGCTTGTGCCCGCCACCGCCTCTGGAGTCGGGTCACCGTTCCCTGCCCCCGTCACCCCGGCAGCGGCACGCAGTCCGCACCCCGCCACGCACCCCGAATATCGTCACCACCGTGACCCCGCCAGGCACACCGCCCACGAGGAGGAAGAACAAGCTGAAACCTCCGGGAACTCCACCGCCCTCCTCGCGAAAGCTGATCCACTTGATTCCCGGGTTCACAGCCCTGCACCGGAGCAAATCCCACGAGTTCCAGCTGGGTCACCGCGTGGACGAGGCCCACACGCCCAAGTGAGTGCTGTTGGTGGGTACCTGGGGTGGCAGAGTCCTGGGCATCGAGCGCTGCCTTGTGGCCTCTCTGCAAGAGAAAACACTGCAGTTGAGGGCCACGTATAAACTGGTTCCCGTCTCTAATTGACCACAAGGTGGTTTTTCTCTGAGGATTCTGCAGAATTGAGTAGGTTGTCCCAGCGCTGTCAACCATTTTAATGCTATAATATTAATCTCTGAGAACGTGGTGGGCAAACAGTGGCTTGGGGCTAAAGGTGGCCCAGGGCTTGTTTCTCTAAACACAAGGTCCTGGGAATACACCCAGGTTCTTTCCCATGTGACTTAGCTATGGCTGCTTTCACCAGGTGACAATGATACAGCTGAGTAGGGCTCACAGAATCCCAAATATTTACCCCCAGCCTTCCTTTTTCCCAGAAGACATTTGCTGACCCCTACAGAGTTTAGCCTAGTGCCATTTCTAGCTATAAGTCAGCCTTGTCTTTCCTGGTAGCCACGTTCAAATGAATGAAAAACAAGTGATACTGATTTTTATCTATCACTTAACTTAATATTTTATCAAAATATTATATAGTTTCAACATACAGCCAATGTCAAATGTTACTGTTGAGATTGTTTTATTTTATTTTTTTTTCTATATGAGGTCTTTGAGAGTCAGGGCAGTTTTCCCCTAAGGTGGAAACGTGCAGCACTGGGGGAGCTAGCAGAGGCTCCTGTGGCCATGCGCGCCATGGTGATGAGACTTGAGAGTTCAGTAGGCAGGAGTCGTGGTGCATGCCTGACTGTAACCCTAGCTCCTTGGGAGGCTGAGGCAGGAGGATTGCAAGTTTGAGGCCAGCCCAGGCAGCTTAGCACGATCATGTCTAAAAACAGCAACAAATCTGTACACCCCAAATTAGGCAGGTGGCAGCCTTATTCACAACCACAGAAAGGTAGAAACACCCAGTGTCCATCAGCAGGTGGCCAAATACATCCTGCGAGGTGGCGCTGTTGAGGAAGGAAGGGAATTCTAACCCCCGCAGCAGATCTGTGTGTAGAGAAAACACAAGCAGATCGCCAGGGTCTCTGGAAGGGGAAGTGGGGAGTTAGTGCTTAGCAGGTCTGGAGGATTTTGGTTTGGGGACGATGGAGCAGCTAGGAAGCCGGATGAGGTTGGTGGTCGCATTGGAACGCAGATGCACCTGATGCCCCTGAAACTGCCCTTACAAAAAGTTAAGATGGAAAATTTTGTGTTATGTGATTTTTTTAAAACCACATTTTCAAAATAAGAGGCAGGATGCCATAGACAATTTCTGTCACGGGCCAGTCGGTGAATGTTTCCTGCTTCGTGTGTCAGAATCTCTGTTGTGATGGCTCCTCTCTGCTGTTGGGAAGCCAAAGAAGCCACAGACAGTAAGCAAAAAATGGACAAGGCTGTGTTCCAATAAAACTTTATTTATAAGACAGGGATCTAGCAGGATTTGGCACACAGGTTGTAGCCTGTCGAGAGTCCTCACATACAGAGCGATTCCCCCTCTAAGGCATGAAGAAATGGGAGCTGTGATGTTGGGAAGGCCCTGCAAGGTGGTGAAGGAAACCTGACTTGGAGACAGAGGACAGATTTGGGATGTCAGAGGTTTCTGAAGGGATTGTGTTTAATTTCCATGGTTTGGGGGCTGGAGGAATGACACAGCAGTTAAAGCCCTTACTTCGCAAGTGCAAAGCCCTGAGTTTGATTCCCCAGCAGCATATAAAGCTGGGTGTGGTGGCACACACCTGTAATCCCAGCACTCGGGAGGCTGAGACAGGAGGATTGCTGTGAGTCCAAGGCCAGCCTGGGCAATATAGTGAGTTCAGGACCAGCCTGGGCTAAAGTGCAAGACCCTGTCTCAAAAAAAAAAAAAAAAAAAAAAAAAAAAAAAAAAAAAAAAAAAAAAAAAAAAAAAAAAGAATTGCATGGTTTTGAGAGTCACAGAGATTGGGGGCTGCTGAGACCTCATGGCGTTAACTCTGAGGAGAGTCCCAGGCAGGGACAAGAAGGGAGAGACATTTGAGGGCGACCCTTCCATCCTCTATGCTCCCATCACTCCTTCCCTATGTGCCCCAAGAAGTGAGTGAGCAACGCCTGATCAGCATGCCTACTTTGTAGACGTATCATCTTTTATCGTACGAGTAGGAACCCAGGAAGACAGGCCGCCCTTTGGATTTTAGGTAAAGACCTTTCCCAGCCCCCAGAAGGACTGGCTGTAGATAGCGATACGTTGCCTTACCTTCAGTGTCTTTTGGAAATGTGTGTCAGGATTTGGGAGGCATTACGCCCTGCCTGTTGATTTTCTTCTGTGTGAGTTAGAAAACTCAGCACCTCCTCCAGGAAGGCAGCAGTTAACCTCACATTGGGGTTGCTGAGATTCAGAACAAGGAAGCAGATGGTCCGTTTGGTGAAGGGGATGGCGTCACAGGCCCACTTGGACCCACTTGGCTTGGACCATACCTCTAGATTCATAGATAAGGGTGCTTGGGTGTCAAAAAGAAAATTCGAGACAGCTGGGCCGTAGCTCAGAAACTGAGCACTTGCCTTGCACGTGTGATGAGCCTCTGAGGTCAGTCCCTGACACTATATTAAAAAAAAAAAATCTGAGCCAGTGATAATGATTCCCAAGACAGTGAACGCGGTAGTGACAGAGGTCACAGTGACTTCTGAGCAGGAAGATTAGCAAAGGTCTCTCAGGGAGGCCCGCTTTGATTCACTGAGTTGTACTTTCATGGTTAGACCAGTAACAGCAGCCAGGATATACCTTGGTCTAAGCTAGTCCTGATTCTGCTGGGACATATTTTTTTCACTTAAATTTAACTATGCTGAATCTTAGCTTTCTCATCTAGGGACCAAAGGGTTTAGAATACATTTACATTTTAAAATCTGAGGTTATGACCCATTTGTGTGGATGATGTTATCATGTGCTGTGTGACCAGCATTTAAAAAGGAAATGACTAGCCTGGAGTAGAACGTATTGGCGTGTTTTGCAAAAGTTGTTTAAATATATATTATATGTATGTACGTTTAATATATATATATATATATATATATATATATATATATATATATATGATATTTAATTCTTTTGCCCTGTGGCTCTTCCCACACTGGATAGCTTTGGTTTTAGAATAAATCCCATCAGAGGGCACAGAGGAAGTTTGGGGAGCCAGCCCTCCAAGGGAGGCCACCAGAGACACCCCCAGAGCGAGCTGTGGTCCTCTAGTGTACATTGTGTTTCTTTTATGATCACTTTCTTCCTCCTTCAGCCCCATGGGCATGCTACCAACAGCAGCCTGGAGTCTTCCTTTGTTTCCTCCTTATGGGGTGACGTGGATTTCCAGAAGTTCTTCAGAACTTCTGGTCCCTGTGATTTTTCAAGCATGTACCCCCTGGGGAGGTCTTGGGTTGGAGGAAAGCTGGCTTCAGAGCTGTTATCTGTGACCAGTCTTCATTGGTTTTCCACAGTGTAGATCTGACAGTCTGCTTGGGTTTTAGTCACAACTCCAGTGGGCCCTTTCAGAATGCATGCATTAAGAAAATGAGAAAAAAAAAATCAGTAGTGGCCCAGCTCTTATCTCCAGCTTAGGAAAATATAAAGGAAATGGAGAGTACGTGTGAGTTGTCTTGCCTCTGTTCCCATAGCCAGGACACCACAGGGCACAAGTTCTCAGCAGAGCTGAAATCACAAAACCTGGTTCTTGGAGTGGCAGGAAAAAATCTCAGGTTTTATAACACTTTGTGGTTCCCCAGAGAACAGCAGTACATAACAGATATACAGTGTATTAAATTTAAAATTTTTGAACTTATTTATTTTTACTTGCTTATATATTATTACAATTATGTGTATTTATTGGACACATTTTGACAATTTGATACATGGATATAGCAGTATGCAATGATCAAAAATAAGGGCAGTTAGCATTTCCCATGTTTTTAAACATTTTTAAAATTTTTTGGTTTATTAACATGATAAATATTGATAATAGTCAAGATATGAAATCACCTAGATGCTCACTCTTGGATGAATGGATAAAGAAAATGAACAGTAGAATATTCTTCAGCTATAAAAAGTGGTATTCTATCATTTGCAACAAAATGGTATTAAAATTTCATTAAGGATTGGGAGGGAAGGCTAAGGAAAAAATTTCTAACAAAAATTAAAAAAATTTTCTAACAATTCTTAAAGGCACTATAACAGAAAAAACATTGTAAAATCCTGTTAGAGATCAGATATTCTCATCTTTAATTTCCCCCAGCTCTGTGGCCATGCATATCTGAGTGAACACACTGATTCCTTACTATGAGCAAAAGTAAGAAAAAGGAAGAATTTGATCACAAGGTTCTGGCCAGCTTAAGCTTTGTCTTCAGGCTGCCACATCCCTGGCCACGTTGCTGGGGACAGGGATCCCCAAGGCTATTGATATATGCAACATTTCACCTGTCCTGAGATTCCCTCCCTTGAACCCCGCAGTCCCAGTGATCTGCCTTGTTTCCTCTTAGGCTCTGAAAAATTGAGAAAATGCAATAAACCGAGTCATTTAGAATGCATAGGAGAAGCTCAGGACAAAAAAAATGTACTATAATTTTATTGAAAATCCTTTTTAAGGGTAATTTTCCACTATAATTTTAATTACAGAAGCAATTCCCAGATACAGCCTTATGTGGAATACACAGCAGTGTAAAATCTAAGCGATAAAAGGTAAATCTTCCCTTTCCCTGGCCATAGACAGCCACTATTAATATAACTGCGATTAATACTTTGCCATGAAGCCTTGCGCACCTCTTTACCCTTGTGTTTGTGTGTGCATGCGTGCACGTCTTCATCTCGGAGCAGCGCTGTGCCTTTACTAACGTCACTAGTCTTTACTGGCCCTGCATTAATGCAAATTTGTAATCTTCTCACAGTGCACTCTTACGAACTCACTGGTTTCCTCCAAAGCCCCTCTGGAACATTCCTGCTGCATGACAGTCTATCTTTGAACCTCTGTGTTAGCATACGAGCCTGTTTTTTTTTTTGTTTGTTTGTTTGTTTGTTTGTTCGTTTGTTTTTCCTTTACCTGTCTGGAATCATACGTCTTTCCTGGGCCTGTGAGCAGAGAACCAAGCTTCCAAAGAGGAAAGAGGATGTGTTCCTCATAGCCGCACTTGAACCTTACTTCGCTCCTGACTTCTTGCGTGTGGGAGAGGGTGATGTCATTGTAGTCTGGATGAGAAGGGGTGTGGGTCATCAGATTCATAATGTAAATAAGATTTTCTGAGGGAGCCTTTTGTCAGTTTTAGAAAACTTATTATCTGCAAGCACTTAATCTCATAGGCACACCCCGAAGATCATTGTGGTAATCATTATTAAGGACTCTAATGTGTTTATAAGAGGAGAATGATTAGTTGTGGGTAACAGTATGTCCATTAAAACAGGAGGGCTTTCTCTCTGCTTACCTGGTGTTCCCTCTGAGGTCTTAGGGAGCTTTCAGCCACACGTGTCATCAGAGTGACCCAGGTGGATGTGGACAGCATCAGCATCTCCTCTGTAGACCCCGAGGGACTGTTCTATGCTCATCACTTCCAAGGGGCAATTCGGGCACCAAGTGAAAACTCACTCTAAGCAGGTGTGGGAACCATGCTGGCTTAAGGGACATCAGTTTCTCTCATGATTTTGTCAGTGTTGCTCCCAGAGTTCCTGAAGAAGCATCCCCAGTACAACAACACGACAGTCACACCACTCAAGCACTCCCACAGCTGTGAGCTCTCCATTGAGGTGTTTGAGGTTCAGACTGAGAATCCCCTGTACAAATGCAGCCCACCAAACCAGACACAGTGCCGCTGCCGTGAGCAGTGTGGCCCACCGACATGGCGTTTTCTCTTTACTAGGGGTTCAGAGCATCAGAAAGTAACCCAAGATCAAATTCTCACCCCAAGTAGAGAAGGTTATGTTCACCCTTTACTTTTTTTTCCCTTTTCTTTTCTCTTAAAAATCTTGTCATGTAGACCATTGCTAGTTAACGCTGAGGTGGCTTTTCTCACTTTCTCTCCGCTCTCTCTCTCTCTCTCTCTCTCTCTCTCTCTCTCTCTCTCTTTCCTTTCTTTCTTTTCTGGTCCTCACACATGCTAATCAAGAACACCACTGAATTTTGAATCAGCAATGTCTTGGACAAAATCTCCTGTAATTTGCTCAATAATAAAATATAGTTTCTATAATTATTTCCTCATAAGATGTATGCTTATGAGATTTTGGAAAGCCCTGTTATTACTTCGCCTATGAAATTTCCATCCAGGTTCCATCTTCCTGTACTGGCAATGACATGCCTTAATCTTAGACTCTCGGCCCTGAATGCTAGTTCACAAAAGCAACATGTATTGTTCGGGCATGAAATTAATAATGTTAGGTGGGTCAAATAGGAAAATTAGATTTTGAAGTAGAGAAAAAAAGCTTCTAAATTTGTTGCCAACAGACTTCATTTGCATGCTGCAGTTGACTCAGCTACGTGTGGCCATGTAGTAAGCTTTTTTTTTTTTTTCCCAGTCTGGTCCTGGGGATGGAACTCAGGTCCTAGTGCATGCTAGGCATTCTCTACCACTGAGTGGTATACCTGCCAGCTGTGTGTTGCTGTCTCTGTTCCTTCCCTTCCCTTCCAGGTAGCTGAGTTAGAAAACCTCTCTGCTTGAACTCAGATCCATAATAAAGTTCCAGGTGAGAACCATGGAAAAGCTCATCTCATCCTTGAACTTGGCCAATGCTTTCCGTTTCTTCCATGGGGTGGGATACTTCATGTAGCTGAGAAAGTCTTGTAAGTCTGCCATTTGTAAGCCTGGGGCCACTGACAGTTGTGCTGGGTTCTGTGCTCACAACACCTGGTACGTACATCCTTGTTCAGTCACTGAGGTGGGGAACTCACAATTGCTGGATACGCGTGATGAGCCTGTGACTCCATAGTTTTTAAGATTCTCACAAGAAAGAGAGGTGGTTATCGATACAAGTTGAATATCCCTTATCTGAAATGCTTGGGACGAATAGTGTTTTGGATTTTCAGTTTTTCTGACCTGGATTTTACCTATGCATAATGAGATATCTTGAAGGTGGGACCCAAGTCTAAGCAAAATTCATGTTTTATATACACTTCATACATGTAGCTGGAAGGTAATGTTATACAATATTGTCAGTAACTTTGTTCATGAAACAGTTTTTGATGTTGGCATTGTATTAATGCTTAAAGAGTTTTGGATTTTGGAGGCTTTCTTAAATCCACAGGTGCTCAAATCCCTCATATATAAGATGGTGTAGTATATGCTATAACCTACGCACTTCTTCCTATATATTTTAAATCATCTTAGATGGCTTGCAGTGCCTAATACTATGTAAATGCCACATAAGAGTTGTTATGCCCTATTGTCTAGGGAATAATGACAAGCAAAAGAACCTGTACATTTTTAGTACAGGTACAAATCTTTTTGAAAAATATATTTTTGGCCTGTAATTGGTTGAATCGTCGGGTTCCACCGAAGGCGGAGCTTCGCTCATCTGTGCTGGTGACTTGGTTCTTCCAAGACCACCAACCTATACTGCTCTATGACCAGGGAGTCAGGAACCCCTGCTCTAGAGGCCTGTGTTTACACAAACTGAAGGCTGTTTTGCCACAGGTGAGATGGTATGTTTTCCATGGCATTAGTATCTTGAATGTGTAATTAGAGTTATTGTTATTAGCATGATCTTTAGGAAAAGCATTAGAATTAGCCTCAGGATTGAAGTGTTCAGAAGAAAAACTTGACTCATGTACAGAAAAGCGTCACCTGTCTGGAGGGACTTGACTGCTCTGCCACTGGCAGATACCAGCCTTTTGGGAGGAAAGGTCACTTGCTCACCAGATTAAATGCCCCAGACCTATTCGCTCCAGAGGACGTGCCATTGCTAGAAAAGAGAAAGAGAAGGCGATGCTCCCTGGCTTGATATTTGACCTACTTAATAGGATTTGAAATGAACCTTTTAGTGTGATAAATGGGGAGATATAAAAAAATGTCTTCCAGGGCCAACTTCTGCATGTGCCTGGGTTCCAAGATGGCATTTTGAGTCGTGTCGGGCAGCTGCTTGGAACTTTTGATTTAAGATAATGAAAGTCAGGATGGGAGATATCAGCGTGGGTGGAAGCGTCCTGCCGTGGAAGCAGGCAGGAACGTACATAGAGACAGCTGGGGCCCCGGAAATGCATCCAGAAGTAAGGAGCCCCAGTGGCAAAGCTATCCAAATCCAGGGTGTGGCCTTCCTGTGCCAGATGCAGGTGACCACCATCCTTAAGTAAGGCACCTCTGTCTTCCTTCTCTACTGGATCCTGAGCCGGTTCTAGGTCCACCTGAGAGTAAAATCAGGACCCACCTGGTGGAAATTCTACTGTATGCTGGATGGTCGGGTCTAATGGTTGCCATTTATCTCCATCTGGGCACACAAGAATCACACACTTTGGAGTGCCCACCTGGAGCCAAGCCCCAGCAGATTATCTGGGAAGCAAATGACTCCTGCTTTCCAGGAGCTTATAATCAAGCAGAGACACCTAAGTCAGGAAAAATAAAACAGCTATTTGTGAAGAGCAGGTAAAGAGGGCTGGTGGGGAGGGGCTACCCTGGAAGCCAACGTAGGATTTGGAGTGTGAGGCCCATCTCAGAACACCCTTGGAGGACCTGGGACCTCAGTCGTCAGAGAAACTCTTCCCTCTTCCCCTCCCACCGTTGTTTGGACTGGGAGCACTTCCCTTGGAGGTATTTTGAGACCTCTTTGTTCACCGGGGTGGTAGATACTTATTCCTTCCCTCCCATCTTTCCTCCCAGAGAAATACTGTCTCCGAGCATTCTCCTGACAAAGCTGGCACCAGCCTGAGTTAGCCGACCTCTCCTTAGTGGTGTCTCTGGGCCCTTCCAGCTCTGAATCCAAACATGAGCTCCTTTGCTCATTTTCTTGTGCAGGACAACTTATATTTTTGGTGCCTGTGAGATGGCTGAATGTCCATGTAAGAGTCCTGGGGCAAAGACTTGCAAAATCTTTTTCCTAAGGAACTCAGAGTCTAGAAGAGATAGACTGAAATTTCCATTTATAACTCAGTAGGGAAAGGGCGTGGGGAGGGGAGTAGGGCTGAGTGGTCCCAGATGGTTTAAGAATTGGGGACATCTTGGAGGAAATATCACCTAAGACAGAGGCTGGCACCTCTCTCTAAGGGGGCAGGAAGCAAGTGCGTAGGGCACCCTCACCCCTTGTGGTCTCGCCTTATGGTCTCTGTTGCTTCCCTCAATTCTGCACGTGTGAGCAAAAGTGGCCTTAGATGATAAACATGCTAATAAAGGGGCATGGTTGTGTTTCTATAAAACTTTATTTACCAACACAAGTGGAGGCTGGATTTGGCCTCTGGGCTGAAGTTTGCCAACTCCTGATCTAAGAGAAAACCAGAAGAATGTGCCAGGAGTTGGCCAGGTAAAGAGAGAAGGGTGTAGCCAAGAATGGTGGCACACACGCAAGTAACCTCAGCATTTGGGGAATTTGAGGCAGGAGGGTTGCAAGTTTGAATCCAGCTCAAGCATCTTAGCAAACGTACTGAGACCCTGGCTCAAAATTAAAACTCTCTCTCTCTCTCTCTCTCTCTCTCTCTCTCTCTCTCTCTCTCTCTGTCAGCCTCAAGGTCCCATTCCAGCTGCTCTGAGGCCTTAATGTCCTCTTTTCCATTAACTCTTACAGGTGCGCTCTGTGCCCCCCACCCCCAAGCATGGCTGGCAACAGGTCTGAGAGCAAGTCAGTGGGAGGTGCTGCTATCTGCTCTGGCAGGCTGATGGCAGGGAAGGGAGCCCCGGCATCCCGCTATTGCCGCTCATGTCCCCGTGTACGTCACCTCTCCTGGCCTAGCAGACAGCTCCCCAGTGCGCTCTGTTAGAAAGGTGTAATTTAAACTGAGCATGGCTGGGGGCTGTCTTCTTGCTGGTAAAGAGCCCTCTATCCCCCTCTACTATCCCCTTAGGCTGGAGGTATTTATTAACTCAAATTGATGGAGGAAGAATGAAAATCTTAACCCTCCAGGCCTTCAGTTGGGGCCCCTTCCACTACGGCCAGGCTCCCGGAAGTTTCCAGTAGAGCAGGCAAGATTAATTTTCTACACTGTTGTTTAATGATTTCCAGGAAGCCGACACCGAGTCGTCCCTCTCAGCCCCGAGTCCTGTTCGGAGACCATCTTTTGCCTATCCAAAGGTGGCTTTTCGGAGTCCAGCCGAATCAGGCACAGGTACAACAGTAGTCACTTCGTAGACCCAGAGTCTAAGCTCAGAGTGGGACAGAGACGGGACTGTGGCATCTCGTAGGACCTGAGGTTGGCACTGGCTTTGATTTTTCACTTTCCAAGATGTGGATACTTCCAACACGTTATTTTCAGTGGCCATGGAGTGTGACAGTACGCCAGTCATGGTGTCACACACCTGGAGTCCTAGCACTCTGGAAGGCTGAGGCAGGAAGATCACAAGTTTGAGCCCGGCTTAGGCTGCTTAGCAAGATCCTGTTTCAATAATAATAATAAGGACTAGGGATGTAGCTCAGTGAGAAGGTTCTGGGTTCAATTTCCAGTACTACAAATCTGCAAATACATACATGCATGCATTCATGCATGCATACATACATATATACATGTGTTACTAAGAGGATACATCCTTTGCTCAAGGAACTTACAAATTCATTTTCTTCAACCTTTTGTCTCACAGAATGTCTGGGAGGACCTCGGAATTTCATAGTGTTCAGGAAGTGTTGTGAACACAGGCTGGCCGTGTAGGTGACTTGGTTCTGTGTGGGAAATCAGTAGGAATTTGTCCCATTCTAACAGGCAAGATGGGGAGTCCCTGTGTCATACAAGTGGCTGTGGATTTTCTCCCCTTAAACTGATTCTACTCCTTTCTGCCTCTGCCTGAATATTCTATTGACACACTCGGATATGGTTGCTAATAAAAGGGACAGCTAGTAAGCACCGTGTGGTCTCTGTGCAGCAGGCATAAGTATGTAAGTGATGTGATATCAATTTACATCACTCCGCAAGGTAAGTTTATCGCTATGTCCTTGTTGCAAAGGTTACTGAGGCCTAGAGGGATTCTGTGACTTGCTTGAGGTCACATTTCAGGGATTGGCAAACTTACCACCCAAGGACCAAATCCAGCTTGCTGCCTGCTTTTATAAATAAAGTTTTATTGAGACCCAGTTGTACTACAACTCATTTATGAGTTACCCATGTCTGCGTTTATCCTACTTGGAAGAGCTGGCTTGCTGTTATAGACGCTTGCATGAACCTGGGACCCTGAAATAATTACGAGTTGACCCCATCAGAAAATGCTTATCCTGATAAGGCAAGTGTGATGCATGCTGGAGTCAGTCATCCCTGGTGCCAAGGTCATGACCCCACACGTACTATACCATCTGCACAGTTGCCAGTTCCACACCTGCTACTTGTCCTGCAGTAAGTTTTAGATCCCTGCTATTTTCCTGACTCCTAGTTCATGAGTTCTTTGGGAGTAGAGATGCTGTCTAATAGATTATTGATCGATTGATGGATTGTAGCATTAGGAATTGGATGCAGGGAACACTGTGTCACACTCACAGCTTCCCTTTTTTTTAAAAAAAAAAAAAGGTAAGATCTCACTTAGCTGTCCAGGCTGGCCTTGAACTAGCGATCCTTTTAGCAGCCAAGATTACAGGTGTGTGCCACCATACCCAGCTTATTTGTCTCTTGCTTCTCTGGTTAGCTTAGATAAAGAGTCAGTAAGTGTTTATCAGCTGACCGAATGAGTACATTATTTTTCCCAGCTCCCAGTACCGGAAGCTGACTCTCAGGGCTCTCCCCGGGCCATAGTGAGTGTGAGAGGAGTTGTCCTTGAGGAACCTCAGTGCTGTGTTCCACGAAGGCAGGGATGAAGGTGGGTGATCCTATTCTAGGAAGCACCTGCTGCCTCAGTTCCAGCTCAGATCCTTCTGTGCAGAGAAAGGTAGAAGGAAGCAGCAGGCTGGAGCCCAAGCAAACTTTATCCTTCCTTTTGATAACCTCTTAGAGCTACCTTGGCCTGTAGCCTGGAATCTGAACATGCCTAACACCTCACTGTCTCAAATATCTGATTGTTACGACCCCGTAGCAAGCACAGCCCTGGGTGAGTTCCCACTCACAGGGCCCCCCTTCCTTAGAACCGCTGCAGTAAATCCTTGCAGGGGATGCATTTCCCAAGGAAGTCAGTTGGGAATTCCAGGGAGAACGCATGCCTCACCAGCGATGCAGGCTTCACAAGGGCTGTGATTTCTGTCTAGTCAAAAAAATCCTGGTAGTTCTTCCTTTCTGTAGTTGCAGAGTTTGACAAACGTGTCCATGTGTGCCACAGATCTTAGCCCCCTTATCCGTGCTTTACAGTAGGTGATGCCGACTGTGTTTCACAAGAAGACATCAGTGTGAACAGACTCTCATTGCCTCCTGCGTCTGTTTTCTTTGTTTCTCTCACGAGGAAATGATCACATAAAGTGTTCAGGGAAGGAGCATTCTCAGCCCTTGAGCTCTGGATTTTGACCATGGTGATTTTGACCTCTCTTCTGTCTTCAGCAGCCACGTGGCATGGCTTGGCACTGGGCTACTCCTTTCCTGCTGAGCCCATATGCGTCTGTGGCTTACTTAGCTCAACCCCCACCCCCATACCCTACGGAATGAGCACGTAGCGTAGCCTGGGTGGGGGCTGGCACAGCCGTGAGCCGTGCTAGGTGTGCTTCTTGTGCTGTCAGATTTCGCAGGATGCTTAGCCAGGCAGTGCCCTGAGTTTTTCTCAGATGTCCACTTAGGTTTTTAAGATCATTCTTGAAGTGTGAGGAGGCTGGGGGCCTCTGTGGTGGCCTCAGGGGCCTCTCAGAAGTTAATGTTCCATTCTGGGTTTATTACGGGCAGCAGCTGGGATGTCTGCCTGGGCCAATTTGCCATGAGCAGCCCTGCAAACTTGGCCTCCAGTGAAGAATTTGTGAGTTTACTTAACCGTGGTGAGCACCGACTGGAACGAAATGGCAGAATCTGCTGGAGGGGTGACAGAGTGGCAGGTGTGTTTGCCCATCAATCTTTTCCTCCTGTGACCGTCACCTTCCTCTTCCTTTTTTCTTATTGCAAAAAGTTTCCTAATCTCCCTTTTTCTTCTCTTAAGCCTGTTGGTTTACAATTTTAAAACTTTGAAGTCTCTTTTTGTTATTGAACACAGTACCTTTGTGCTGAGCCATATCCCTGCATACTTCTAAATTTTTTTATTTTGAGACCAAGTCTCACTAAGTCCCTAAGTTGTCCACGTTGGGCTCAGCCTTGTCCATCTGCCTCAGTGCTGTGATTACAGGCCTATGCCGCCAGACCTGGATAAAGTATAATTCTTATTGAAAAAAATCCTCCACAGATTTTAAGTACAGTGAATTTTAATATTTATATATCAGCTATGCATGGAGATACATACCTATAATCTTAGAGCTCGGGAGGCTGAGGCAAGAGGATTGTGGTGAGTTTGAGGCCAGCCAGGACTACACAATGAGTTCCAGACCAGCCTGGATTACATGGCAAGACCCTGTCTCAAAAAAACAAGCAAACAAAAATATACCTGTTCTTCAGGTGTCTTACACCTTGATCAGGATATAGAACATTTCTCATCCAACCACATAAATGCATGCCTTTTTCGAAATTTCTCCCCCGTCCTGAGGGGAATCACTGTTGCGATTTTTACCCTGTAGCTCAGATCTCTTCTAGAGCTTCATTCAAAGTTATACAGCTTATATTCTTTGGTGTCTGGAGTTTCTCACTCAACATGCTGTTTTTGAGAGTCGGACATGTTTTATTGTATTACTTAAAGACTACGCTAAGGCTAATGGCTCACTGTGTGAGTTTTCCTCACCTCATTGGTCCGTCCTCAATGATTATCTCGATTAGACTGCTGTGACAAGACACCACAAGTATGGTGACTTCAGAAAACCAGGAATTGTTGGTCCCCCAGTTCTGGAGCCTGAAAGTCCTAAATGAAGGTGTGAGTGTGGTCATGGTCACTCCAAAGGCTGTAGTGAAGAAACTTTTCCTGTTTCTACTTAGCTTCTTGTGCTTCCTAGAAGTTCTCACCATTTCTTGGCTTGTTGCAGTATTATTCGAAACACTGCTTCAGTCTTTACACAGCTTTCTTTCTTTAGTGTATTCCTCTTTTATAAGGACACCAGTGTTCAGACTTAGGGCTGACTTTAATCCACTGTGGTCTCATTTCAACTTGATTACATCTGCAAAGACTTTATTTCCAAGTAAGTTCATGTCCACTGGTACTTGAGTTTAGGATTTCAACATAGCTTCAACTCACTGTGGAAATTTGGATATTTCTGGTTTGGTGCATTGAGAATACATCTAACTCTGCTGTGAACACTCTTATACGAGTTTTCTTTTTATGGACAGGCATTTTCATTTCTCTTGGGTTAAAAAAAAATCCATGATTGGTGTTAATAGAGCCTAGTGAATATATGGGTTTAGCGTTCAGAGAAACTATTGAACCCTTCTCCAAATAGATTGTATGTTTTGTAGTGCAACTAGCAGGCTTGATAAGTCAGTTATTCTATGTCAAGGGTTCTTACTGTGGGGTGACTTTGTCATCTAGAGAGCATTTGGAAATGTCCTCCTCACAAATTTCTTCAGTTTGCAGGGCTGCTCGTGGCAAATTGGCGCACGCAGACATTCCAGCTGCTGCCCATAATAAACCAGAATGGAACATTAACTTCTGAGAGGCCCCAGAGGCCACCAGAGCCCCTCAACCTCCTTACACTTCAGGAATGATCTAGAGGATGTTTTCTTTGTCATAACTTGGGCAGGGTTAAAGGAGTGGTATGACAACTGTCTTAGTTACTGTTTCATTGCTGTGACTCAATATCTAACATTCAAAAAATTAGGAGAGGAAAGGTTTATTATAACTCACAGTTTCAGAAGGTCACAATCCACTCGGGGGCAGCTGGTAGCAGTGGAACTACATGGCAGAGCCAGAGGCAGAGGTGAGGCAGCTCCTCACAGCATTACAAACAGGAAGCCAAGTCTCATCAAGTCCAATATCCTCTAATCTGAGAGGAAGGTAGCAGCATATATATATATACCTCCAGGTCCCATCCCAGTGATTGGCCTTTACAGGATCCAGGTGTAGCAGGTGAAATGAGCGCCAATAACACGCCTGTAATTTCATCTACATGGTGATAATCCATCCCTCCAGACCAGGCTCCAATCTCCCAACAGCACATGGTTCCATAGCCAATCCATAACATAGAAATTCATGAGACTTTTGGGAGACATTCCAGATCCAAACCACAATACCAGAATGTAGCACCTAAGTGAAGACCCAAGATGCAACCCCCTGAAAAGAACTGTCCAGCCTGAAAGGTCAATTGCATGAAGATCTACAAACTCTGCTCTGTGTCCCTTCTACATGTGATAATGTCAAACTTCTTAATTTTGTTCATTCTCCCTGGTAGGAAATGGCATTTCATTGTGTTTTGATGTGTGTCTCTGTAATGACTAAACCTACTGAACATCTTTTCATGGACTTACTGGCCTTCTTCGCCACCCCTCCAACATGTGCGCAGTTTCAAGTCTTTGGCCTATTTTGAATTGGGTGCTTTATCTTTTTAATTCATTGTGTTTTGGGTCCTTTGTTAGATATCGGTATCGTAGATCTTTTCTCCCAATTCATACCTTTCTTGACCACTTTCTTGTGATTGTCTTTTAAAGAGCCAAAGTTTCAGTTGCAATGCAACCCGATTTAGATAACAACATTTTTATGCATGAAGCTTTTTGTGGCCTAAGAAGTCTGCCAAGTCCTAAGTTGTCAAGATATTCGACTATTTTTTTTTAGAAGTTTTATAGTTTCAGCTTTTATGATGGGTGTTATGGTTTGGAAGTGGAATGTCCCCCGGAAGCCTTATGAATGTGGAAGATGTTTGGATCCTCAACAGATGAATCCCTTGATGATTTCCTGGGGTGTTAAGTAGGGCCTCATCTGAAGGGGCGGCTCACTGAGGCATAACCTGAAACAGTCTACAATTCTTTGTAGCTCCACCTCTTACTCTCTTTTTCTATATTTCCTGGCTGCCCTGGGACGAACAGCTTTTTCTTCTCCCAGTAGGTCCTCCACCATGTCCTCCCACCATTACTGGGCTGAGACCTTCTCAAACTGAGAGCTAAAATAAACCTTTTCTCCCTTAAGCTGTGTGTCAGATGCTGCATGCCAGTGATGAGAAGTAACTCAGACAATGGGCTGATTTTCCATTTCCTATTAACTTTTGCAAATATGGAACAGAAGCTCAGTTTTTTTTCATATGAACATCCAGTTGTCCTAGTACCATTTTGTTGAAAAGCTCACTCCTTACCTGTTTAGCTGCCCAGTACCTTGGTCCTATATATATGTGGGTCTCTTTGAAACTATTCTGCATTCTGTCCCTTTGATATCTCTGGCTACTCTCCTGGCAAGTCACTCTGTCTTGAGGGCTGGAGTCTCCCTGGGCCCACCATCCATCTCTCTGTCCATACCTCTTTGTTTCCCTGCTCACTCTTGTCTGTCTCACTTGGCTTGGGTTGCACACAGTTGAGAGAAAAACGAAGCTATTTTTGCCCAACTCTTGCTTTTTATGTGTTTTTGCAATCTGTCTCCTTTGCCGTCTTTTCTGTGCGTGCAAAACTTGATTAAGCCAGAGACAAAAGACACTGTATGGTGGCATCCAGCATCTCAGTTCTCATTACTAAGTTTTCTTGTTTTTACTCAGCACCTCAGCCCTCCTCGCCTCGAGAAGTTCCCCTGAAACAGATTGGTTAAGTATTCTTCCTCCTCTTGCCTTTGACTCTATCGACTACTGGAAATGCCTTCCTCCTACCACCAAGTCTTCCTGGAATCAATAGATAAAGGTCATGTTTCTATTGTGCAGATGAGTGACTCACCAAACCGGGGCTGAGCACTTGGCCATATCCGTCCCTACAGGGCCTGAAAATCTTTCTTGTCTCTGTTGATTTCTCCCATTGATTCTTGGCGTGTTCTTGCCCATCTGGGCTGATGTTGCTGGTCATGTCCTGGCATTGCAGACCCCTCACCCTGTTGCCTGTTGGACATGGATCATAGAGAATTTGGTAGCCCAGAATTGCATGGGAAGATAAGGAGGGGCTCTGTTTTGCTAATGGTCCAGAGAGATGATGCTTGTGTGTGGCTGCCAGCGGCAAAGCCACCTAGAGGCTCATGAAGCGTCAACACAAAGTGGAAGATTAGGATGCCCCTGGCATTGCTATTTAGAAAAGTCCAGTTTTTAAATTTGCCGATGTTTGAACAATACTATACTGATGTCTCAGACATCCGAGGGGCATTGTTGCTCATTTCCAGGTAAGTTTATAAAATATACCTAAAAATCCTACCCCAAAACATATTAGTTTGAAAGATATAAATGAAACAATACTTTTAAAACATACTGGTTTGAAAGGTAGGCATGCAAACATCGCAGTTTGAGAGATATATGTGAGATTCCATCCTGAAAACATTGTTTATTTCAAAGTAAATGGTAAGAACAAGTTGGAAGACAGCTTGAGTCTAAAATACTTACATAATCAAATTTTGAGATTTCCTTCGATGTGAAAAATACACTGTAAACATTTTGCACAACTTCAAAAAAAAAAACATTTTAGCTGTTTTTTAAAGTCTTCTTATTATCGAGCAGTTTAAGACTCACAAGAAGTTGCAGCTCAGAAGTTCTTTTGTCCCTGTTCCTCAGCTTCCTGCAATGCTAGTGTCTTACGTAACCAGAGTACTTTGTCCAAACCAGGACACTGACATTAGAGAATGGTTGCCTCCGGTTCAGCTCCTTTTTGGATTTCATTAGTTTTTACATAATTTTGAAAGTCTTCTAAAATGAAGAGTTTGTAGCTCAGAGGTGAGTGTATACTGTTTAAGAAAAAGCTACTTCGGAGTTAGATTGGATTGGAATTCGAGCTTTGCCCCTTGCCCATGGGAAGATGTTTGATGAATAGAGGCTTCGCCCAACTGTTCTGAGCCTCAGTTTCTTCTTTTAAAACAAAAATGACAATATGTGTGAGCTCATATGGCTATTGGGAAGCGTAAACAACTTATGAAAGCCTTACTGTTTGGAAACCGTTGTGATAGGCGTGCTGGAAACCGTTGTGATAGGCGTGCTGGAAACCATTGTGATAGGCGTGCTGGAAACCATTGTGATAGGCGTGCTGGTACGTCTAAACTCATTGAAGTCTAAACATGAAGGATGCTGTTTTCCTTTCATTGAGCTAGTTGGCCATCTCCTTTTCCACTAATGATGCTTAGGTGAGTGCATTCCTTTTGGTTTGATGCTAGGGTGTGGGTCTGGTGTGTCTCCCCAAAGCCTCATTTAATTGGATGTAGTGGGGTAATGTGGAACCATGTGCTGTTGGAGGGTAGGGCCTCACTGCAATGGCATGACCTGGAAGGATTGTGTCAACTTGTTGAGATTCTGGGGTGTAGGTTGTTGAATGGTGGGCTGGGAAGGACAGGCACCTACCCTGCCTGTGGGTGGCCCAGCTAGCAACTTGGACTAACTGCAGTTTGAACTTAAGTAAAATAAGGAAGAAAAAAACATTGTTATAGCTTCTTCCTGGGAAAGCTCTGGCCTTGCCCTAGTCTCCAGACATCATACATTCCTCACTTGACTTGGTTTCTGTCTACAGTGCCGTCAGCGGCTCTCCAGGCTCTGCTTCCATCATTGCTGACGACCCATGAATGGGCTGTGTGAGATCCTCTGAAATTGTGAGCTGAAATAGCTCTTTACCCCGTAAGTTGTGGTTGTTGGGTATTCTGGCCCAGGAACAAGGAAGTAACTAAGACAGTCGGTAGGAGGCTTCCTAGGTGTTGCTGTGCTTTGGTCTGATTCCTCTGAAGAGGGCATTTCAATGGAAATGCTGAGCCTGGTGCCATGTATCCTCTGACCTATCTTCAAGATCATTCTAACAGTCTCTTCTGTCACTGGAAATATTTGTCCCCTTGGCTCCATAAATGGCCCCATTTGGTCCCTTTTCTGGCAGCCGCCTGGACATAGATAGCTCCCTCCATCCACTGTGCCCCGTGCTTTCCTCTGGAGCTGTGGGAACAGGGGGTTCTTTCTCACATGCTCTGAAAATAAAGGAAGAAGGTTTCACATTGCCTCCCCATATTTCCTGCTCCAATGTCCCTGCCTACTGTTCAAATATTGGTTCTCTAGGGATCTCCTACCGCTGTACACATCTACTGCTGCACGGTCCAAAATCTTAGCCACTAGTCACACATGACCATTACCTAAGTTCAGATTAATTCAGACACAAATGTGTGTTCCTCAGTTGTACTGGCCACATTTCCACACTTGGTATGCTCAGTAGCCATGTGTGGCCAGTGGCGGTCATGAGGGACAGCATGATTATTAAACATGTCCACCATTACAAGAAGTTCTTTTGGACATCACTGGTCTTCTCCCTCTAACTGGCACCGATGTTAATTTCTTCCCAAAACTGTCCCACCTCTCTCTAGTTGGGTGGTCCTGGGATCTATGTTTCAGTAGATACCTACTTAGGAAATTGGATGGATGCCAAGTGCCCTTCCTTGCAGGTGCCTCTGGTAAATAGGAATGCGTTCTGTGTGAATCTTATACCTTCAGAAGGTCAGAGATCAAGGCCCAACCCATTTCTGTCCTGTTTTTCTGTAGAGTAGGGGAGGAGGTGACAGTAGTTGTTGGAATATGGGCTGACTCTGCCTTCTCTGTTTACCCTCGAGAGAGGAATCTGGTCTCAACTTCAACTTATGGGAACCTTTCTTTAGAAACTGGGATTATTTATTTCTCTTATTTTTAACTTGGGGACTTAATCATAATTCAGGGACAGTGGAACAAATCCCTGTTAATCTCTCCACATTGTCATCATCAATACAATCACTCTAATCATATAATTTTCTACAACTGTCTACAGATATGAGACTACTTTCCATTTCTTTTTCACGTATAGCAGTTTCCTGTATCCTAAGTTTCCCTCCAAATTTCTATCCCAGTGTATCTAGTTTGGATCTGGAATGTCTTCTGAAAGCCTCACATATTTGAATGTTGTGGAATGTGTGTGGATCTCACATGCTGTTAGGAGTTGGGGGCTGGGTGGGAGGAGCAGAAAGTGGAGGGTGTGATGGACCACTGAGGGTGTGACCTCTCTCCCCCGCTTCTCCCCAAGCGCTGATCCTTCTTCTAGTGATACCGTGAGCGTCTGTTCTTGGCCAGACTTATCCTTCCAGTGCTAGCTACCCATGATCAGCAGATGATCCGCATTCTTGATGATCCAAATTTCTGGAGACTTCACCAAATTTGGCCTCCCATTCCCATCTCCTTGCAGTTTCCTCTCAGGTCTGGCTTTTGAGGCCTTCTTCTGAGATCTGGTTAGAGGCCTTCTTTACCCCACAGCTCTTGCATTCTGAATGCCTGCAGAACCAGCCTCAGAAGGGTAAGCTGCAAGCCGTGGTCTGGTCGCCTTGGACCGTGGCCACTGTGGCCTCAGAGTGTGTGGATGGCTGGACTCTGGTGAACACTTTGCCTCTGCAGCCCCACAGAGTGCCTCGGGGCCTCTTTTCAGAGCAAAGTCTTCTGTTTTTGTAACCTTGAACTAATAAAGGGTGAAGTCTTGCAGATTCCTGAGATACCCCTAAGACATCTCTGCTATAATCCTAATGCCAAAACTTGGCTTCTTTTTCACACTAGTCTCTTCAACAACCATGTGATGTTTTGCCCTGACTTTACAGTCTCTCTCATTCTGACAAAACCGCATTTTTTTTTTTTTTACATTTTTTTACTGCCCCACCATCACCAGAATTTTGGTGTACAGATGGCTAAAAGCTGCAAGCAGTAATCGTGTGACAGCCTGAATGTTGGGCTGTTTTGAAATTTTCTCCACCAGATCAACCGATCTACCACTCTTAATATCAGTTTTTGGCAGAGTCTCTAGATGTGGGCAAAATACTAAAACGCTTTTTTGCCGGAGTGTAGCATGTAACATTTCCAGACCAATGACCAATAAATTCCTCTTTCTCATCTAAAATCTCTTGAGCTGGGCCTTTATAATCCATGCTTCTATCAGCATTCTGGTCTTCTGAGCTCTGACCAGAATCTCCCATCAAGCTCTGCTCACAGCCTTGTGAACCTTCTCTGGCTGGCATCTCCAAGACTTTCCAAACTCTTCCCCCAGACTAGTTCCAAAGGCTTCCATATGAGGTAAAGTGACAGCAAGTACCCCACTTCTCTGGTAATAATTTCTATCTTAGTCACTTTCCCTTTGCAAAAACATAATACTCATGCCCACAGCTTTGCTCACATTTGAGAAGTCTCAGAGGTTGGCTGGCGGTGGTAGCATGGTGGAAGGGCTTGTGGAGAACGCTTGCTCACAAGATGAAGAATCAAGGCTTGGGGAGAGGCTGGGGCAAGAGTCTGTCTTCCCAGCCATACCTTCAGCAGTTTTTTGCCACAGAGCTCCGTCTAATAGCATGTGAAATTCATAGGTAATCTCCAGTATCCAAATACATGAGGCTTTGGGGGACATTTCAGATCCAAATCATAACATGAACTATCCAAATTTAAGTCTTGAATGAGCCAAATACACTTTATTCTGATGTTACTCTACAGACCTCCACTTTGCTTATTCAAAACTCCATAGACCGATTTGTTACACATTCTCCTTGAAGTCCACTGAAGCAGCGACTGCTGAGCAGTTGCCTGGGAGACTGGAAGTTCCTGTGGTTTGGATTTGCGATGTTCCCCAAAAGTCTCATAGATTCGGTTGGTATGGATTATCTATGGAACTATGTGCTGTTGGGAGATAGGGACATGGTCTAGAGGAGTGAATGATGGGTGTGTGGTGGAGGACAGGTGTGTGGCAGATTGCAGTATAGACATGTGGTGGGGGCGTAAACCTGGAAGGGGCAGAACATGGAGGCTGGACCCAGAAGGGGTGGATCACTGGGACAGAACAGGAAGTATATATAAGCTACTTCCTGCCTTCCTTCTGGACTTGACTTGACTTGGCTTCCTATCTGCAATGTCATGAGGAACCGCCTCCTTCTCTGCCATGTGGTTCCACTGTTTCTGGCCACCCGTGGACTGACCATCACTGTCCAAAACGGTGAGCTGAGATGAAACATTTCCTCTGTCATGTGTGCATGCCGGGTATTGAATCACAGCAGTGAAAAGGTAACTAGACAAAAGTCCTGTCTTTTAGGAAGATGGCACCTCTACATCATCACCTTAGACCTTGTTGGAGTCCCCAAGGTCAAGACCTAGACGGCAGAGGGAACACACAGGAGGCCAGTACATGACTGAAAGGACTCCTCTTGGCATGTGTGTTGAAGTCACATGCAGCAGAAGCTAAAAATAGTCCAAATTGCTTGGACCTGTAGTTTAACCACTCCAGGGTCTTGACTACTGTCTTCTCATTAATCTTTATGGCAGGGCACCTGTTGTGGAGGGTAAATTAGGTTTCTGAGTTCATAGGCTTTGAATCTAGCTGGCATATCAGTGCCTCGATTTCTCCATCTGCCTGTGAGCCACTCGCCCGCCTTATAGGATGTAGGTGGAAGGATTTTAAGCCGTGCGGGGTATTTTCCCAGGTAGCATTGCAACAGACAGGTTCTCTTAAGGAACAAGGATAGAGTTCTGAAATACACATTATTTTAAAGACTTATGATCTGGTTCTGGAACATTCCAACAGAAGTAAGTGACCTAACTGAAGTTTATTTTACTGAGCATTCTGTTTTCCCCAGACTGATGGTGAACATTGGGGTTGCAGTACAGTGGTTCCAGAGAAAGTGCCTTTTCCAAAAATCCCCTGTGCATTCCTGGTGACCTTAGAAGATACTATTTGCATTTAATTCATAATCTAGTTATAAAAGATTTTTAGCAATGCCTCCAAGTACCACTAGACAACACCCTGTTAATCCAGATGGAGTTACTCTTGTAATTGAAAGTCAGAAATATATTCCTTTTTAAATGCACTCTCCTTGACCTTTTTTTCTCGATGGAATCGCAACTTAACCTGGCTTCTATAAAGTGTGTATGTTGGTGTTTGTGACCACAAAGCCCATAAGGATGGGCAGCTTCAGGTGGAGGTGGATCTTGTGTTTCACTGTGCAAGGAACCGTGTTTGTCCTGACCCCTTGTTCTCTGGTGGCTTTGTTTTCTCATCATGGCCTTTTTCCTTCCCCAGTATTTGCTTTAGTTAGCTCCAAGTTATTAATGTCAGTGGAAAGGAAACTTTGTTTTGAAGGTTTTCAACAAAGTCCTGGGATTGTCTTCCCAAGAAATCAACATGTGCCACGTGCCCAGCCTTAAAAAACTGTCAGTGTGTACAGGGGTGTTAAGTAAGCTGATTGGGACAGATACGTATATCTGCCTACTCCTCATGTAGCACATGGAAAGATGTTAGACAGACAAAACCAACAGATTTCGTCTGTATCTTAAAAATACAGCTGAAATTTCTACCAGACTAAATCATAGAGTGCTTCCTCAAAGGCATAGTTAGCAATGTGCATTTACTATTTCTTTATTTATTTTTGAGACAGGGTCTTGCTTTGTAGCCCAGGCTGGTTCTGAGCTCACTTTGTAGCCCAGGCTGACCTTCAATTCATGGCAGTCCTCCTGCCTCAGTTTCCTACATGCTGGGATTACAGGCATGTGCCACCACCCAGTTTATGTGGTGCTGGAGAATTGAACTTGGGTACTTAGTGCTTGCTAGGCAAGCACTTTAACTTCTGAGCTATTCCTCCAGCCCAGCAATGTGCATTTACAATACAAGAGGACATTGCCTGAGTAATCTGTGTTCTCTTGGCACTGTCTTACTTGATAGATCACCCCCAAAGTAGGGAGAGGAAGTGGGTCGTCCACCGGCTTTGGTGATGTTGAGTAATGAACTTGTCTTGCCCATCTTTTTAGCTTCTGCAATTCTGAAGTTCACATGGGCTGAAGAACCAAGATTGACTTCAAAAGTCAGTCTATGAGGGTCAGACACTGGGAAACGTGGGGAAAGTTAAGCAATAGATCCAGGAACTAGAGAAGGGGAAACAAGATGCCTGATCATAGAGAAGCTTCATTTGTATAGATTTTCCCCTGAGAACTTTCACATCTGTTACCTTATTTGAGTTACATCACAACCTCGGTGCTTGGGAGGTCAGACACTCTTATGTTCAGTTGATATATAAAGAATCTGACACCTATTGAGTTGAATTCAGAGGACCAAGGTCACAGAGCTAACTGGAATTGTAAGACATCTGGAAGCAGAACTTGGGAATTTCTGAATCAACCCTACCCAACAGACACACAAGCAAACCATATGTAATTAAAAATTTGCTAGTAACTACATTAGAAAAGCGGATGAAATTGATTTTAGGAAATTATTATATTTCACTTATTTTATAGATCCCAGAATAGTTCAACACGTGGTCATTTTTAAAACTTGAGGCATTTGGCATTATTTTTTTGCTGTAGGAAGTCTCTTGGAGTATCTGGTTTCTGTCGTGACCTTAGAGTTCATCTTAGTTCGTGGTATCCCATTGATGTTTTCTAGCCACTTGTGGTTAGTGGCCGCCATATGCATGGTGTCGTATGTGCTGATCTTGGTGTAATGGGTGGAGGCTGTATTTTGGAACCAACGTTACAGGTTTAAATTCAATAACTCAGTTCAGTAACTATTTATTAAGCATCCGTTATGTGCCAGCTGCAGAGGATGTAAGGGCAAATGAGGAAAGTTTAATTCTTGCTTGTGTGGAATTTCTATGCTAATGGAGGAGGCTGGTAGGAAACAAATTTACAGTGAAGTAATTTCAGTGTTCCATTTGAAGCAGACGAGAGGTGGGACTGTTAGTGGAAAGCGCTTGTTCAGCTGAAGCAGAGAACGGAGGAATGGCCGTGTCAAGAGTGAATGTGTGGGCAGGATGGAGAAGTGTGTTCCACGGAGGGAGGAGGTATGTGCAAAGACCCTAAGGCAGAAAAGAATTTATGTGTTTCAGTAACTTAATGAAGACCAGTGTGGCTGCGACTATCTGGAGAATGTCTCAGAGGGGACCCGTTTGGCTTGATAGGCAAAGTTGTCGATGTAGATTGTTAATGGGTGGTTTTTGGGTGGATGGAAAGACAGGTGGGTGGGTAGGCAGATAGATGGGTTGGCGAATGGATGAATGGATGGACGGATAGGTAAATAAATGAATAGGCGTGCATATGGATGGATGAGTGGGTTCATTACGTGTTATTTATGGCTGCTTTGCTACAATAGCTGTGTGGAATATCACAACAGAAATTCTACAGCATGGACATTTACTGTTCGATGACTTCCCTTGTTGGGTCCCTTTCGAGAGGGCATTTTCTTTGCATGGGTGACTGGACAGGAAGAGGGAGTGGTCTACAGGCCCTGGGTCCTGAGTGCTGGCCTGTGGGCTGACTTAGGGTCTTCATTACCAACAATTATGGCAGCTCCATTCAGACTGTGCCCCTTAATGAGAAAGTCATCTCTTGTCGCTGTGAAGTGATGAGTGTGAGCATGAATTTAGATGAAAATTTATGTATCCAGGGGCAACACAAAGAGGCAGATTCCCCAGATACCTGATCACAGCCAGGTGCGTTCTCCCTTGGGGGCTGGGAAAATGTCAAGGCCCCGGGTAGAATTTCCAGATTCCCAGGGTGGAAGCCGGAAGTCAGAATGTGTCATGGAAATTGTGAAGCGGTTTCTCAGCATCTACACTCTTGATGTTTGGGGCCAAGTAATACTTCCTAACAGCGTAGAGGCTGTCGTGGACATGGTAGGATTCTAGCAGCTTCCTCAGCCTTTGTCCACTGAATTGTGGTAGCACCCGCAGCTCACGATGTGGTAATCAGAAATGCATCGTGATGTTGCCTGATGTCCCCTGGGGGGCAAATTTGTTCACACCGAGAACCATCCGTGTGCTCTGACAGCTGCCCCAAGGGTTGGGCTGAGAGGTTATCATGACTGTGTAGCTGGGTGACCTCGGGCAGGCCACTTCACCTCTCCACCTCTAGGAAAGAAGGTTCCTGCTTCCAGGATGGCTGTTGAGTTAAAATAAGATGCAGTTAAGGGCCAGGGTCAAGGCAGTTAAGGGCCAGGGTCAAGGCGGATTCTCCACAATGCACCCCACCTCCTATTCCCCTTTCCCTTCCTCCTCTTGCACGCCCCTTTTAGATTCTGAGAACCTTCCCCCTGCTGTGGCCACTTCCCAGGGGACCATGGGTGCATCTTGCCCCTGAGGCTTCCCAATCAGCAGAGGAAGGCACACGTGTAGGAGGGAAGAAAAAGTCGCATATGATTACCTAAAATTCCCTTCAAAGAATGGCACAGTTTTATCATTTGCAGCCTCATGAAAGACTTGCACATGGGGCTCCAAAAAGAATAATAGATCAGTAGGATGTGAACCTTAAATCCTCTTGGACTGGGTGACAGGCATTTGGATGAATATTTAAAGAACCCGGCTTTGATAGTAGAGTTACAGCACCACCCTTCTCCCACTTCTGCCCCAGCCCCTAAGCAGGAAAGAAAATTTCTCTTCCTTCCCTCTGACCTCTTAGATGAATGAAAAAGACAAGGTTGAATCATGGAGAATCGATGGCTTGATTCAGCCCCAAACATCCCAAAGACTTGTGTACTGCTGACTTCCAAGTGGTGACTGCCAGCACCAGGGCATAGCCACATCTCACCTCTCACCTATCACCTCTGAAGTCCCACCCACCTCGCTTGTCAAGGCTGACTGAAACTAGACAGGCTAGATTCTCCTTTATTCCCCCCTCTCCTCCCCTCCCCTGTTTTTTTTTTTTCCTTTGGCTCACATAACTATATTGAGTGGTAGTTTCCATGTCAGTCCAAACATACTTGCCTCGTTCCTTTAAACAGGTTGCCGCTTGGAGGCACATATGAATTACAAACTTGTGACGAAGGATAGCAGAGGAAAAGAAGGGCAGGGTGGGAGGTGAGAGCAGGGAAGAGGTTCTGGATTACACTGGACAGTTGGAGAAAGCGTCTCTGACGAGGTGACGTTGAAGAACAGTGCTAAAGGAGCTGTAGATGTTACTCAAGGGAAGAACTAAGTAAAGACCGTCCCAGACACAAGGACCGATGTCTTCAAAGGTCTTGAGGCAGGAACAACTTTAGAGTCTCTTAGGAAGGAAGGTTGGTGTGGACAAAACATTTTAAAAAGAGATGTGTAGAAGAATGGTTAAAGAAGATGGGGATACCTATATGCAGTGGAATACTAGGCAGCCATAAGGAAAGCTATGAAGCATTTGGATGAAAATGGGGCCACCTCGGGTCGATAATGCTCAGTGAAATGGACCAAGCATGAAAGACTGACTATAGATGGGTGTACCTCCTATGAAATGCACAAAAATAATGACATTATAAGGCCCCCAAATGAACGCTAGGGTAGAAGGAGAGGCAGTGGTCAGTTAGGAAAGGGGTGAACCTGTGGAAAAGGCCTGCACATAGATGCTCACTGGTTCCCCAAACCCCATGGTTCCAGTGTGTTACAGAATTTGGAATTTATGTATTTACAAAAAAGTTAAATTTTGTGTTATGTGATTTTTTTTACCATAATAAAATTATTGTTAAAAAGAGGAGATGTGACATAGAGCTAGGGCAGAAGACAGAGGATGTATTTATCAATTAAAAATTATCATCATGGTGGACTTCACCTTGCACGTGTCAGGCCTTGAGCAAAAGCTTTATTAATGTTTCTTTAATTCTTATAATAAAGGGTATGATTAGTCTCAGCTGAAGAAACCGAGTCCAAAAATGCTTAGTCACGTGTCTAAAGCCCCACTCCTCCAGCCCACGGGAGTTAAACCTGAACCCCTGGCTCAAAAGCTTTTAAATAATATCACAAAGCACTTGCCCTTATCTACACTGTACTCTGAAATGAAGTTCCTGTGCCTCAGTGTCCCAGGCCTCCTGAGGTAGAAGGAGGTGCCAGCCACCCAGGCTTCCCAATAACCCAGGGCAGAACTTCCCCATCCCTGCTACATATTTTCTTTACAGGATACATCAAGGTTCCTTTACTCCTCTCCTCCCCAGTGCTCAGAAACTTTCCCATTTCCTTGTTAAATAAAAGTTGAGAAGTAGATAATAAAATCCAGATGCCCTCAAGGCCTTCGATGTCACCTGCCAATTTTCCTGTTGGTCATTTTTTTTTTCCTCCTTTAAACAGAACAGAAGCGATGATTTGACCATTTCGGAGCAAGAGGCCATATTCAAATGGCATCATTATCTGTCGAGTGTCGCAATGTTTTATTCACTGCCTTCTCTATTTCCGTTCGGGTCTCCGAGTCAATATTCTGACATCCTTGTGGATGATATTTTAAGTATTGCTGGAGCACGAGAGAGCCTGCACATGCCCACCCCCACAGGGGCGGGGGCACCCTCATTCTGCCTCTGCCTTTCCAGTCAGAACTGGGTGTGGATTGAGATGCATTTGAGTCATGGGCATTTAATGTCTCTCCCTCCCATGGACCAGATGCCGACATCTCAGCCTCCCCCAGGAGACACTGGGTAATGTCTGGATTGATTTTGGGTGTCCATAGAGAACATTTTGTGACCCCCCCCCCCAAAAAAACGGCATCTCCAACACCTTCACTGTCACTTCCAGCTCTCCCCACTGCCTAACTCCTGTACACTCGCAGCCCCTGACAACCCCAGACCTACTTTTTGTTCCTATAGATTTCCCTATTTAGGACATTTCTTATAAATGGAATCCCCAAATACATGGATTTTTAATGACTGGTCTTGTTCACTTATCATGGTTCATCCATGCGACATTCCCTTAGGTAGCTGAATATTCTGGGAGATGAGTTTCCTGTGTTTCAACCTCCATTCCCCAGGTGGTAGACATTTGAGTTATTCGATGATCATGAGTAGTGTTGTTATGAATGTGCATATGCATTTTTGTGTATGGACACGTGTTTTCACACTTCCTATAACAGTCTCACTTATTACAATGTATATTTCATTTTTGTAGATGGTCTATCAACCAGGTCACAGTTTTGAAGCAAAACCCTGTTGGCTTATTTGCCTAACAGTATAAAAGGTGTATCACAAAAATCACCCTTTTAAGCATAATTCACTATATTTCAGTAAGTGACGACTCCTGCCACCCTGCCATACTGTAGGTTTGGAACCTGTCTGTCACTTCGGTGGCCTCTCTTGCCCGTTCTCATGGCTGCTCTCTCTCTCTCTCTCTCTCTCTCTCTCTCTGCCTTGGCGATGGGCACACTTTCCAACCTGTCTCCCAAGCAGAAGGCTCCCACTGCAAGAGAACAGATGGTCTGTTCTGGATGTCTCTTTGTTATCGGAATGTGGACAGAGGACAGGGCACTGGGACAAGTAACCTTACCTCTTTGAGCCTCGGTAGGTGACCTTCAGGATAAAGATGATTCATTCAGAGACGCACCTTAATGCTGTGCACAGGCCAACCACGCGGGGAACTTTAGACACTACCGTCACTGCTTCACTTTGTCCCAGCAGCTTATGAGGCCACTGTCACCAGCCCCATTTTTCAGATCAATACATTGAGGCCCAGAGCGGAGGTGCCAGGAGAGCCAGCCAGAGTCATAGACTCATGAGCCTGGGCCCTTCCCGCCGCCTCACCAGCTGCCCAGGGCTCCCACCAGGTATGTGGAAGAGGAGGGCATTCCCACTCTCCTGGCAGATTCCATGTGGTTTGCCCACTCTATCAAGAACCCGGTAGGCTAAGAGTGCTGAGCAGCTGAAATTGTGGCTTCCAGGCAATGGCAGTAAAGCAGCAGATGGGACCTTCACAGTAGCACGAGGCACCTCCTGCCATCCAACAAAGCCATTCATGGGGCTGGGACCATGGGGAATGAAGCTGTTGGCAGTGGGACAGGGCTAGGGAGGCCTGCCTGGTGTCCCTCAGGGCTCCCATCACACCTCCTACTGTGTGCCTTGGAGTTATGAACGGGTGTCCCTGATCCGTATTGTCCTGTGTCCTTGGTTCCTGGACCTTGACATGCCCTTGATAAGTAAGTTGGTGCAAATGCTCAGAGCTGGCACTTTCCTGGGCAAGCTGAGAAATGGATCCCCCTGTGATCACCCTGGGTTAGAATGAGCTCCAAATCCAGCAGCTGGTATCCTTATAAGAAGAGTGAAGTGGGCATCATGGGCAGAGATACACAGGAGGATGAAGGCCACATGACAACAGGTGGAGGGACTGGGTGTCGCCGCTGAAGCTGAGGGACTCAGTGTCAGAGGACACCAGAAGCTGGACAGGGCAAGGAGGAATTGCCAGCCTCAGTCTGCCAAGGGAGTGTGGCCCTGCCAGTGCCTTGGTTTTAGACTTCAAGTCTCCAGAACCATGAGAAGATACACTCTTGTCACCTTAGGCCTCTTGGTTAGTGACAGAAATGAGGGTAGGTGATCAGAACATCTGCCTTGCTCAGAATGTGAATGGCTGGTGCTGGTAGGGAGCTTGAACTTGGAGATCTCAAGGGCTTTTTCCATGCGTCTTCTCATGAGATCTTTGCAGTGGCCCCAGGAGATGGGTACTATTATTGTTCCCATCCTAAAGATGAGCTAGTCAGTGTCTTGAGAAGTTGTTTAAGTTAGTGAAAAGTAGTCCTGAGATCTGGATGAAAAGTTTCAATCTCCATGCTTCTTAGAAAATTTTTTGCCACTCTTGACTTTTGGCTTTTGAGAGCCTTTCACGGTTTTCCAGAGCTCTCTAGACCCTTCCAGAAGCCCTCTGTCCCCAGCAGTTTGGGCGGCAAGTAGTGGCTGTGTGGCTCAGTTACTGAACAGACTACGTAAGTGAGCTTGAGCTCAGGAACCTTGGACAGCTTTGCTCCACCATGCTGGAAATGGGCATTTCCACTTAACTCCTTGGCTGGCAGTGGCATTGGGTGGGACCTAGTCCTGGTGCTACAGCTGTCTGCAAAGCTGACTTCCCAAAACTGGAGCTAGTTGACATGAGAAACCTTCCAGGACACCTGCCCCTCAGGAGCCATTCATCATCACAGCGTGAACATAAAGGTCCCCCGCCCACAAACGTGCAATGCACGTCCTGAGATTCAGCTCATCTTGAAGATTACAGGGCTCCCGGCGGAGGCAGTGCCCACATCACACAGTGCCCCAGGAGGCTCAGCTCTCTCCCAGAAGGTGCAGAAATGCCTTTGCTCATGCCAGTGTCTCCCAGGTGGAGGGATGGGCTGTTTTCCCTCTTTCTCCAGTTTCTTTGCAAAGGAAAGGCACAAGCTGCCTTCATGCTGTTGCGACAGCGCGTGAAGGGAAGTTAATTCCGCACTCAGCCCGTATCCCGTACGGCTGCTTGTGCCGCCCTTGGATCAGGATGGCCACCCCAGCAGGACAGGATGGAAGAGACTGATATTTCTGGGGTGCCTTTGTGTGAATTTCCTCGGGCTCCTAATCCTGCTCTCGGGGAAGATTGCTGGGTAGCTGTGCATGTTTGATAAATTCAGCCTCACTTAGGACACTCGAGTGGCTTTCCAGCGGGAGGTGGAATTGGCCTTTCAGAATCCCCAAGATGCAAATTCTCTGCTGTCTTTCCTGTGCCCAAGGGATCAGTGTCATTTTGGTCAGGCACGTTTTTCCCCACTTAGCTTGTAGACTGCATGGCCGCAAAGCGGATTTAGGGGTGCTGTTCCTAGGTGGATCCCAGTGCCTGGAACCAGGGTCAAGACCAAACGGGGAGGCAGATGAGGAGTTCAGCAGGTAGAAGGTCCACCTTCAAGGTCAAACAAGTGTCCGAGCATGGATATTACCTTCAGTTTAGTGACCTAGGCTGTTCACTCTATCCCCAACCCCATCTAGCACATTGTTGATGTTCCAGTAAGCATTTGGTCAATGGAAAAATGAATCCTTCTGCTGTGTGAGGAGTGGAGACTCAGAGAGGTTAATTTTTTCAAGATTTGGCAAATGGCAGATTCTGAGTTTGTGGTTGGCCCCCACTCAGAATCCTGTGTTCATCTCTGAGGTGGACTTTTCCTGAAGGTGTTGGTAATGTTTGAATTTGAAGAGGATGAGAAGGAAACAAGTTCAAGGCTAGGAAATCGTCCTTTCTCGCAGCCTGCTCCCTGGATCTCCTGGGAAGCTGATTGGCTTTCCTTCTAATCAATCATCCAGCTGCAAGTAGACAAAGATTGCCCCAAATGTATGCCAAAGTAGCTCTAGAAGATCTCATTAGCCAGAGAGGAGCTGGTGAGTGACCCATGGTGTGCGGGCCACCGGCTCCAGCCGTTGTGCTCAATTTCTTTTCACAAGTGACCAGGGCCTTTGCTGTGGTGTCTGAAACATTCCAGTTTGGTGGGGGAAGAGGAGGCTTGCATGTAACAAGAGCCCACATCCTAAATAGGAAGGTTAAATCTGCCCCTCGTTGGCAGTCTAGAAGCCTAAGCATCCTGCGGCGACCCTACCCACAGGCACTGGAAATTATTTCTGAACTTGGATATGGTTTGTGGGAAGATAAGTCAAGCTACATGGCCTGCTCACTCAGGGGCCCTTTCCTCCCCTCACTTCCCTCTCTGGCTGGATGGACCCATTTGGTGTCTCGTTAGATGGGTTCTATTTTTGAGTTTCACTACGCTACACTCTTATCTCAGGAGTCATTGGGTGTCAGTATATCTAGCGTCCAGCCCTGCTGAGTAGCACTGGGGTCCTGAGTGGAGCAGACAGCCACCACCCCAGCCGGGCAGAGTGGTTCTGCTGAGGGAGACCATGGGCCCTGAAACCTTTGCAATAGGAACTGTCAGAGGCCATCAAGCAGAGGGTGTGGTCCTAGGAAGGTCCATAGGGACATCACATGTGGCCAGGCACACAAGGGGAGGCTTCCTGAGGGCAAGGATGATTAAACTGATTGTCTAAAGGTGTAGAGGGAGCCAGCTAGGAGCTCCAGAGACAACAGCACATGCAAAGGCCCTGAAGTGGGAAGGGAGCATTGGAAGGACTAAAGAAAGACAGTATGGCTGAGACGGGAGAAGCAAGTAAGAGAGGCCGTATCACTGGTGCCAGGGGGTTGTCTTAGAGTCCTAGATTCTCATAACTGCTTTGACAGTTTACCTCCCCCTTGGCGGCTTACAGCAACAGAAATGTATTTCTGGGTACCAGAAGTCTGAACAAGGTTTCAGCAGGGCCTTGCGCCCCCAGATGCTCTAGGGAGTATTGCTCTTTGTCCCCTCCAGCTTTGGTTGGCTCTGGGCAATCCAGGGTGTGTAGCAGTAGCACTGCCATTGCTGCCTTCATCTTCACATGGCCCTTCCCTTTGTCTGTGTCAGATCTCCCTGTCTTGCTCCTGTAAGTGTCCTGGTCACTGGGTCAAGGGCACAGGTGGACAATCTGGGGTGATTTCACCTCAGGATCCTTAACTTAATCACACCTACAAGGACCTTTCTGCTAAATAAGACAATATTTGCAAACCTTTAGTGACATAGCTTTTGTAGGGCAGAGGGCACAGTTCAGCCTTGTCCTAAGGTAATGGTAAGGACTTGATCTTTATTTCCTGAGCGTTGGGAAGCCACAAAAAGATTTTAAATAAACGTGTAGAGTGACCAGACTGATGGCTTTATTTTATGTAACTTATCCTTTTTGTGTGTGTGCATGTGGTACTGAGGACTGAACCCAGAGCCTTAAACCTGAGCTACATTATCAGCCCATTTTGTTTATTTATTTGTTTTTATTTTGAGACAAGATCCTGCTAAGTTGGTAGGTAAATCATGCAGGCTGGGATTGAACTTGCAGTCCTCCTGCCTCATTCTTCCAGAGTGCTAGGACTACAGGCATGGGTTGCTGTGCCTGGCTCCAAGTTTATGCTTTCAGAAGTCTCTCTCTTCTCTCTCTCTCTCTGTCTCTGTCTCTCTGTCTCTATCTGTGTGTGTGTGCTTGGATGAGTACATTTTCACATGTTAGGCAAGTATATACTACCACTGAGCTACATTCCCCAGATTTTTCTCCAGAGCAGGCAGAGAGCTGGCAAGCAGATGGATCCGGCTAAGAAGCAAGATACCAGCAGCTTGTGCAGGGGCCGAGGGGCAGGAGACACTCAGAAGCAGACAGAATCAAGAAGGACTCAGGGAAGAAAACGGAGCTTCCTTATTATCAGCTAGGATCATTTATTCAGTGTTGCCTCTCCCCGCCGCCCCTTGTACAGAAACCTATTAAGAGGACAGCTCGGGGGTTCAAATGAGCCTTTCTCCCTTACCTGAGAGATGCCAGCATTGGCTTCCTCTGTCGTAATTCCCCTCATTACGTGGCTCACCAGTGAATAAATGGTTTCCTCAGTGCAGTTAATAGCGTCCTCACCTAGTTAGGTACACACAGTGGCAGGGAGGCAATTACACTCTGAGCTGACTGTGTATTTGTAAAGCATCAGCACCGTATCATTTTTTTCAGTGACTTTAATATATATATATATATATATATATATATATATATATATATACACACACACACACACACACACACACACACACACACACACACACACACACCAGGCCTGTTCTCTGCAAGAAAAATCAGTAAGAAAGGCAATTCGGTACCCATTGTTGGTTGCATTTAATTTGCATCTCATCAAGAACCTCCTACTACAGGAGTCTCAAGTTGGATCGTGGCTAGATAGAGGAGTGCTAGTGCATCGTGACCTTCACTGTGTCAGAGGGGAAATGAAGCAGCAGGGCTGAGGCAGATGGTTGGACATCCTGCAGTCCAGTGCTGCCACTGGGGAACAGATGAGGGGCCAGCTCATGACAGGGAAGATGGTTGAAGGTTTTGAGTGGTGGGGATCGGGGAGGGTCTGTGTGGGGATCTTGATATATTGCAGAGATGTCTGACGGAGAGCTGCCTCTAGGGATGATTGTGGTTTCAGCTGTGTGGACTGCACTTAGCTGGCTCATATCCCAAAGGCCCTGCTGGGCTCCACCATGTGTAGTGGGTTTGGAGTTCCGGAGGCAGATACGTGCACAGAGCTGTGAACACAGCCAGGAATGGAGGACAAGTGTGATGACTTCTCAGCAAATCTGGGAGACAAACACTTACCATGGGGACCTCGCAGGAGTTCCACAGGGATTGGGAACTGATCGCTTCTCAGCCTTTTGGCTAAGATCCAGTGGGGAATGGAAGACACAGAAGGGATGTATGCATTTGCTTGGGCATCTGTAGCAAAGTACCAAAGACACGGCGCCTCAAACAAGAAACGTTTGTTGTCTCATAGTTCTGGAAGCTAAGTCCAAGTCAAGTTATTGGCAGGGTTGGCTCTTTTGGAGGACAAAAGGAGAGCCTCTTCTATGCATCTTGCCAAGCTCCAGGTAAGTTGTCGGCCATGTTTGGTGTGCTTTGGCGTATAGAAACATCAGCTTGGTCTCTACCCTTTATGTAGCCTTCTTCGTGTGTTTGTATCCAAGTTAAAATTGTCATCTTATGTATGGACGCCAGTCATTGGATGTGGCAGTCACCCTATTCTCGTATGACCTCATCTCGTTTTAACCAGTTGCCTCTGCCGTTACCCTATTTTCAAAACAAGTCACATTCATAGGAACCAAGGCTCAGGGCATCAACTTATAGTGGGAGGACACAAGTGAACCTAAACATTTTTTTTTATTGAAGTCTAACACACATACAGAAAGATGTATGCCTGTAAGTGAAGAGCTTCTTAAATTTTTATCCAATAAGTCAAACTTCATCCAATAATAAAATTTCCATCGATGATCAGAGCCATGGCAGCTGTCCTTCAGAACCCCTCCCCGTACATAGGGAGACTTTTGTTTTTCACTATCTGTGTTCCTAATGTGGTTTCAGCATTTTAAGAGGGGGGTTGATTTGCTTTTATAATAAAACTAAATTAAATGGAAAACTGAGCTCATGGTATTCCATTTGGGAACTTAAGTGGAGAAAGGGCTACTGTTCTTTCTGGGCCGATTCAAATCCTCTGTAACCATTGGAGAGGCAATCTGGAACCACACCTGGATTAGGATTTGGGAACCACACCTAGATTGGGGATTGAGAACCAGCCTGGACTAGAGTGTGAATGACTTGTGGACTGGCGAATGCCGGCGAATGAGGGAAGAGCGCCCACCCAGATGTGGGAGGCCCAGCTGGACCGTGAATGGTACAACAGGAAGGAAGAAGAATGATTGTTACAGCTTCTTTGGGGAAGTTCCTGCCTTAGCAGTTGTCTACGGACATCAACTTGCTACACATCACAGATCTTCATTTGATTTGACCCAGTCTCCCCTTGTGCCTGTCTGCCTGTCTTTGATCTTCATTCTCTTATCTTTGCCATTGTTCTCTGAACAGCCGAGATCCACAGCAGACTCTCACCAGCTGTCTTGCAGTCCCGGATAGGAGTTCTCCTTTGCGGCTGAGCAGCCATTGGACACTCCAGCTCTTGTACTTGCAGGCTGTCGCCATCTTGGACCACCTCTCTTGTGTCTTGTACACTTACCGGTCACTGGGACACATACTTGACACACGTGATTTAATGGAAGAGTGGTTGTTTCGGCTCATGATTTTAGGTGACTCAGTCCAAAACTGGCTGAAAGGACATGGTGGCCAGGCCTGGCAGAGGACAAGTGCTTACTTCGTGCTAGCCAGGAAGCAGAGAAGGGAGAAGCCAGGGACAAAAATGTACCTTCTGAGCCACACCCCAGCCTGTCCCCTTCAGCCAGGACATTCAGATCCTGAACTCATCCGTGGATAAATTTGTGCATGAGTATAACATCCCAGGAGCCAGTCACTGAGACTTTTGAGGGATATTTTAGGTCTAAACTATAACAAGGTTCATGGAAGTAACGATCACCTCAGTCTCCTGGGTGCCTGGGGCAGCTGGACTCTCTCCTTATCTGTTTGGGACATGTATCAGTATGTCCCCTTCTGTGTGTACAAGAAAGTGAGAAAGAGGAAAGAGCCCAGTGGGGCATCAACCTCCTGATATGCTTCAGGAGGGAGAGCATCACTGTTTGTGCCATTTTATAGATGGGAAGGCTGAGACTCTGGGAAGTGACTTGTGGGTCTTGTTTCTTAGGTGTTTTCTTGGTGTCATCTAGGCATGGCAGAGGGCTGTTCCAGTTGTTCCTGGAGGCCTGGGGATCACTCATCTGTCAGCGTCATAGCTAATCCTAGAGCAGATTTCACGGAGAGGGTCCTTTGGGGAATGTCACTCTTTAACCCAATCCAGTCTCTTTACAGGCGAGATTAGCAGCCATGCTAAAATAGCTCAGCGTGCCTGCTGCGAAGCTGTGTCCTGATTCCCTTCCCAAGCCCCCGGCTCACGCTCTTCCTGACTTGGTGAGACCTCCTCCCACAAGGCTGGGATGCAGGCCATCTTTTCTTGCAAATGGGAACTCAGGGGAACGAGGTAGAAAACTCCAAAGTGTTCTGCCTCCAAATGGCATTTTCTTGGCACCCTCATGAAACTCAGCCATCAGGACTGCCCAGGTTATCTCAGGACAATTAGTCCAGACCGATCGCTTATGAAAATGTGTACAATCTGTTCTGTGGAGAGTTGAGCCCTCTCCCATAGGGGGGCACCACTGGCCTCTGGTTTCCTTATAATTCAGGTAATGCCTTGATCATTGGTGGAGTATAAACTCTAGGAAACCTGAGCTGTGTCCAGTGGCCTCCCTGGAGTAGCAGGTGACAGGTGGCTGCTAGTTGTCCGCTTCAGTGGCCCTGAGGTTTATAGCTCCTTTGCTAATAGTCTAATGGTCATAAACTTGGCATTTGCTTTCGGTACTTGGGGAGCCCCGAGCCTCTAATTAAATTGGATCCGAGCAGGTGCAGAACATGCAGAAGGGGAGGAGACTTAACAGCTGCAGGGAAGGCGGAAGGAAAACTAGCTTTGCTCAGCCTCTGACAAGTTTCTTTATCATGCGAGATGTCAGCTTTTACGTGCACAAGTTTGGAGATTTCTTTCCCTAAGGCACAGCACCCCAAAGACTCTTGCAGGCCTCAGTGACCCCCTCTTTGCCCTTCTAAAGAGAAGCATTTGTTCCCGGTGTCTTTTCTGTCCACAGGTCTTCCTTTCCATGTTAGCTCTCTTAGCCAAGGGTAGGTTACCTGCTGGTTGACACATTGTGATTTTTGCTACAATAAAATAGACATAATGTAAAATTTACTTTTTGGGGGGAGGACATGAAACCCAGGAATGGGTGCATGCTAAGCAAGCACTCTATTATTGGGCCACACCATCTTTGCCCGAATTTACCCACCCACCCAGTAGCCATATTCAAGTATGCAGTTCGAGGGCATAAAGTCCATCTATATAGGGTGTCCACTATCCGTCTCCAGAACTATCTGTATCTTTCTAAACAGAATCTGTGTCCCTATTAAACCGGGGATCCCCAGCCTGTCACACCAGGCTACGGCCTTGGAAGGACTTGGCCACTGGGGCAGGTGAGCAGCAAGCAGGAGGCCTGTGGTGAGAAAAGCTCCGCCTCCTGTCAGCACGCTCCTATCAGGTTCTAATGCTGCTGTGATTGACAGGAGGCGGAGATTTGCTTCTCACTTCTCTTTGGCTGCTGCTGTCTTTTTAAAGCTCATCTCCTAGAACCTGCTGCAGAACCAGTAGTACCGCGCCTCCCTCCCCAGCCCACCCGACTAGCTCCTTCAGAGAAGGATCTTCAACTGACCTGGTCCCCAGTGTCCGAAAGCTCGGGGACCACTGCATTAAGCAAGAGCTGTCCATCTCTTCCTGTCCTTGGCTCCAGTCACCCCCGGGTCTGCAGTGTCTCCAGATGGCTGCTTCTGATGTTGCCATCTAGAGACTCGTGTGCCCTTAGAAACAGCCGCCCTCCTCCAGTGACCCAGGCAGGTGCTTCATTTTTGGAAAAGGAGCTGCTTCTTCCAGTTCAAGAATGTTCTAGCATGTGAGACCCACCCACATAGAGAACAGATGAGGAGTCATTTTTTGCCCATAGGTTGCCCAGGGCCTCTTTTTTTTTTTCTATTCTGCTTCAATTAACCAAGGCCAGCAGGCTGCTGGTGTTTACGTCACACCATGCTGTCCCTTGTCACTACTTACCTGTCCTGTTTGACTTCTTCTGGGCATCAGTGTTGGCGCATGATCAGCTGTTTGAGTAGCATCGGTGGCAAAGACCTCCAGGGCCCTGACTTCCATATCTCCTCATCTGTAACAGTGTCAACTCCCCGTTTCTTACGATCTCATGTTTTTTTTTTAATTATTGAGTTGAATTTCACATAGCATAAAATTAACCACCTTAAAGTGAACAGATCATCGGCATTTGCTACATTTGCAATACTGTGCAACGACCACCTCTAAATAGTTCCAGAATATTTTTATACCCAGCAAAAGGAAGCGCTGTACCCACTAAATAATTGTTCCCCATTTCCTTCTCTTCTCCTGGCCCTAGCGACTGCCAATCTGCATTCTGTCTCTGTATATTTGCCTGTTCTGGATACTTCCTAGAAACAGAATCTCACCCATGTGACCTTTGGTTGATGGCGTCTCTCACTTCTGTGCTGTGAAGCTTCTTTGTCATAGGTGGTCATTATTCCACGGCATGGGCAATATTCCATGGTATGGATGCGTCACCATGTGTCCATCCATTGGTGGATATTTAGATTGTTTCTGTCTTTTAGTTGTTGCGGATAAGGCTGCTGTGAACATGTGTGTCCATGTATTGGAGTATGTTTTCAATGATGGTAGGTGTATAGAGAGTTTGGGTGTTGCTCACTTATGTGGCCATTCCAAAATTGGTATGTTGAGGAACCACCGAGCTTATCCACAGTGACTGCACTGTGTGACATCCCCACCCGGGACATTTGAGGATTCTCTTTTTCCCCACTTTCTTGCCAATGCTTATTTCTCATTGGAAAAATTCCAGCCACCCTGCTGGGTGTGATGTGGTTCCCTCTGTGGTCTCAATTGACGTGAATCATGTTGGGCATCTTTTTGGGACCTCCTCGGTCACCATTTGTGTGTTTTCTTTGGAAAAATGTCCCTTCACCCATGGGAGATTTGTGAGCCCTGACTAGCCTGACATGCTGTGTACAGGGAAGGAACACAGTCTTAGCATCAGCCAGGGCTGAGTGCAGTGCCAGCCCGGCAGGCCACTCTGCACCTCACTTTCCTCGCCTGTAGCATGGGGTGTGATCTACTACCTCCCACTCGGGCTCTGGAGATTGGAAGATAAAATCAGGGAAATGTTTATCCCAGTACTCAGCTTGATTTTACTCCAGCTCCTAGGCTTAATTTGCAGCAGCGGCACGGCTCCCGCCTGCCTTCGCTGGGTGCCTTTGTGTGCACAGAGCCCTGGGGTAGATGCCGTGAGCAGTGATGGAGATGACCACGCAGCCCAGATTCTGCCCTCAGTGGGTGGGCAACAGAGGGGGCTTGGAACATGTAGATGTGGTGACTCTGGCTTGCGCCAGCATGGCCTTTGTGGATGGCTGCCTGGGTCTGTCAACCTGCCAAAGCTTTCTGATACATAATTCATCTCGGTGCTGAAGGGACATGGTGCCAAAGTCACCGTGGGGACAGCCAGGGCAGAGGGCAAGTGAGTTTGTGTGCACTGGAGGGAAGCAGAGCCTTATTCACTGTCCCGGGTGCCTGTGGTTCAGGGAAAGGGTCAGTGGCTCAGGGTCGGCTGCCACAGGCTCTCCTTAGAGCACTGAGGGTCATGTCCTTTTCCAGGTACTTAAACATTGCGTTTGACATTGCACTGCAGTGACATTTACCGTCAGTTCTCAGACACCATGGAAGTATCCCAGAATGCAGCTATTTGCTTTATCCTTTAAAAACCCATCTACAATGCGTATTACTTTTTTTCCTGTTCCCTTCTTATGGTGTGGACTTGGAATGTCTCCCAAAAGCCTCAGGTATTTGGGTGTTGTGGAATATCTATGGGTTTCGTGTGCTGTTGGGGGTGGGACCTGGTCAGGAGGGGAGGATTACAGGCGTGTGGTAGATTACAGATGCGTGGCCCGGAAGGGCACAACCTCTTGCCCCAGCTGCTGCTTTTTTCTCTTGAAAGACCACAAGCAGTTGTTCTCTGCCAGACGTCCCTGCCCATGCCAGCCGCCCACGAACGCATGGAGACCTTTCTGAAATGGCGAGCTAAGACAAATCTTTCCTCCCTTAAGTTGTGGATGCTTAATATCCTGTTCCAGCAATGGGAATATCTCTCAAAAATTCAGCCCTCATTTTTGGGGGAAGGTCACTTTGGCAACGTGGTCCCTAGTCTATGTCAAAGTATAAACTTGCAGATTCTCTTCTGAACTGGAATCAGTTTGCCTATGGTTGGGAAACACTGCAGGGACTTTAGAGATGTGGTTTCCTTGGAGACAGCAGCATCTGCCTGCGGATCTGGGCACCTTCTTGACCGTGCACCAGTTCTGTACCTGGCAAGAACTTGTAGATAAGTCTTTGAACACTGAGCCAAAGACATGCACCATGGCCTCTTATTCTAAACAGTCAAAGTGCCACAGAGCAAGACCCTGAGAACTTGCACTGATTGGACTTGATTTGATTTTGTTTTTTTAAGATCACTGGTATTTAACTAATTAACCTGTGTATTAGCAACAATCAGTTCAAGACATTTAAATGAGTTGCACACAGCTGGGACCACTTTATATGTTTCTGTGTCGAGGGCTGAAGGTAAGAGTTGTTAGTTTTCTGGTTATTAGGAAAAGGCTGAGCCTTGTTCTCTGTTTCAGTGCCTATTTCTGAACTAGTGTTGTGCACCAGGGTCTGTTCTGGATGGAAGAGATATAGCCATGAATGAGACTATGTGATTGTGCCTTCAGTGAATTTTTTTTTTGTTTTCCTAGAGCAGGAATTGGAATACTATGGCCCATGGGCCAACTCTGGCCCACAGCCTATGTTTATAAATAAAGTTTCATTGAAACATTGCCTTCCATCTTTTATTTCTTTTCCTGTCATTCCTTTCTTCCCATCCTCCCTTAACTTCTTTTCGTTCCTTCCCTCCCTCCATTCATTCCCCCCTTTCTTTCTGTCTTAGTTACTTACTCAATGCTGTGACTCAATACCAGACATCCACAACTTAGGAAAGATTCGTTGTAGCTTGCAGTTTCAGAAGGTCTCAGTCCTTCCATAGGTGGGCACCTGGAAAATAGTGGAATCACTTGGTGGGGCGCCAGTTAGAGATGGAACTGGAGTTCCTGGGGCAGATATCCTTACAGCATGTTAGGAGAGAGAGGCTGCATAGAAGGGTGGAAACCAGCAATGCATCCCTCCAGGGTAGGCCCTAAGTATCTGCCCCTTCCAGCCAGGCCCCACCTCCAACCCTGCAAGTATCCATGGGAACACGAGGCTTCTGGGGGACACTCCAAATCCAAACCATGACACTTTCCCTCACTCCTTTTCCGCCTTTTTCTTCCCTTTGTCTTTTTTCACTCTTTTCCTTTCACAACCCCCATTCTTCCCTTATCTTCTTCAACATAATCTGTTCTAGATCTGTGAGCTCACATGCATCAAATAAATACAAATATAGTGTTTATTAGTCATTTTTGGTTGCTATGACAAATGCCTGAGTAGATCAACTTAAAGAAGGGAAGGTTTGTTTCAGCTCACGGTTTTAGGGGTATCAGTCCATGGTCACTTGGATCCATTGCTTTTGGCCTTTGTTAAGGCAGAACCCGTGGTGGGGAGCATGGGGTGGGAAAAAGCTGATCACTCAGGGCAGCTAGGAAATAAAAAGAGAGAGCTGGCCATTCTAACAAGGGTCCTCCTGCCAAACTCATGAAGTTATGAATTATAAATCTGAACCCTGTGATCTAGTCACTTCCCAAATCCCACCTCTGAACAGTGCTACATTGAAGACCAAGCCTTCCGCACCTTGTGAGATACACATGAGATCCGAACCATAACATAATGAATATATGCAAATATGACATACAGATTCTTAAACACATTTGTATAATTGTACTTGAATGAGGGAATCTACGCTATAGTTGTTCACCAGTTTGTGTTCTTCACCCATCGGTGTTTTGGAGTTGTACGTATCTGTATGTTTCACCAGGAATCATCCAGCTTTAGCCTTGGGACTAAATGTGGTGCCCTGCCTGTTTTTAAGTCAAGTTTTATTAGGACGCAGCCATGCCCACATTTATGATTTACCTACGATTGCTTTTGTTTTACAGAGGCAGAATTCTGTAATTGCTATGGAGATGGCATGGCCCTAAAATCCCATGATACTTACTCTCTTGTCCTTTACAGTGAAGCTTGCTGGCCCCTCCCATGGAGCCACCTCATTCTTTTTACTGACCGTATTTTATAATGTGCAAGTGTCATATTTTATTAACTCGCTCCCTTATTAAGATGTCTCCTGCTTCGGCTGGAGGAATAGCTCAGTGGTTAAAGCACTTGCCTAGCAAGCTCAGGGTCATGGCTCTGATTTCCCATTACTACATAAACTGGGCATGGTAGCACACATGTGCCATGCCAGCCCTTGGGAGGGTGAGACAAGAGGGTTGTTGTGAGTTCAAGGCCAGCGTGATCGACATAGTGAGTTAAGGAGCAGTCTGGACTACAGAGTAAGACCTTGACTTAAGAAAAAGATGCACAGAGAGAGCAAAGCAGGGGACGTGTTCAAGTGGGGACCCAATAAAGGGGCTGTCCCTGAAGTGCCTCAGATTTGATGTAGACACTCTGGACTTCTCTGATGAGGGAGCTGGGGGAGACTGCACCTTCCACACTTATGACACGGAAGAGTGACATGGGCATACCCATGTTTACAGTAGCAAATTTATTATAGCCAAATATCGGGAGGAGCCCATATACCTACCAGCAGCTGAATGAATAATGAAGATGTGGGGTACTGACACAAGGCAGTCCTACTGTGCCGTAAAGAAAGGTAAATGTGAATCATCTGCAGGATGATGGATGAACTTGATACCATTATTCTTAGTGAAATGAACCAGAGACCGAAGGTTAAATATCGTATGGTTTCTCTGATAGGACAAAAGCAAACCTTAAAAAAGTAAAAGAGATGGGAGAAAGAAGATAGACTTTGGGGAGAGATTAAGATGAGGGGAGTGTAAAGGGGAGGAAAGGGAAACACACATGATCAGCTGTGATATGAAAATAGGTACAGTGGCATCAAACACCCACATATGGTGTGGCTGACATGATGGTGATACTGTTGTGTTCCCGTGACTGTTTCAGGGAGCATCCTTCAGTGATAAAGTTTCTTTCCTCCTGGCCTGCTCCAGTGTTGGTTTGGACTACGAGGGCTATGAAGTCTAGTTGCAGGAGAACCAGAGCAAATACTCACATGCACACAGCAGCACTCAGTTCCAGCGCATTCGACTGGGCTGAGCTGCCTGGCACAGTCCAGGCAAGTGCTTTCATGCAGAAGTCCCATGAAGAGCCATGGCTCTCAGTAGTGAAGGAGTTCTTAGAAAGCTTATTAAACTACAGATTCCTGGGCTCCACCCCACGAAGGATTTGTGAAGTTGCAGTGGAGGATACTGAGTCTAGAGGAAAAACTGGGCTCTTAGCTTTGTTGTTGTTTGTTTTTAGAGGAGAGTCGGTTTTAGAGGTCCGAAGGGTGAGTGATTAGAAACAACAGAAGCCAAAATGAGCCTGTCTGGAAGATGGTGGGGCAGCTCTGAGGATGGTCAGGCCCACAGAGCAGCCAGATCCCACTGACTGGGAGGGGGCCGCTAAGGACAGGAACTATTGTTATAGGGCAGAATGAAGAGACCGCCAAATGCAAATTTAAAAACCCACCATACACCAATTAAGGCAAGGTAAGGGTCTTTATTAACAGCTGAGATATTATTATGACCAGTGGTCAAACTGTCCTTGGACAGAGTCTCCCAGCAAGTTTTATGCAAAGATTATATAGAAGATTTTACATCATTGCATACATCATACATAGTGACCAATCGTAACCCGATGTGACTCTCATAAAATACGTGATTCTCATGAAATACATGACTGTCAGCAGGCTGCCGTGCAGGCAAGGAGGGGGGGGTGGGGAAGAGGGTAAGCCTCTGTCCTTATCACAAGATTCCAGAGCCATCCTGCTAAGCGCACACGCAAGGCTTCAAGGTGAGGCAGGCGGGCCTCACAAGATGAACTCACCGCAAACTGACTTAGAAATTTTAACTAACCCGGTAACTCCCACAGCAAACACATGACCTGAATAACATCGTCACCACAGAATGTAGTCACTTTAGTATCTGGGCAGTCTGAGTTATACATCTCACAGCCTGGTTACAGAAAGTCTCAGAATTACAAAAACGTCCCTAATGTAGGATTTTTAGTACACTGTCACTGGAACAACTTGACACGTTTTTAAGAATCATCTATAGGAAAGCTGTACTTCAGATGTCTTGCTCTCTTCCTGTCGTGGCGGTGTCACCACTTGAGATTTGTGTTCCCGTGATTCGCAGTTGGTGACTTGGAGACGCAGTGTCCTGTGGTGGACACTTAATGATCGGATTGGCTGCCCCTTAGGAGAGAAACTCCCCCGAGGAGGGGATGGGGCAAAGTGAACACTGGACTACTTCACGACAGGTGTCCCCTGCAAGGAATCAGTTTCCTGGCTCGGAGATTTTCATCTCTGGGTCCCGCTGAGCATGGATAATTACCCAGATGAAGATGTAAAATTACAGTTTGCCGTGGATACACACTCTCTGCTCTTGGATCTCCAAGTGAGCAGATTTTCTGTCATTAACAAGCCTCTGCTGGATGTAAAAGTTGAAAGCACGTTGAAGACGCTGCTTTGGAATAAAACCAAACAACGCCATTTTCAGGCAACAGTTCTTCAAACTCCCAAGAAAAACGTTTCTGGTTTTCTGCTTGGAGCCACCGCAGGACAGCCAGGAGTGAATTATTATTGGACATTCCACAGCAGTGGGATCACGCTCGCCGAGGTTTCATCGTGATCTCTGCCTGGCTTGGCTCATGTTGACTCAGATGCCCCCGGAAGCCACGGGCGGTCTAAGCGCAGGGAGAGGTTTACAGTGTGTAAATAAGGCTTGCAGGCGCCCAGATCCTGACCTGTCCAGGGTCACTCCCGTGAAGGCTGGGGAAGAGGGCGCCGCCTCACAGGGTCAGAGAGCGGGGGATGGAGGAGCTCTCAAGACAGTCTGCTGTAAGCCCCTCAGTTTCCAAGCCAGAAGCTCAGAGCTCACAGAGGTTAAGCCAATGGCCCCCCGTGCCCAGCGGCCAACCTCCACACTCGTCTGAGTCCTCCCTCACCCCCAGCTGTCGGTAGCTGGCGGATGCTGCTGGCTGGCTGGCTCTCAGGCCCTGCTGGATTGATTGCAGTGTGGCTGAAATATACCAGGCAAGAATGGTTAAAGTTTTTAAAAATATTATTACAGTAAAAGACACATTGCCATGAACCCCTCTCAGAATCTTCCCACCCCCACTTCAAGCACACTTAAGTCATTGGTGGTTTTTACAAGCAGTTCTGGAAGTGGTCTTTTGTAATTGTCCTTATGCGGCGTGGTCAAAAAATATTGTGAACATGACTTTTTCATAGCACTCCAACCTAAAAAAAAAAAAAAAATCCAAGCTTGTGAAAACTGATGGTGTGTCCTGTCCACCCTGTTTTTCTGGGCTTGTGTGATTTTTGTGTGATTTCTGGCTTCTCCCCAAAGTCAAGATGACCGTGGGAGAGTAATATTTTGAATCAGTGAAGGACATCAGAGTAGCCCCCACAGTGCATCTAGACATTCACCAAGATAAACTTCCAGAACTACTTCTGAGAATGGCAGAAATGATGGGATAAGCGTGTTTGGGGTGCTGGGGAGTATTTTTGAGGAGGATTAATCCGTGGGGATTCATGCAATGTGTTTTTTCCTCAGGGTAAAGGCAGCTCCTGGGTAATATTCCATAGGTGACTAACCATTCTCTGTCCTTGAGTACATGTTTCCAGCTGACCTCCGGCTTGTGCTAAGAGAGCAGGTCAGCCCTGCACCCCCTTAGGATGCTGACCCTGGGTGCCGAGAGTTCAGGGTGTTGAGAACCCAAGGAGAGTGCTTCCTTGCCAGGTGCAAGCCAGTCTCAGTCCTGTGGTGGCTGCGGTATATTTTAGGACTAAGAGCTTTGGAGTCACAAAGAACCTGGTTCGAATCTTGCCTCTGCCTCCTCGGCGCTGTGTGACTTGGGCAAATCTCTTAACCTCTCTGACCTTCTGTTTCTCTGTCTAGAGATATAGAGTCCCATCTTAAAGAATGAAATGACCTGCTGTTTGTGAATGGCTCAGCACAAAGCCAGGTTCAGGGTAAGGAATGGCAGCTGTCATAATTAGCACCAGGATAATACTTGGAGCAGAAAGAGACAGAGGAATTGCATAGCAATCCTTAATTTTTATTTATTTATTTATTTTTGTGATACTTACAGCCAAGCCCAGGGCCTTCACACTGACCTACATCTGTAGTCCATTTCTATTTTTGATTTTAAGACTGGATCTTGGTAAATCTTTTAAGTTGCCTAGGCTGGGCTCGAACTTGTGGTCCTCCTACCTCCGCCTCCCAGAGTGCTGGGGTGATTGGTCTTTGCCATTAGGCCTGGCTATAAATCCTCTCTCTGTGTGTGTGTGTGTGTGTGTATCTGTGTGTGTGTGTTTTCAGAAGGAGAAACTAGCATTGAAACTCAAGGTGACTTAAGTAATAATGACAGTCAGGTAATGAAGTCAACTTCTGGCATCCTCACCCAGTGATCTGCATAACATGTCGCCTCCAGGTCTGCTGGGCTGGCTAATCAACCCCTGGCCTGTGGGTCACAAGGGCTAGGGTAGTGAGGCTGTTTCCTTTCCCATACAATGCCCTGCTTCCCTCTCTGTCCCCAAGGCGAGGCCAGAGGAGCAGGAAGAAGCCATCCCTGGCCATGTCTCTTGGTGGTGGGGTGTGATTATTTATTGGGTTGACGGAAGCCTGCCCACATCCCATCAGCCCTGGGGAGACAGGGAGAGCAGACCTCTCCATCAATTTATCTTGGAAATTGTTTTTTTCTCTGGGCAAACGGAAAAGGAAGGAAACTTAAAAGAAAGCATCCAGCCACATGCCCATGAAATCTCTGCCCAAAATCAGTCATCCTTTTTAATAATGAAGGCTGTCATGAGCCCTGGTTCAGTTGGAAATGATGACCTGTGTAAATATTTGGTCTGTAACTGATTTATGGGATGGGAACAAAAAAAAAAAATAAGATTACTTGCTAATCACAGAGATGCAGGAAGATCTGGAAGCGGGGACCGTCAGGGTCTGGGAGGCCGAGGCCTTGCTGCCTCGATGGGCTCAAGTGTTGGTGAGGGAGATTGGGCTGTGCAGAGGGTCCTCACCTGCAGATTAGTTGTTGGCTTCTTGACGAGTCTCCAGGGAAGGAGTCTTAGCATTTAGGTCCAAGACTATCCTCTTGCAAGCTGTCCAGATTGCAAGGCTGCAACTGATTCTTGCCAGCCAACTTTGACATTAACAGCTGGGTAAACTTTCTGTCCATAGGGGCTCCGATATGAAAAGGGAGCTGTGGTGATCCGCTCTTGCTGTGGGATGACTGTAGGGGTCAAGAGAGGGCGTGGAAGTCAGCCAGATTTGCAGGGACACCCTGGTTTTCCCCAGGTCTGTCCTGAGAACCCCAGCTACGTTAGCTGCGAAATAAAAATTGTAATTGGTCCTTCACATTGCTCCGCATGACAACAGTTTATCATACCACAGGTGTGTGTCTCCTGTCATTTCAGGAAGGCAGGACTTCATACTTGGTGCTACCCTGGGCAGTCCTGAGTGCTGGAGTCCACCCACCAAGTGGGCTTGTACAGGCACATACTTGTTTTCTGCAGGAAAAATGCACACACTCTGCAGCAAATGCCTCCTATTAGAAATACAGCTGAGAGGGGTGTGGCTGTGGTCAGCCCTTAGCATTCAGGCCAGACTTCCCTCCCGCCACACCGACACCAAGGGAGACAGTCCACGCTCTGCTCTGTGCTGTGTGGCTAAGCCACGATGCTCAGCAGGTGGGGTGAACTAAATGCATTTCTTACTTAGAATATTTTCAACTTAGGATGAGTTAACCCAGGTGTGGCCACTCCTAAAGAGAGGAGCATCTTGTGTATCCGCGTGATGTCTCCGCATCTCTCCCTCCACGTGTTGCTCCTCCCCTCCCTTCCAGCCACGCCCCCCCCCCCCCCCCCCCCCCCCCCCCCCCCCCCCCCCCCCCCCCCCCCCCCCCCCCCCCCCCCGCCATTGCCCTGAGCACTTGTTCTCTTGCTGAGTGAGCCCCAACAGCCTCTTTGCAGGTCCCTAAATTGCCTTTTTTCCCCTACCACTATCAACTGCGCACATCAGAGCAATCTTTCGTTGTATTCCTTTGCTTTGTTTTTGTTTTGAGACAAGGTCTTACTCAGTTGCCCAGGCCAGCGTTGAACTTCTGATCTTCCTGCCTCAGCCTCCCCAGAGGCTGAGATGACAGGTTACTATACCGCGGTGCCTAGCTCAGGCTGATTTTTTAAAAAGCAGAATCCGGTTCCATCCCCTTTTTGGGAAAATGTTTGGAGAGATCCCTACAGCTCTTGGAGCCCCGTCTCTGCACGGATCTGTAGTGATCTGCGCCCAGGCCTCCAGCCCTTGCGTCCTGCCCGTCTCCCTGGCTCTCCCCTGATGTCGCTGTATGGGCCTGGCTGAGGTTCCTGGACTCCTGCCTCCTTCCTGGTCTTCTTTCTCTCCTGATCTTTGCAACCCTGGTTTCTCCTTGACGTCCAGATCTTAAAGGTCCTTCCATATCTGTGTCACCAGTCTGTCTCCCTGTGCCGCTGGATCTGAATTCTCCATTTAGCCCTCGCTGTTACCTGGAATTTCCTTAGGATTTTATCCGTTTGACTGCATTCTCCTTCCAGGATCCAAGCCCGCAGAGAGTGTGGGCTCATGACCACGTCTCTCATTGTCGGAGTCTGATGACCTCATTGCCTTGACAGTATACACTGGGTGATTTTTAATTAATTTTCGTCTTTTAAAGAAACAGTGAGACAATGCCCCACATGTTGGCTTCCTCTTCCTGCTCTTTCTTAACAACAGTGCGTGTTGGTATTCCTCTCTCCGGATCCTTTTCAACACCGACAAAGTTTCCATGATGTAACTGATCGGTGCCTTATGGTGCACTGTCTGACTTCTTCCAGTCCTTTGCAGAGCAAAATGAATTTTACTATTGCAGGAAGATGAAAATTAGACTTGGAGGAGAGAAAGAGGAAAGGGTGGGAGAGCAAAACAAGATGGAGAGTGTGATCTAATCGAGATGGGCGCCCCTTTCACCCTTCAGCCCCAGGGGCAGCAGTTACTCAGAGCAGCGTTGTCCGGAAAGACTGTAGCTTTGCTGGAAGTACTTTCTCATCTTCTCTGTCCACTGTAGTGGCCACTAACCACATGTGAATTTTGAGCTCTGAAATGGTGGCTACCATGACAGATGAATAGAATTGTAAAGTTTATCTTGAGATTAGTTCGAATTTTAGGAGCTGTGTAGGACAGCATAGATTTAGATGAATAGCAGTCTTCTTGGGGGAAGTGTCTCTTCAAGCCTCCTGCCCACTTCTTAATTGAATTATGCTTTTTACTACTATTGAAAATAAAACGTTTTTATGATCCATGATATTTATGCTGAAATAAAATGCCCAGTTTGTTTTGTTGTGAGTCAAGGTCTTTCTTTGTAGTCCCGACTGATCCTGAATTCACTTTATAACCAGGCTGGCCTTGAACTCACGGTAATCCTTCTGCCTCAGTGCTGAGATTACAGGTAGGCACTACTAAATCTGGTTAATTTGAGCGGGGAGGGTGCTGGAAAGGGTGGGAGGAGGCAGCCTGGACCAAGCCAAGATAGCGAGTAAAGAACAAATCAAAGGAAAATGTAAGAATGGCTGTTCCAGGTGAGCAGATGTCAGGACCGGGCAAGGAGCTTAAAGCATCCTGCCTCAGCTGGGTGCAGGTGCCAGCCGGTTTCCTCCCCTCTGCTCTGGTTGTCTCTCTTCGTCCCTTTTCTGTTCCCTCCCGTTCTCTCTTTCCTTCCTTTTCTCCATCTTTCCATCCTGTGATCTTTATTATACTCACCAGCCTTCCTCTCCTCCCTTCTTCCCTCCTTCTGCCCAGCTACCATGTACTTCCCTTCCTTCCTCCATCTTCCAGGAGCTAGTAAACAAGTCACCTCTCCCAGGCCACCGAGCTTTTTCTAAACTTGCACAGGTCAGACTTGGGTATTGCTGGTGGGGGCGGGGGAGGGAGGTGTCTCCTGACCTCACCTCTGAGTGGCTCAGTGCCTCCAGCCTTCCATGGCTGTCCGGGAGATGCCCATGGCATTATGACCTCAGAATCTGGCTGTGCTATCCTTACTGGCCAAGGGGAAGTGGTAAGTTGAGGGAGCTGCTGAGCGTTTCAGGTAAAGTCAGTGCTTGGCTTCAGGGCCAGTTCAGTAGCTTCAAGACGTGGGATTCACCTGGTCACAGCGACCCTGATAACTCTGGGCTTGCCCCAGGCCAAGCGTGTTACCTTACAGAGGCTCCCAGTAGACTTCTGAGCGCAGTGCCAGTATGCTCCTTGCTGCCCAGGTAAGGAAACTGAGGCTCCGAGAGGCAGATCGTTCTCCTGAGGTCACCACTGGGACTCGGCCCCTTCTCCCTGACCTCAGAGCCTCGGAGATGAACCACTAAGTCACACTGCCCCATCGACCTCCTCACCTTCCACCACCTCTTGGGGTGAGAGGCATTTCCTTCTCCTCTTCGGCTCTGGTCAGGGAAGCCAGCTGGAGGTTCGGTCTGGTCTCCACAGAGCCGCCCAGGGGGTGATGGGCAGGCCTGTGAGTCCTGGCTCTGCGGGGGACCAAGGGACAGCAGGCCTCCTGCAGAGCTTGACTTTTAGACTGCATGTGTGGGAGGCCTCCAGGGCTTAACTGAACAGCTTTCCCGGGCTGCTTATCTAAGACCACTAGCTTGCAAGGCGGCCAAGGCGGCCCGGCTGTGGCCACCAGAGGGCACAGCTTCTGACTGGCCTGGATGGGTATTTGTGGGAGAGGGTAGAAAGGGCTTAGTTTGGGATGTGGTTTGAAATCCAGTTCTCCTTCCTCCCCCATCTTTAGAGCTGAGTCTCCAGCCTTTTTATTTAATATTTTATTTAATATTTAATAAATTTTGGGATAGAGTCTTGCTGAGTTACTAACTTTCCCAGGCCTGGCTTAAATTTGCAATCCTTCTCCCTCGGCCTTCCAGGGTGCTGGGATTATAGGAGTGCACTGCCTCACTTGGCTCTGTGCACTCTTAAACCAGCTTTTGGTCAGGGAAGACCTGTTTTCACACCAGCTCGAGTGGTGCATTTTATTACAGTGATGCCATCTGGGGCCTGAGGGATCCCTCTGTGGAAATGACCTGCTTCCTGCCCTTAGGGCACCTATGGCAGAGGAGGGAAGATAGAGCATTGGAACTAGTGTGAGATGTGCCAGAGTCTCAACCCAGAAACCACTCAAGATGCCTTAAGTGGGCCGCTGTGCCATGCCAACCTCTGTGCTGTTTGCAGAGGTCAGAGAAATGAACAACAGAGTCATTGTCCTAAAGACCTGATGCGCTCTTGGAAGAGGACACCAGAGCTGAGTCATCAAGGCGAACAAGGGCTAACCAGGCAAGAGGGATGAGGGAGGGGCACAGCAGAATCAGGAAGGCCGCAGGAGGCCGGGCGAAGGTGTGGACGGGGAAGTGGATGTTGGTACCATGGAGAAGAGCTTGGGTCTCATCCCTGATGGGATGGAGGAGGGATTCTGAGGGAGGGAAGTGAGGGAAGGTTAAGTTGACTTAGTGAGGCAGAAGAGGACATCACAGACATGGTACCGTTTGATCTGGACCCTGGAGTATGTGTAGTTTTCCAGGAAGAGAAGGGAAGGACGATGGAAACATCTAGAAGGCGCAGTTTGCTTCCTGCTCGCCTCTTTATTTTTCTCTGTGGTCATTCTACCCTGAGAGTGCTCAGAGATAGATAACGAGAAGGGCAAAAGGAGGCATTTCTCTGGGCTTTGTGAGACGTTTTCCTGACAGGCCTCAAGACAAGAATTGGGCGAAGCGTAAGAGACAGTTCTGGACTCATTTGTGGACAGGCCCAGGCAAGCCCCAAATCAGGCTCCTTGGAATGGTGGGTGGGTGGTGGGGTTAGGACTGACGTGGAGAATATGGTGTTGATACAGTTGAGAGATGGACCCTAGGGCCATCTTCTCCGTGTCCCTTCTCTACTCATATTCCCAGCATCCTCATCAGTGGAGAGGGATGGTCATAGCTTCTCCCTTCTGAGGTTGTTGTGTCAGTCTGCTTCTCAGTGCTGTGACTGAATACCTGAGGAAAATAGCATAAAAAAAGAAAGGTTTATTTTGGTTCAGGTTTCAATCCACGGCCTGCTGGCTATATTTCTTTTTGGATGAGACAGAAGCATCACGATGGAAGAAAGCTGCTCCTTCACGGTGGCCAGGAGAAAGGACAGGGGAAGGCAGGAGGGAAAATGAGAAGCAGTCAGAAAGAAAAGGGCCAGGGACAAGAGACAGTCCCCAAAGTCATGGCTGTGTGAACAATTCCCTTCCGCTAGGTTCTGCCTCCAGAGTTTCCACCCCTCGCCCCTCAGTGATGCCACCAAATTACAAATCCATCAATCCAGTGACAAAGTTAGATCCTTCATTATCCCGTCACTTCCCAAACTCCCCGCTTCTGAGCACGGCTGCATTGGAGACCAAACCGTGGACGCCTTAGCCTTTGAGGGATGCTTCATCTCCAAACTGTTCACAGTTACAGTGCTCCTTGAGTCAGATCACTCCTGGCCAGCCCTGCCTTGGACCCCCGAGACACAGTTTGCACTCAGATTGCAGTAGCAACGGTGGTACCCCATGTATGAAGATGCTGTGACTACCCTCGAGCCCCCTGTTTGGGGCTTTTAAAGGGCTTAAAATGTCCATGCTCCTGCTTGTGATTCAAGAGCCACCGTCTCTTGGTCTCAGATCAAAGTGATTCAGCACCTGGCTGGAATCCGCTGCGAGTGGTTCTTCCTCATCTGCCTCTCAGTATGAGGGATCCCATTGGAAATCGAAGAACTTCACCTTCTAATTATCTGTTTGCAAGGAAGATGGACAGAAAAAAAAATTACACATTCCAACAGCGTCTCAGAAACCCTGATCTTTTTATTTTCAGCATTAGATTGTGGATAATTGCTAAGTCCCTCACTTTCTTTTTTGAAATTACAATAATAATATACTTAGCCCAACGTTTAATGCATGTAAAATGTTATTAGTAAAGTATTTAACATTGTGGGCTTTTTTTTTTCATAGTAAGTTCATTCCAAATGCTCCCATGGTGAGCCGCCCCCTTATCGGACAGGAAAGTTCTGAACTGAGAAACTCTAAGGACGTGATAGGTCCATTCCTGCAGGCATGGTTATTTTCAACCTTCAATATATATTGCGCTTTCTTTTGATGGTACCAAATTGTGTCCTAAACCTTCTTCTAATTTAATACTAACACTGATAACACATACCTATTAATGAACTATTTAAACAGTATGCCAGTCTTTTCTGGTGAGTTACCTGTACGTTTCCTCTCATTTATAACTCTGGGTACCTCTCATTTTGGAGTTTTGGGTATGAAGGCACCGTGCTGCACGCAGAAGGCACATGCTCAGCAGGGCATAGCCAACACCTGTGTACAGGTGAAGGTCAACGTTAACATCAACAGAGGGTTCCCTTGTGTCTTGAATGGATTCTCAGCTAGCTATGGATTGAAAGATGAATACTGGGGAGTTTCCAAAACAGACTCCATTTTACCTTTCCCCTTTTACCACTTAGAGATTATTTAAGACTCAACGTGAGTCACTTGTTAGCACCAGATGTGCAAAAAATGCCACTTAATCTTTTCAGTCTTAAAGAGTCCCTAAGAGTTGGACCAAATCTTCTGGAAGTTTCTGCTTTACCTGTAGAATTTTTCTTCTAAGGAAAATATCAGTCAGATTCTCATAGTACAGAGTGTTCCAAGGGTCGTCACACATATAAAAGTGTTAAAAATGCATAATATAATATTTGTTTACTTAGAATTAATTTGTCATATATTTGAAGTAAAACCAATGCTGTATGAAAAATTACACAAGCACTATGTACAGGATATCCCAGAAGTTAACGTACACAGGAAAAATTAAACTTTTAGGATACCCTGTATAGGACTATCAGTAACAATGCATGCTGATGTTTCATACCAAGTCATTTATTGGCGTGAGTTTAATCTCATCCTCCTCACAACCCCCGATTAATCCAATGATTAGAAGAGAAAGCTTAGCTTGGCCCAAGTATAACCAATTTACCCCTGTGGGAGTAGAACCAGTGTTTGAACGTGAGGACTGTGGCCATTGAACCGGGCCATCCACCAGTTTCCCAGCAGTACTGCTGTGGTGGGAGCAAGGAGGGTGGATGGGGTCCCCTTCTTGATATAATTTCCCCATACGAGCAGCTGCCCTCCCAGGTCCCATGTGATCCAGCCTGAAGTGTAGACAGCCCCTTTCTGTGTACCCAGTTGCAGTCCATCTAGGACTCCTGGTAAGGACCAGATTACAAACCAGACAGGCCCAGACAAGCTGACCTGTTAGGCATGGACTCCAGGCCCAGCGCCAAGAGTCCTGACACAGAGAAGTTTCTGGAAAAGGTGCAAGATCCTGCAAGAAGGCGGCTCCATAGAGCTCTTGAAAGCCACCAGGTGTAACCTCCACAAAAAATGAGTTGACTTTACATGCAGACGTAGGTCAAGGAAATTTGGGACTTAGACCAGGCTCACGGAGCATCAGCCTGGGATTTCCTATCTCTGCTACATGCCAAAAGACAGTTGGTCAATTTGGGGCCTCGGGATGTGCAGGCAGAACCTGGGGTGAGGGTGAATTTGGGAGCTGAACTTGATCCTGGCTCTCTAGAGCTTCTCTGGGGAGCTGGGTGGAAAGGAAATTTGCTCTGTGGTAGAATGGGATTTTTAGAGGGGCTGATGGGGAGCAGCATCCCACCCCCACCCCATCTCTCTCTACCTAGAAGCCTACGATCCTTGCAGTTTCTTCCCGGGAGACCCCAGGCTGAATCTCCTCCTGTGCACATCTGGATGGATTTCCTTTTCTCTCCCCCTTTCAGAGCCAAGAAGAAGAGCAAACCCTTGAACCTCAAGATCCACAGCAGCGTGGGCAGCTGCGAGAACATCCCCTCCCAGCAGCGCTCCCCGCTGCTGTCCGAGCGCTCCCTGCGCTCCTTCTTCGTGGGACACGCGCCCTTCCTGCCCTCCACCCCGCCAGTCCACACAGAAGCCAACTTCTCTGCAAGTAAGTCAAGTAAGTCACCGCCTGCCCCACTGCTGCCTGCCCAGGCGCTCGCTTTCTCTGTGAAAAGCTGGGGTGAGCTCACACCCCTCTGTGTGGCTCTGGAGGGGGTGTAAATTGGCAGCTAGGAGGTGGACGCACTGCTGTTGTTGGTCCCCAGTTCCTGCTCTCTGGCCTGCAGGTGTGAAGGGATGACAGGTACGAGCGATCTTTCAGGGCTTTGCAGAAACACTCGACCTTCCCTCTCCTGCCTCCTCTCTTCCTTGCAGCTGCTGGATGCACGGGATTTTTTTTTTTTTTTCAGGCTACTGTGGATAAAATGTCTGAGCTGAATTTTTGTATTTCCCTCTCTGCTGGGTCAACGCGTCTGACCTTTACGTCTCAGAGATGTGTTTGAGTTCATCTCAGGCTGAGCGCGGCCTGCGGTGGTTTATATGCTGCTCTCACGCGTTTCCTCGGGAGACGGAGTGGTTATGACTCGGGGTGGAAATGGGAGCTGCTGGTGATCGAGGGGGGATGGTGCATTTGAACACTTTTCATCTTCGCCCAGAGGCCTGTTTTGCTGAACGGGCAGCGCTGGGGTCAGAGGGGCGCGGGTGGGGGGGTGGGGGCTGAATTAGCTCAGTTGTCCTCAAGCCAAGACAGCAGTGTGGTTGACCGAGGAACAAGGAGAAGGCGCAGACTGTGGAGGAAGCCACCCGTCTCCTAAGGCTCGTGTGGTGCCTTGCTCGGCAGGCGTGTGTGTTGTGATCACTCTTTGTTCTCGCGGTCAACCGTTGTCCAGGTGGACTACTCCCATTGGACAGATGAGGAGACTGAGGCTCGGAGACATTGGGGGACTCACCCCAAGTCACGGGGCTTCCAAGTCCTTGAGCCAGGATTTCAGTGTGGTTGTTTCAGATGCTCGAGAGACAAGCTGAACTGTAGGGCGTGGTCAGATAATCCAGGTTCCCTCAACTGTGTTACCTTCTCTGAACTTAGGGCTGGATTTGCAACTCGACCTTACGGTTCCTAAATGTTTTTCTGGGAGGCCATACACCCTTTGGGAACGTGATGAAGGCTATGGATTTGCTCCCCGGGAAAAGGTATATGGATCTCTGGTATCCAGCTAGATCAGTAGGGTGGGCTCAGTGGTGACGTTGGTCCAGCCCCTGTGAACTTGGTTCAGTCTGTAAACATGTATGGTGCAGCAACACAGGGATCAGCTGAAGGTCTGGACTGGAAAGACCTATATAGATATCAGTTAGGTTATCTGGACCCTGGCCTGCCTCGGTGTCCAGACTATACTGGCCCCGACTTAAGCCTATTAAAATAGCACCATGGCATACATTGCCATCCGTAGGCTCGTTTATTAATTTGTAAAGAGAAATCAGTGTCTGAGAAAGCAGAGACACTCTACAAGGTGGGCCTGCGTGGGCTCGCAGTGAGGCTGGGTGGACCGGCAAAGTGGTGACGATGACAACTCCTAGCTAGAACATTTAGGCTGGAGAGAGGTGCTGGGGCTCAGACCCCACTCTGCCACTTCTGAGCAGTGCGTCTGACCTCCCATGAGGTGAGAACCTCTTGAGCCTCAGTCTTCTCGTCTATAAAGTGGGAATAGAGACTACCCGCTGCATCAGGCAGCTGTTCATCGCAGTGACAACTCGAAGGAGAAACTGTTTACTGTGGTTCACAGTGTCAGAGGTCACAGTCCGTAATCTGCTGGCTCCGAGGTAGAGGTGACAGGGAGGCTGCTCAGCTCACTGCACCTAAGGCCACAGCAGCTGGGCCGGGGTCGGGCATAGTCCTCAAGGTCATGTCCCCATGACCGACCTAGACCCCCCAGCAGTGTGCTTCCCTCGCCTCCTAGATGGCTCTTAAGCATGTTAGTACACATCCAAGATCAGGCATCACATCCATACATGTACTCAGTGCTGCATGTCACGTCACCTGCCCAGGACCTGGAACGGGTGGTCACTGGCCGTGTGTTGTTGCTTACCTCCTTCCCTGCTAATCTTTACAAGCTTTGTCCCCATGGCTATTTCCGGGTTGCTGTGGCTCAGTGCCTTGCAGTTCACCTCTCCCCCCTCCACTTCCCCCTGGTCCTGTGGGTGCTGAGTACGACACGGGGTGGCTGCCTCCAGCAGCCGTGTGTCCTTGGTCCCGTAAGTGACCGTCAGCCTGGTCCCTTCTGAGGGTTGACCCCGGCTCGGTACTTTTGTTTGGCCAGAGTAAAGATATCCTTCTCCCTGCTTAAGAAAACCTCAGGCTGATACATTTTAGCCTCCTCTCTTTCCAAAAAATGTTGGCCTCCAAATTTTCTACATCCGTTCTGGTCTTCAGGTAAGAGAAAAGCTTTGCCTGCTGCCTCCTGAGTAGGAACAAAGACTTTCAGCATGGCCTGGTGGCACAGGCCTGTAATCCCAGCACTCTGGGAGACTGAGGCAGGAGGATCCCAAGTTTGAGCCAATCACAGACAACTTGGCAGTTTAGCAAGACCTTGTCTCTAAGTCAAAACTTTAAAAAATGGGGTAGTGAGGGGGCTGGGGATGTAGCTCAGTGTGACTGTCCTGAATTCATCTCCAGTACCAGAGAAAAGGGGTAGGGGACAGCTTTTAAAATTTCTGTAAGCACACTTGCCCTTTGCACAGTCTTGGTCTGTGTATGCAGAGATCTCCCAGAACAGAGGAAGACTATAGTGGGGTCTCCGTGGGAGAACAAATGAGTTGGTAACCCAAGCATTAGCCGGCACCCTGTGGAGCAGACCCACTTGTTGACCCTCAGGAATAACAGAAACAGAGGCAGGCTTGGGGGTGAGGGGGTTGAGCCACCTCCAGACCAGGAACCGACGCTCTACTGGAATCGCGGTGCTCCCAGTTGCTTCTGTGACTTTTGTCTCTCCCTGATACATCAGCTGCCTTATCCCAGGTCAGACTCTCCACAGCCTGTGAGTCAGGTGTCATTATTCCCCTATCATGGGTTAGGAAACTGAGGCTCCGAAGGGTGTGTGACCGTTCTTATGTGCTACATTTGGAATCTAGATCCCCCCTCTCCTGAATTCCACCTGTGTAGTGCAGCAAGCTCAGTTCTTTACCTCGGTTTCAGTTTCTCCAGCCGTATAGTAAGAGAGTGCATGTGAGTCCCTGTAGGGTGGAGAAGCTATGAGTCCCTGAACTCTTCCTAGTAAAATCTTTTGAGATACTTAATGATAGAATGCAGGTTCAGAAAACACACGGCTGCCAAGGGCTGGTTTGTGCTGGCCCCTTGTGATTCGCAGTCCTCTACCACTCTGAACTGAAAAAACTTCCCCGCTTTGGGACCCTGGTACCAACTTCCTTTCTGCTGAGCCAGCCCAGGAAGTCTCTGGAGCTGCGTCTCTCCCTGGCTCTGTCTGTCTACCCGTGTGGCACTGTCAGCTCTGACTCTGGACTGTCAACCTCATAACAGATGGTGACACATCCACTTACAGTCTCTGACGGTAACGTCCAGAGGCAGCAACATGCAGATCCGCTGTAGGGTGGCCATGTCTTGGATCCTCAGGGTGCCTGGCCAAGTGTGGGGCTGCAAGACGGGCTTCACCTGCTCTTAACCTCCTCTTCTGGTCTGTAGGCAGTGAGCAGAGGGCATTGACAGGAGTATCTGTTGTGGAGGAAGTGGGTCTTTCCAAAACTTGCTGATCTATGTGATCATGGCCTCCTTCAAGTTTGGCAAAACACAAGATGTCAGACTCTGTGGAAGATGCTGACTGGCAGATGAGCCTGTTCCCCTGGACCCAGAGCGGAGGACTCATCTCCCCAGCCCTGCTGTACAGATGCTCTTCAGCTTATGATGGAGTTCCACCCCCAGAAACCCGTCTAAATCCTAGAGGGGTGGGGAAGCCATGTCACACTGAGCGTGGGGATATAGGCCTGTAATCTGAGCACTTTGGGAGGCAGAGGCAGGAGGATCTCAAGTTTGAGCCCAACCTGGGCAAGACCTCATCTCAAAAATCAAAAAATAAAAATAGGCTGAGGACACAGCTCAAAGCGAAGGCTCTGGCTTCTAGTTTCAGTACAAAAATTAGAGAGGAGAGAGAACAATAAAAGCCACTTGAGAATGAAAAAGCGTCACCTCAGTGGAAGGATCATTATTTGTCATCATTCATTACCGGCTGGCGGAAGTGATTTCAGGGTTGTAGCAACTAACTGGATGTAGATAAAGTGAAGAGAGCCGCTTTGGGCAAATTATTTAGCCTCTCGAGTCTATTTTCTACCCCGCAAGGAGGTGATGGGGTTGGGTAACATGAGAAACGCATGTAAATTTCCTAGCACGGAGGCTGATGCTTAGAGCTCTGAGTCTCCATGGAGGGCAGCGTTGGGAGCTATTATGGTGTGCTGTGCAACTGAGTAGCTCGTAACAGTGATGAAAGCTATGATAATAATAGCTGCTGGCCTTTATGGCGTGGTGACATTGTTTCAGGCATGGCGTGGCACAATTTCCTTTTATTATTCCATTGATGCTTCTGTCACATCTGTACTATCATTATCCCCATTTTACAGATGAAGAAACCAGGGCTGGGAGAGCTTACATCATGAGCCCAGTGACAAGGTCAGGAAAGAGGGCCAGGCTGCGCTTCCTTTTGAGTCATTTGGTGGATGATTCTGGGCTGTAAAGCGACAGTCCCATCCCCGTGCAACTTGGCTGCCTCATTCACTGGGGACTTGAACTTGCTCAGGTTTCCTGTGCTGTGTGGGGGACAGTCTTGCTCAAAGGACACCTCTGTTAGCGTGCTGTGCTTACTTGGAGAGCTGCACGCACCTCCTCTGGCTCACCATGTGTGTCTGTTAATCTTCAAGGCATCCCTGGTGCCAGGTGGTGGCCATCCCTGGGGTGGCAGCTGTAGAATGTGGCCAAAAAGCTAAGCCACCGGCAGCTTCTGCAACCTCTTTGGTCATTGATGAAGACTTGATGTAATGCTTTTGCTACCTGTAGTGTGCTGGGTGTTTCTTTGTTAGATACCTGAATGAAAGGGATCGTTGAGCCCTTTGGAGGAGCAGCTCCCGAGGGGAACAGGTGCCTGATGGGTCTAGGACTTTGCTGTCTTGGTCACACGTCACCCACTGGAGCTGCTGCATTTGATGTCTCGGTCTCCGGAAGTAGTGTTCATCACGAGTGTGGTGAAAATGGCACCCCTCCTCATGGCTAGTCTCACCAGGCCCTGTCTGTGTTGCTTTTTGAAGCAGTTCCCATCCTTTTTCCCTGAGCCAAGCTGAGGAGGGCTGAGCCTCTGCCAAGCCCCAGACCTCTTGGGTCCCTGGAGGCTGAGTCAGAAGCCTGATTTGTTGTTGCAGGAGGCGGCAGCCAGTAGCAGTAAGGAGTGATGAAGTTGAGCTGTGGCGCACATTCAAGGAGGCGGCCACTGGGAGCGTAATAAAGAGGCTCGGGATAGGGTTGATGATATACTGGGGTTTAATGAGGCTTGAGGCTGAGGTTCATTACCCTCCAGAAGAGTCAGCGGAGAAGCGCCCATCTTGACGAGAGTTTGCGTCCTCCATCACAGACTCTGTTTAGATTTGGGCCAGATTTGGAGTGGCTTGGGTCTGACTTGACTCAGGAGTGGCAATTCCAGGGGGAAAACATACATCCTGGTGGGTGACCCAAAGGATCTTGTTTCCCAAGAGTGAGCAGGCAAGAGTGTGGGCCTTGGTGCTGTAGGCCGACCTCCACACAGCTGCACGAGCAGGAGGTACCCGTGTTGTCTGGCACTGTTGATCTAGTTTGGGAATTTGGGACCCTAGTGTGCACTGACCTCCTCCTGCATTCCAGGAAGTCCCCAGCTGGATGATGTGCAGGCATTGGCATAAACACACTTGGAAACAAAATGTTACGGTGTCATCAGTCCCTCCTGAAGAGCACTGGTCCCTGGCACCGTCGCTTCCCCAGTCCTGCTCCTAACTTCTAGTTCTCTCCATGACTAGTTGTTTTGATTGTCACCTCCACAATTTAAACTAGATCATGCCAGGGCTTCTCCAAGTGTGTTCCAGACTTTAGGCACCAGCAGCCACACCTGGAAGCTTGTGAGAAGTACAACTTCTGCCTCTCCTGCCAGACCCAAACCCTAGTGATTCAAGAGCTCAGGGACAGGGCCCAGAAGTTGCAATGTTCCCAAGCTCCCTGGGAGTTTCTGCAGAGTGCATCTCAGAATCACTGGGTACTCTGTGACATTGTTTTTTAGTTTTTAGCTCTTTGAATTTATTTGGAAGTATAGTCAGCCCTGCATATCTAAAAATTCCCTAACTCTGGATTCAACCAAGGGTAAAAAATATTTTTAAAAATTCATCTGTACTGAACATGTAAGGACTTTTCTTGCCTTGATTCCCTAAATAATCCAGTAGAACACCTTTGCATTGCATTGTGTTAAGTATTCTAAACTATATTTTAAGGCTTACGGGAGGGTGTGTGTTGGTTCCATGCAAATGTTTACAGAAGTGATTTGGGCATCCACAGGTTTGGTGTCTTCCAGGGGCTCCAGAGTCAATGTCTTGTGGATAATGAAGGAAGACCATAATTTCAAATTTATAGGGAAAGTTGTAGGAATAATGCAAAGCCCTTCTCTACCTCTTTACTCAGATTGACCAGGAAATGGAAAATTATTTCCATATATTGGTTCTCCTCTTTCTCCCCCACACCCCATTTATGTGAACCCTTGGAATCTTGGTTGCATTCGCTCTGATATTCTTTCAGAATCCTAGAGTTTCCCAAGTCAGTAAATTTTGACATAGAACCATTACTTCGATCCAGTCATAGTCCAATTTCTGCGATTGCCCCAAGAGTGTAATTTATAGCAATTTTTTCTTCTCTTCTGATGCAAGATCCATTCCAGGTTCACCTATTGCATTAAATTGTTGGGTTGGAGTGAAAGTTTCTAAACCTTTCTCTGTTCGTGACTTCGATGTATTAAAGGGTAGGGGCTGGTTTGCTGTAGACTCTGTCTCATATGGGGTCAATCAGATGCTGGAATTTGGATCACGCAGTTTGGATGAAAACGTCTGCATAGGTGGCATTGTGTCCCGCCAAGCGTGTGACATCTTTGTAAATAACTCTGTGCCGTAGGAGCAGCTTGCCTGGTTCCTCTCTGTGTCCTGCTGTGCTGTCCATGGCTCCCCAGTCGGCCAGGGGCCCAGCCTTGTCTTTTCTGGTGCTTCTCCATGATGGGAGGGACTTGTTCCTGATTTGTTCTCCTCTTTTAGTCCAAAAAGATAATAGAGCCTAGATGCCAGGACTTGGCTTTATCAGACACGTGTTGTGTGTTATTTGGTTGGAGATCTGTCTGTGTTTCTAGTGGAGCTTCAACTTCTCTGTTGTATGTTCATTCCTACTCATTCAGCTAAGAGTTTTAGGGCCTTCCAAGGGAATTGTGACTCTCTAAAGCTATGTCCACCCTACCTCTCAGACCCTGCAAATGTGCCCTTGTTTGGATATGATTCTATCCAGGAATGGTCAAGTTATGATCATCAAGGTGGGCCCTAACCCCGTATGACAGGTGTCCCTGTGAGGAGAGGTACAAAAACACCCTGTGAAAATGGATATAGAGATTGGCGGGCCAGTGTCCACAAGCCCAGTAGCCCCAAGGAGCCACCAGAAACAGGGTTAGGGGAAGAGAATGGAACAGACTTGTCCTCAGTCTCCAGAAGGAGCCAACTGCGCTTTTACAATTAAGGACCATCCTATTTTGGATTGGTGGCCTCTCCAGTGAGTGGATAAATGGCTTTTAAGTCATGTAGTCTGCAGGTATTTGTTGCAGTAGCCCTAGGAAACCAGTGAAGAGGTCCTCATTTTCCAAACAAGAATAACGAAAGGTGGAACTAGAGTTGATCAGAATACTAATGCCAACCCAGGACATATGCAGAGTTCCAGGGTCTCCTTAAAGACTCACTTGAGCAGGGCTCCCTCTCCCTGACACCTACGGGTCCTTAGAAATAATAAAAGAGTGAAGCCAGTGATTATAAGAGAGACTAGAAGGTGGTCAGACACATGGAGATCAGATGGGGATGATTGTTTTTCAGCCCAGCGGCTGTGGTTACATGGAGCACTGGGCTCTCAGCTGCCAGACATTTTGATTTTTTGGACCTTGGAGGTCTTGAGTTTTACAAGAACTTGCCCAGTTTTAAAAGCTTAATAACCAATGACAGATGTTGCTTTGTGCATGTGGCCCTGGGGATCGAACTCAAGGCCTCTTGTGTGCTGTCTTGTGTGCTGAGCAACCGCTGCATTTGAGCTACATCACCCAGCCCACCGGTGATAAATCTTTCATTACGACGTGAGCCAATACATAATTCCAAACATTTGTAGGTTGTAGCTAGTCATGGGATTCCGGTGTTTTTATCTCTGTCCTAGAATCATAGATGTCAGGTTCAGGAGGGATCTCAGCAATCACTGAGTCCAATTTCTTATTTTACAGATGGGGAAACTGAGGCAGAGAGTGGCAGGGACTTGCCCGGGGCTGGGCTTGAACCAGAGTCCCCTAATGCCCAACGGTGGTGTTTTCCTCTGTGCCAAGAAGGTAGCGTGACAGTAGACTCTGCTGGTGCTCATCCACGAGGTGACAGAAGTTCAGAGAACAGAAAGTGTCTCTGGTTAGCAGGTGACACGTTCTGGTATATGCAGTGTGCAGGTGTAAGATGCATACCTGTGTGCACATGCATGAGTGGGTATGTTCTACTCAAGGCCAGTTCTCAGTTGTCCCAACTTTTCTTCTCTTGGCTGCCTGCACACTTTGCAATTCTTGCCCTTGCACAGACAGTTTGAGCTCAGCGTGTGATAGACAACATCAGCCATTTTGTTATGATTGCTTCCACCAGGGACAGTGGTGGCCAAATGGGTTGGTAAGTGGTTGGTGTTGGAGCCGAGGGAGTCATTGGATTAATTCCTGATCTGTGACCGGAACTATGCTGTCACCATGGGCAGTCCCATTCCCCATCTTCGGGGTTTGGGTCTGGCTGTCCCTGCCTTTATTCCCCATCTTCCCCCACACCCCAAATAGGGAATCCTCAGGCGTTCATTAATCTCATAAAAGGAGGAAATGACACCACTATAGAACGGTCCAGTGGATGCCAGGCACTTGTGTGCCTTTTCTGTGTCCCTGTGTCCCTGTTCTGTGGATGTGCACATTTTTGGAAGAAGATCTGTAACAGACCAGAGACAAGATTAGACGCCATGGTGCCTTTGGACTCCACGTACTTGCTGCATGTAATGTGGTTGGACACTTTCCCATGCGACAGTAAGGTGGCATTGGGTAGAGCGTCTTCTTCGTAATTACCCACTTGCCCAACACAGCTGCTCCTCTTCTCACAGGTCCGACCTGCCTATCCACCAACTTCAGTGAGTAAATATCTATACAAGTGGAAGCACTGATGCTCCCCTTTCGTGACCCCTCGTCTCCAGGACTTGAGCTCACCTGTCAAATTAGGGATTGCAATATTGTTCTAATAACAGACTTAATAGTAAATAATTTTGCACTATGATTTCATCACAACTGCTAAATTCTGTCATTGTAGCGTAAGACATCTGTAGACCATTGGAAAGCAAATGCGCGCGGTTGTGTCCAATAGAACTTTATTTAAAAATACAAGTGGAGGGCCAGATTTGGTTCAAGAGATTTAGGTGGCAGCTTCTGCTTTCCTGTTTCTTTCTTTCTCCTCCTCCAGCACCAACGCTTTGGTTCCTGCTATGCAGTAGTGCCTGAGTAGGTCTTCCCGTATCTGCTTTGACCCTGAGTCTGATCCACCCATGTGATATTTTCTATGTGTGAATCTAGTCCCTACTCCAGATTAAGATCCCGCCGTGGTCTCCTGTTGTTCAGGGACCACAGCTGCAGTTCTTAACGTGGCCCATGATAGCTGGGGGAGCTGGCTCTCGCCTAGATTCATCTTGTTCCTTGCACGATTTGCCACATAAATATTTTCAGGGAGCTATACTCGTTCCTGCCTCCAGCTCTGGCCAGTGGCCAACTACGCATTGTTTCTGCTTCCTCTGGGTCATCGTTTGCTGCAGGAAGCATCATCCCCAGCTTCCCTCACTTTCACCAACAATGCTCTCCAGAAGTTCTCATTGCAGTCTAAGGCATATAGTTCCATAGGTGAATTTTTTGTTGTTGTTGATTGTTTTGGTTTTTTGTTTGTTTGTTTTTGGTACTGGGGAGGTACCGAGGACTGAACCCACGACCTTCACAAAACTACACTGCAGCCCCAGCTCATTTTTCAAACGTTTTTATTTGGAGACAGGATCTCACTAAGTTGCTAAGTTGCCTGGGATCGGCTCGAACTTGCCATCCTTCTGCCTCAGCCTCCCAATGCGAGCATTTATGTAAGCATCCTTTTAATGTCCTTTTCCCTCATATCAACTCCTTGAGGTCAGTGACCATGTCAGTCTTGCTCATCTATCCAAATGGACAATAATGAACATTTTGGAGCGTGGGCTTTGTGCCCAGCACTGTGAACCTCCAGCTACTCAGAATTCACAGGGCAAAAGAGAAAGGATTCTGCCAGCTGCCCTCCAGAGCTGTATAGCTAGCTGAATTTAGGCCTCCCTCCTGAGCAGGAAGTAAAGAATTTCTTCTGCAACACTTGGAAGAAGTCTAAGAGATTTTATGTGTAGTTTTTCTGTCTTGATTAACTAGAAAAGCAAGTGTCTGAGCAGATTGCCTAGAAAAAAAATTTGATGATTATTAAATGCACAGCTGTTTTATCATTGTGTGCTGATGGTGGCAGTTGTAGAGCTACTGATACAAAATTTGGGATTCATGATTACAAGCTACAGATAAGCAACTTGAGTATAAAGGTCATATATTGGCACATATAACTGAAAAGCCCATGGGTTGTGCAGGCTTCAGGCATGGCTAGATCTAGGGGCTCAGTTCATGTCAGCACGCAGTCTCTGTATCTCTTAGCTCTGCTCTTTTTAGGGTGGTGTTATTGGTATGTCCTGGTGTCAGTAAGATGGCCCCAGTAGACACAGCCCCTTCAGTTTGTACTGTTCTGGTTCAGTAGATGACTAATATTTTAAATCTACGATTCACACTGATGCATGCCCAGCCATGTGCTGACCTCTGAACCCATCAGTGGTGCCAGAGAAATGGAACAGACAGTTATTACCCTAATCCAGGGCCATGATCTGTATCTGTGGGCTGGGAAATTGAAGATTTCATCTAAAAAGAGAGGTTGAGTGCTGGGCTGACAACCAGTGCTCACTGGGGTTAAAATGAGCCATGTGGGTCTCAGTCTTCTGCGGCTTTGAAAATGCCTATTGGTCAAATTAGCTCATGATCTAAATCAGTGGGGCCACATCTTCACCACTGTATAGAAGCCTTTCAGTTCTCCTAGTTTCTCCCCTGGGCTTTCCAGTGATCCCTTCCTCTGATGTTCCTAGAGGGTCTGTAGGAAGCATGCCGTCTTCCAAGAAAGGTCTTCTGGGGCCAGGAAGACACTCAGCCCCACTCCCAAGGCAAAACATCCTGGCTTTGGCCAGAGATGGAGCCAGGGTGGGACAAGGCTGAGTTTCGATCTTGTGCCTGCCATTTATTATCTGACATCTCCAAGCCTCAGTTTCCCCATCTTTAAGATGGTCATCATCTGCCTTTCTCACGGAGCGACTGCTGGGTTGAAATGAACGGCTCTGAGCGGAGTGTCTGGTGTGTAGGGAGCAACACCTAAGTGTTGCGCCATGTGTGGGTGTAGGTCGGGCGTGGGTACAGAAGGGCACTTCGCTCTGCCCCGCCCTCCCTCCTCCTCTGTGATTCTCTCTTGCTCCTCTCTTTTGTCACGTCTGTCCCAACATCTGTCTGTCTCAGGCTCATCCAGTCCGCAGTTCCGTAGGCACCTTCCTCCCCTTTCCTCTGTCTGTCCCCTTCACCCTCTGCGTCCCCTTTCAGTGTGGCCTCAGCTTCTCTCTCGTCTCTTGCTCTACCTCTCCCCTTCTAACCTCACTCTCTCCCTCTCCTTCTCTTTCTCTCTCTGCTCTCCCCCTTCCTGTCCCCAGTCACCCATCTCTCTCACCTGGCAGCCCTCTGTGCTCTGCTCCCTGCCAACCCTACCAATCCAGGTGAGGTCAGTGGGAAGAGGACCAGCTCCCTAGAAGCCAGGACATCTGAGTCTCTGGGAAGAGCTGTAGGATTTGGTGCTGGAGAGCAGGGAACCAGGGCCTAGAGCAGAGCCCACCGTGTCTACAGGGCTGCCAAGGCTCTCTGGGATCCCAGTCCTGGCCTCATCACAACAACCCAAGGTCCTAGATCCTTAGGGGCTAATGGCTCCTCCTGGACCACTTCTGCCTGGAGTGGTACCTCCTGCTTCCCGAAGCTTTGCGGAGCCTTTGCCAGCACCTTCTCCAGAACCCCTAGGAGGCTGAGTGGCCCCTCACCTCCCTGCAGGCTACTGCTCTTGGTTCCACAGTGCCTGTTTCCCAAGGCCGCCAACCCTGCCAGTCACGAGTCTAGGCACATCAGGAGCCTCTGGGGCAAAGAGGCAGCAGGGCTCAAACAGCAGGGCCACCGTGGGCTGCCCCTACTCATGGTGAGGTAGCCTTCCTGGCTTGCAGAGCTGGGCAGGGGCCAGAGGAGCCAAGGACACAGGTTATAAGTAGAGATGGTGAATACTTTTAGCTCTGCAGCAACACAGTCTCCGCTGTGGCTAATCAAGTTCCCATGTGTCAAGCAAATGGGCACGGCCACATTCCAATAAAGTTTTATTTACAAACCAGCTGGTGAGCAGGATTTGGTTGATCCGTGGTTAAAACTCAGGTTTCAGAGCCCAACAAGGCCTGGTTTCAGGCTCTAACTGGCCCCCTACAGGCTGTGAGATCTGAGGAAAGTAGTGTCTCTGAACCTCAGTTTCTCTTCAGCAAATTAGAAGAACCAGACTTTCCTTACGAGGTGATTTCCAGGCTCAGTGAGAAAGTACAAGTGAGCTGCTAGGTTCTGCCAGGGGTGTGGTCACAGGTAATGAGTATCAGTGATTACTATTTATACCTTATTACTTAATAGTAATGCACATGCTACCTTATGTAACTATATTGCATAATATAATATATACTATTCATATAACATGGAACTATATAGTATAATATTAGTAAAAAGAGACCATGTATATTATAATCACACATTATAACCAAGTGCACATATTTCAGGAGATACCATGATTTTCAGGGCCGGGTCTGCATATGTAAAGCACTGTGGCTTCTGAGAACATTTTCCCACCTTGTTTATTTGATGAGGCCATGTTGTGTGTGGCTGTCATGAGAAGCCACGCCGTTATCCAAGGCCCTGCTTCCTCTGTCAGGACCTGCCACGCCCACAGCTCAGCCTGGCCACGGTGCGTCACTCCATCCCAGCCGCGCCCAAGCAGTCTGAGGCTCTGCTCCGAGGATCAGTAGGTGGGGAGGCCGACTGTGAAATTCTGCTATTCCCAAGGGACAGTGCAACTTCTCCTTGGGTGTAAACCTAATTCTGAGAGCAGGTGTATGATTAAGTGTGGGTTCCAGGGATCTAGAGGAGACAAAATTCCTCATGTAGCCAGGACAGGAAGCATAAAACTGTCTTTACAAGAGGTGTGCCTAGCTTAGACACCTTGTGCTTGGCGGGATTTTTCCTGATGCAAGGAACCCACCACGTTCCGGCTTCAGAAAACACTAGAGAACTTGTTGATTCCCATGCTTAAAAAAATCTTAATATAGAACAAGAGCTTCAGGAATGGCTAGATCCGGGGGTCCAGTTTCATTAGACCATGTTCTGTCTCCTGCTCAATCTCATGGCTCCGTTTCCCTCCTTGTGAGTTGGGTGCCCCCTTCCTGGTGGCCTGTGGACACTCTAAGCTCCCGTCTTCACAGCTCTGAATACACCGACAGAGTCGCGCCAGGAGTAGCTCTGATTAGACTGGTGGAAACACCCGTGTTTATCCTGACTGGATCTCTCTAGCTCCATGGGGTATGTGATGCAGCCTGAGTCTCTGGTCTATTTGTAAAGCCATGGGTGGGGAGCGTGGTAGGGGCCAAATCCTTTGAACCCCATGAGCTGCGGTCAAGAGGGGTGAATTGGCAGGTGTCGCCACCCTGATTGCCACTACAGGAACAGGGATGCCGAGCACAAGGGCAGCTGCCCCCTCTACAGATCAACCAGTCTGTGACTTGGGCACCTGTGATTCATGCCGTCGCTTTTCCCTCGTTGAGCGGCTTGAGGAATTACAAATGACTGGGAATTCACGAGAAGATCAAGACCCAGTTTGGCAAATATTCCCCTTTCCAGTTACACGAGATGCCACTTGCAGCGTGTATCCTCTTCACCGAGAGCTTCACGGAACAAGAAAGGACTTTTGTCTTGGTGGTTTCCCACCTTAGCCGCACATGTGTATCCCCTGGGGTCCTTTAAAAAATGCCAGCTCCCGGGCTGTGCTTGTCCAAGGTCATCAGTGCTCCTGGAGGAAATCTTGCAGTACACAGCCAAGCTCAAGAACCCAGAATCCGGCTGGAGAGACCGAGGTGTGCTCAGGAGCAGGCCGGGACAGGTGAAGTGAGGCTCTTAGTGACTCTCTGAACACCCGACCTCCGGCATCTACACCGTGAGCTTTCTCTTCCCATCTCAAAGCACGTCTAGGCATGAGAAATAAAGGTAGGTGTGGGTCGCCAGGGGTTCACTGCAGCAGAGCCCTGGCTGGGCCATGACTCACTGGTGACACTGCTGCTCACTGACACCCTGATTCCCATCAGGTTGTCTGGTCCCCTGGCTGCATCTAGGGCTGACCTGGCCCTGAGGCACCCGCTCAGCCCGCTGGATACACGTTAGCAGCGGTGGAGGAGGTGGGTGGGCAGGTGGGTGTGAGCTACGCACAGCCGTGGATCCTGAGTGGATAGCGGATAGACAGATCAGACTACATGGAGTGGGTCAAAGAGGAGACTTTGACAGCTTCCCAGAGGGCCTACAACCTCTGCCACACCCCGCCCTGCGTGGGTCATTCATTCATTCATTCAGCAGATGCTTATGGGGACTTACAGTTGTGGTCACGTCAAGGATAAAGTTGTTGACACTGTACCTGACGGTTGGAGAGGAGACCTACTGGTTCCTCACAGCTAGTTTTCTGTATCCGGCTGGATCCGTATCTTTGCCATTCCGTGCCTGCTATCCCATTCTCTCTGGGCCTGGACTCTTGCTCCTCACAAACTCCCTTGGCGTTAGGACCCAGAAGCCAGTCTGCCGATGAGGAGCTAGTGATGGTTTTCAGCAGCTGCCAGACATGTGAAAAAAAAAAAAAGGACAGCATAGTGACTGTTTTCATAAACTTACTAAAACAGCCCTTTTGTCTGAGATCTTACCATGCATATCTTTCAGCAGTAAGTTCCTTTTTAAAAAAAAAAAAATGAAGTAATGGTAATTATACATGGTGATTTTTATTTAGTGTCTTTCTTTGGGGAAAGGTTCCTAACTCTAAATAGGTCCCTATCTGTTCATCTTACTGATTCATAAAATCGAAGTCAGGAACTGTCTTAGCTCATTTTTTTGTGGCTATAGTACAGTCCGAGACATTTGTAAAGAAAAAAAGATCATTTAACTCCTGCTTCTCGAGGCTGAAAGTCTAAGAGCTTGGTGCTAACAAGCAAAGGGCCTTTGCTGTTTCAACTCATGGAAGAAAAAAGGGGAAAACAAGCATAAGTGGAAGAAAGAAAGGAAAGTTAAACTCCCACTGTAGCTAACCTCTTCCCTCTAGAAAGGTGTTCTGTTGGTTAGGGTTCTTTGAGAACAGACTTAATAGAAATTATGTACATATAAAAGGGAATTTATTAGCATGGCTTGTAAGTCTGAAGAGCGAGCCCAAAATGGCCACCAGGGGGAATTGGAGGATCCAGTTGCTGTTCAGATGGGAGACAGAATTCCAGTCCAAGGCTGTAGGCCAGCCAGTGTGAGTCCGTGCTGAAGGCGATGGCGAAGACCGGAGCGAATCTGTGATGGAAGTTGGTTATGCGAAGGCAGGACTGAGTCATCCTCTCGAGGTGACGGGAGGGCCGGAGCTCTCCCGGGAGGAAGCTGTAGCAATCTTCCTTCTTCCTTCCTTTATAGTTAGTTTGAGCTGCCAGTCTATTGGTTGGGCCGCCCACATCTAGGGTAGGTTTTCTTCCCTCATTTGCTGTCCCGTAAGTCAATCACTCATACTCAAAGCTCCACCCTGAAGTTAGCTGGCACCCTGATCCCTTCAAGATTATTTGAATGGTCACAAGCATTAATCATTCATGAGGGCTCTCCCCATATGACCCCCCCCACTCCTTCCATTAGATCCTGTTCCCCAGTACTGCAGCCATGACAATTTCAAGATGAGTTCCAGAAGGGAAAATTCTTACTCAAACCACAGCACAAACCAACTTTCTAGATTAGAGCTTTAAAACTTTCTTAGATTATCTATCAATAAAATATCTCTTTTAAAAGAATCTTTTATAAAACCTCAAGATGGCAATAAGCAGATAAAAAGTAGAGTTATCTGGGTTATAGGAAGCAGAGGGCACTAGCCACTCTGTCTCTTGGAGATCCCTTCCCTCTGTCTCCCACTAATGGTGGCCCTGGAGGCATCTTCTTAAGACTCAGTGTAGAAGGCCATTGTCAGAAGCTGGGAGGCTACAGGAGGGCTGTGCCCACTGGCCTAGAGACAGCACCGCCCTGCTCACACTGGAACGGAAACTGTCAGGCCTCCAAAGCACGAGAGGGGACCGTTGTGTTGTTTTAAGCCACCTGTGTGTGGTGCTGAGTGGCCGCAGCCTCGGGTAACTCACACAGGCTCTGTACCGTGGGGTACACCCCTACCCTGAGTCAGGCAGGCACCCGTGCTAATGAGCCCGTCTCCGATGGCTGCGTGATCAGTCTGGGCACACATGGGGCGCTTTGGGAGGAAGAGACACCAACTCCCCTCAGCTGTGAAATTGCCCATCAGTCAAGGCGTTCCAGTGATCGCCTCTGAGATGCCCCCCGAGTGACCATGAGGAGCTCAGTGCTGCTTCCCAAAATGCCTGTGTTACTCTGGGCAGCCGTTTGCGTGGAGGAGAGGCTGGGCTCGCAGCCCTGGGGGCTCCTAGCAGGGGAGGAAGTGGGAGCCAATTAGTCATGGCGTTGCTTCCCTCCCAGCCTTAGGCGCGTCTACACGGCCGGCTCCAGCTTACCTCTTTGGAGTAAGCCATTTATCCCATTAAAAAAGCGTCATCCGAAACCCCCTTCTGTTTTCTTTTTTCAAGCCACTTTCTGACTTAGTAAGAAACCCAGTAAGGCACAAGGTGGTTGTGAAAGACCACTGCCTGTTGGCCTCGGAGGAAGTAAGGACTAGAATGCAGTCAGAGCCCTCAAGTGTGGCTGGGCTCTGCTGACTCTTCCTGTGCAGTGTCAGACAGGGTCGTCAGCCTCTCCGGGACTCAGTTTCCCCATCGGGAAGTGAGGATTCTTCTGCTTCCCCCACAGCAGAATGACAAAACTCAAGGAGAAATGACCAGTGTCACTTCCTGCTCCCCTGAGGAAGGCTGTTGGAGAAGGTCTCTGGTCCAAGCTGGCGGAGACAAGAGAGAAGTCCTCCCCAGCCCTCAATCTGTTGGGGTTTGTAGTAGGAAAATCCATTGCTCACACTGGTATTGATGAAGGTTCACTGGTTGTCTTTTCCTGTAAAATATTTTGGATTCTATGTTCCAAATGGTTTGTCTCTGTATACCCATAGATGGGAGTGTGCTCATATGTATATGTTTATTTTTAAAAATCTGTATACCTTAAGGGAAAGGACCAAAATGCTAGCCTACGGTGAGGCCAGGACTAGGAACTTGCCTGGGACACCAAATGTAAGAAGCGCCCAAAATCTCAAGTGTCATATGAGTGAAACCCTTCAATGAAGCATTTCAAGCCATCTGTGGGCAAATTATCAGGTCTAGCTGTCTGTTTTTGTCAATAAAATTTTGTTTGAATCAGAGATTACCAAGGGAAGACAGAGCACGTAATTATAAAGTTGAATCCTGTCTTTACATAAAGCTTTTCTTGATCATGACTAGTTTTGCATTCATGTTGGTTTTTTTTGAAGTTATATTACAGCATTTTTATCTTGATACCTGAGATTTTGTCTTCCCTAAATTGAATACCTGTCTTATTATTTGCCTTGAACTTGAGAAATTGATGATGACATTCCTGGAAGCCCTTCCTGTTTATTTTCTGATTCCCTCACCCACTCCATTTCTTTCCCCCAGGAGGCCATGTAGTTGTGATTTTGTTTTTGTTTTTGTTTTTCAACGTGGTTTTCTTTGTGGGACGTCTAGCACAAAGAAAGAGCTTGGTTTTGCATATATCTGAACTTCATAAAAACAGAATTAAACTTCCCAGTCTTCTGCTGCTGCTTTATTCCCTAAACTTCTGCTCCTGAGATTGAGTCAGATCTGTGCAAATAGTTTCAGTTCATTGATTTTTTTTATGACTTAGCATACTGTGTTTCACCGACTCTCAGATGCCCTTTTATCGTCAAAATTTAGCATCTCTGAAGCCAGACTGTGGATAGGGACCCACTGCACCTTGTAGTCGCTGCCCACCTGGCGGGTCTGGCTCTAGTTGTCATTGCGGCCCACTCAGCACACGTGGACGTGGCTCCTCGTCTTGTGGTCATGTCAGTGGATATAGCCCTTGTTAGTCTGCCATGAATTGAGCTTACCTGATGTTTAAAAGGGTTTCGAAATGGTAACACTTTGACTGGGCATGAAAACCCAAAATTCTATGTGATGTCTCTGCACAAAGGCGTAAGAATATGCCTTAAAAAGTGCAAAAGAAAATATTTAACACTAAAGGAAGAAGTTTTAAGTATGAGAAAGCACTGTGCACTAAATTGTTTGGCAGATTCTTTCTTAATGGCTCATAACTTAATGATGTGCCTTAGTCAATGGCATCTTAAAGTCCATGAAACATGGTAACATTCCCTTGTGTGACTAGGTCACAATTAATGCAAGCATTTCTCTTTTGAAGGACATTTGGGTTTTCCTTCCTTCCTTCCTTCCTTCCTTCCTTCCTTCCTTCCTTCCTTCCATCCTTCCATCTATCCTTCCTTCCTTCCTTCCTACTTTCCTTTCTTCCTATCTCTTTTTTTAAACTTTTAGGCATTCATAGATATCCTTCTAACATACTTGATCATTCAGGACAGTTTTGCAATGTTCTCTAGCAGCACCAGTTACCTAGGAATTAATTAATGAATGAATTACTGAGGTTTTTGAGAGATAGGGTCTCATTTTGTGTCCCAGCCTCGTCTTGAACTTGCAAGACTTCTGCCTCAGCCTCCTGAATTCTGGGATTACAGGTATGTGCCAACCCACAACCTTCTAATTATTCCCTATCAGTGAGGAATTTATTTTAGAAATACTGATTGCTGGGTTTCTTTCTAGTCACTTGAGTGAGATTTTTGAGGGAGAGGCTTGGGATTTAATAGCCCTTGATATATGTTTCTGTCTTCATTTTTATGAGGAAAATGTTAAAATATTTGTTCTAGAAAATGTTCCTAGGAGCAGATCTGGTGGGTCAGAAAACTTGTGTGTCTTTAACTTTGTATGATTAGAGCTTTCTAATATCGCACTGTAGACAATTGGGATGGCTGATTCTTTGGGGGTAAAGGCTGTCCCCAGACATCTCCAGATGCACTCTGAGGGTCAAAGTCATTCCAGTAGGAACCAATGGCTTAGATGATGTGTAACTGCCTGTCACGTGATCATATCCAGTTGTATGTTCGCCACTGTTTGCATCCCAATTCATCTTTACCAACTTTCCTACGGCCAGGTACTCTCACCTCTTTGCCAATCTGGTGAACACAAAACAGTGTCCAAGTTCAATTTCAGTTTGCATTTTCCCTGATGGCTGATGAGGTGGAGGGTCTTGGCAAGTTACTGTGAAGTGCCTGTGTTTCATTCTTAATGAAATATCCATGGTGTTTGCCTTTTTTTCCCCTATTGAATTGTTTTTATTTTTTCTTACTGCATCTTAGAAACTCTAAGAAAGTATTTTCTATTCTAATTCTTTGGTGAGTAGGTGACAGATTTCTTCTGATTTATAGCATGCCTTCTCACTTTCTTGATTATTTGTTTTGATGGATAGATGTTTTTAACATTAATACAGTCTGATGTATCATTTGTTTCCTTTATAGTTTAGACTTTAAGAAATCTTATTCAGTAAATTTTTTCTTTTCCAAGGTCATAAATTTATTTTCCTGTATATCCTTTCAGAAATTGTAAAGATTTTCCTTTCCTATTTCAATCTTCAATCAAGTTGGAATTGATTTTGTGTGTGATATAAGATAGTGTCCTATTTTTAATTTCCATATAAGTAGACAATTACCCAGTGCACTTACTGAGTGGTGGCCCCCACTTATCGGCCATGTTCCCTTGTCATTGGTCAGGTGGTCACCTTTTCTCTGGACTGGTGCTGGGCTCTTGATTATATTGGTTGGGACTGGTTCTGTAATTCATTTTTCATAACTATCTCAATAGTCTTTTTTAATATTTTCTTTTAAAATACATCTCTCTTAGATGCAGGGTAGCAGCCTAGAATAGATCTTGGAATAGAAAACAAAAGCAAATGGACATATGAGTGAGATTCACATAAAGTCCACCGTTCAGTCGTGCCACACCCATGCTGGCTACTTTATGTAAACAGGTGATCTGGGGCCATGGAAGAGGTCAGCGTTGGGGAAGTCAGGTGGGCAGTGTATTAAAGCTCTGTAGCATCTTTGTACCTTTTTTATAAATGTAAATGTATACTAAAATGTAAAGTGGATTAAAATGATTTTCTCCTTGTCAACTTAGCAACTTAGTGAGACCCTATCTCAAAAATTATTAAAATGAGCTGAGGATGTAGCTCAGTGTGAAGGCCCTGGACCCAATCTCTAGTGTCACAAAAATTATTTTCTCTCATTTTAAAAAAATTTCATTTTTAAAATTCCATGTCTTAATCCTTAAACCCATTACTTTTTCATTTTAAACTTATCATCACTTGGGTTTAACCCATTTACCTTAATCTTTTATCTCCTTTGGCCTTCACCTTTAACATTGTGGACAGTTAATATGTTCTATTTATTGGAGTTCTAACTCATTTTCAACTTATAGGCTGTCTCTTTTAGTTTGCTGTCAGTTTTAATTGCTTCATTACTTCTTTACTTCATTACTTTCTTCCTCATTAGAAATAGATAATGCTTGCTTCCAGTTACACTTTGGATAAATAACCCCCAGAATCCCAAGGGTTAAAAGTTTTTCCCCAAGAGTAACATGACAGGGAGGTGATGGAACCCTTAGGAGGTGGAGCCTGGGGGGGGGGGGGGTCTTGAGGTCATTGGGGGGTGTCCCCTTGAAGGGGATTGTGGGACCCACGGCTTACTTTATTTTTGTTCCCTGGCTCACAAGGTGAATGGCTTGTTCTACCATGCTGTCCTGTCATGATGTGTTGCCCTCACTAGATGCCCGAATCAATGGGTCCCCAGTATCTTGGAGAGGAACCTCCAAAATCATGAGCTAAAATAGACCTTTTCTCTTTGTAAGTTAATTACTTCAGGGATTTCATTACAGAGGTGCAAAACTGACTGGCCCACTTCTCCTGCTTCCCTGTGAACACACCCCTTATTCTTTTCTGTGTTGCTAACTGAAGACAACCTTGACCCAGAGGGAAATAGTAGAGAAGGCCTTATCATGAGCCAGGGAAGAGGAATCCTGCTTCTTCCTACTCCTGAGCTTTTTTAGCAGGAAACTCTGGATTTTTCAGAGGTACTCAGCCCAGAAGCTGGCCGTATGCTGTCCCTTCACATACTGCAATTCTGTACGTAGGTGGCATGTTGGATGTGCATCTTGGGCCGGCCTTGCAGGTGGCATTGCATCCTTTAAGATCTGTGGGACATGCATGTCTGGAACCATTGCTCATGGGCGTCCTATGCTCCCGAGGCAAATGTTCTTGTATACGCCAACTGCAGGATAGCTAGAGGGTCTACTTTCTCGGTTGACTCACCTTTCCAGAAAGATGGTTGTGACTTATCTTAATAGTTACAGTCTCCTTCTCAAGAAGATGGCATGTTCTTGGCAGTAACCCTTACTGAACACAGATTTCTTGGGTGGGCAGTCCATTTCTGGGGCTCTGGGTGCTGGATGTGGCTGATCTAAGGGACCCCAGCCGGCAGTCCCAGAGAGGGCCATTTGCTCTCATATACTCAGGGACATCAGGACAGTTCCTGCTTTTCTCTGGCGTGTTTGAGCAGAAGACTAGGAGAGGAATATCACCTGGAAGAGTTTTTCTTGAGGACCTCTCCCACCCTAGTCTCTGTCCTCTTGGAGTGACTTTTCTCCCAGCCTTGCTCTTGGTCCTGTAACTATCTGCATTCCTACTTACCCTCAGAACATTAGGAGCTGGGGAAGAGGTGGGGGCTTTCAGATTCTACAGAGAACCCTGTTGTGGGGGAACTTTTCAGAGTTCCAGCTTGGACATCCCATTTCTTTTTTTTTTTTTTTTCAATCAGATTATTAATAGGTCTGAGCCAGTTGGGTGCACATAGCATCCCCCTCGGTAAGGAACCTTCCCTTTCTGCCTATCTGATGTATTTTTCTTCTTGGCATCACCCCATCCTTGGGCTCCACGTGGAGAGCAGAGTCCAGGTGGACTTCCGCCCTGATTGTTTCTCTGTGCTGGATTGAATATCATCCCCTTCAAACTCACGTCCTCTTGGAACTACGGCCTGTGACTTTATTTATAGGATAAGCTCTAAGAAGTCAAAGGAGACGCATGGTTCCTGACTTTTGGAGTAACCTGAATCATCATTTGCTTGAAGTGTATGCATTGGGCACCCACCACATGCCAGGGGCAGGGCTTGGCTCTGAGTATGGACGACAGACACAGTGCCCGCCTTCATGGAGGGATAACCAGGTAGGAAAGGGAACTAGAAAGAATCCAAATGGTTCCAAATCGTGTGGCACAGAGTCAGGCAGAGGTGCCTGATCCATAGGGCATCATCTTCATTGGACAAAGATTCCCCTCAGGACGATATCTCGGGCAGGGCTTGGGGAGGACAGTGCAGGTTGGACTCTAACCCCACCTCATCTCCCTGGATGGGTCAAGTGGCAAACTCTATCCACCTGGCACGTTAGAATGTGACTTTATATGGAAATAAGGTCTTTGCAGGTTTGATTAAGGTATGACCGCCGTGGATTAGGTGATGCCTAAATCCAGTGGCTGGGTGTCTTTAAAAAAGACACAGAGCGGCTGAGGGAAGAGGCAGCAGTGAAGAAGGGAGCAGACATTGGACTGTGCTAGCACAGGCAAGGAGCCCAGCAATCATCTCCAAACATGATTAACAAGAAGGGAAGCATCCCCAGGGATTCTAGATGGAACCAACTCTGCCAACACCTTTATTAAGGAAGCCCTAGCATGTACACGGGTCTCACTCTGTGGCCCAGGCTGGCCCTGCACTCGCTGGTGTAGCCCAGGCTGGCCTTGGACTCAAGACAATCCACCTGCCTCAGCCTCCCCAGTGCTGGGATTACAGGCATGCACTATCACACCCAGCTTTATGTGGTGTTGGGGAGTTGAACTTAGAGCCTTGTGCTTGCAAGGCAAGTGCTTTAACCGCTGTGCCATTCCTGCAGCCCAGGAACGTGTTTCTTGTCCCGGAGGCCCATCCCACGCACCCATTCCAACTACCTGTGGAGAGAGTGACATTCAGGCCAAGACACAAAGATGAGGAAGGAGCCAGAGAAGAAGGACACAGGGACTCTAAGCAGAGAGAGGAGCCGCTTTAGGGGTTGGAGGCAGGAAGGGCCATTGTATGTTTGGATTAGGGAAGGGATCCCCTTGTTGCTATAGGACAGTGAGGTGTCACAATTTGGGCACTGCAGTGAGAGCAAGGGCTGATTAAAAAAAAAAAAAAAAAGACCTGGCAACATGGAGACCTAGCAAGACCCTGTCTGAGCATGTAGCTTGACATGGAGACCCTGGGTTTAATTGCCAGTACTGCTAAAATTATGTCAACAACATCTGATAAATCCACAGCTACTGTTTTCAGTATCCGTAAAACAAGATGCAGTGCCTTAGTCATTTAAAAACTGAACCTGAATAATTTTGTCACTCCTGAAATACTGGATGGGAACCTTTCTACAATGTAGAGCGATCCACATTGCCTTCTGGGGGATTTTTGTGCCCAGCATAGAATAGGGCTTAATATTGATTAAATGAATTTTTGAATGACATCATTTTATTGTTATAAACGGAGAATGGTCTTAACAGACTACCAGTCCTTCTGCCTCACTCTAGTGAAAGTCAAGGTCTACTAATGATAGGGGGAGAAAAAGCAAAAAATTAGTCATAATTTTGGAAGATTGAAAGATGATCTCATGCAAATCTTGCTTTTGATCTTCTAAACTGTTTTAATCCATTCGGCTCTCCACACACACACACACACACACACACACACACACACACACACACACACTTTATTTTTACGTGTATGCCAGTCAGCTATCTCTGCTCAAAAATAAAAGTTTTATGAGCATTTCAGTGATACTTTTTAACTTCGAAATTTTACTCCATGAGTCATAATAACAGTTCACATCAGTATATTGCTCTTGGCTTAAAAGTACTTTTTTGTGTATTATCTTATTTGATAAATGATGATAATTATCCCGACCCTACCCTCAAGGGTCTTATGGATGAACGCTTGGGAGACACTGATGTTAATTTGCATCCTGGTTGTTAATGAACACTTAGCACGCTCAAAGATGGAACTACAAACAGCTTATCTCATCATATTAGCATAATGTTTAGCATATTGGAATATAGATGAAGAAAAATAATTAGGCATAGCCAATATAGATGAAAGTCAAGATTTTTTTTCTGATGAAGACTAAAAAACCTAGATTGATAATAATCACAAAGATGGGTTTTGATCAGAAAATTAGGGTCTAAAACATTTTACCAGCACAGAAGTAATTATAGGAGGCCCAGGCCATCACAGAGGTTTGTAGCATTAAAGTGGTTACTGCCTGGCAGCTCCAGACTTAGATATCCATTTATTCATTTGACAAACATTTGTTGAGAGTCTTTTTCAATGGTCCATCGTTTGTCAGCAAGGGGTTAGAGGAGTCTTGAGGTCCTCCTATTGAACCCGTGGTCCTGGATCACAAGTCCTCAGTGAACTGACACCAACGAGAAACAGCAGCACCTGTTAGGCTCCTGCTCTTCACAGAAAACTAATCTAAACTTCAGCTCTCTTTTCTCATCGATTTGCCTACATTGAGAGCCCCCAATGACCTCCTTCCCCTCCCCCGGCCATTGCTCCAGCCTCCTGAAAGCCCATGTCCCCAACTCCCACCCATCGCCACTTCCTGCTTAGCTCTCATGTCACTTCCTCCTGTGCTCATTTTTTGCTGCTGAGTCAAAGCCATCACCACCACACTACTCTGGCTGCCTCTCCCCACTCTGCAGCCAACAGGACCTTTGCAAAACGCAAGTCTGATTACTCGTTGCCTGCACATAGAGCCCTTCGTGCTTGCCTGTGATCAAAGACAAAGCAGTACAACCCACTGGGCTCTGTATACTCTGGCTCTTACCTCTTCAGCTTCATTGGGAGCCATGTCTGCCTGTATTTGTTAGAGTTCTTGGAGAAGTAGAATAGAAATTATGTGTAACTGGAAGGAAATTTATTTGGGTGACTTATGAGTCCAAAGGCCATGTGCACGTGCAAGAGGTCCATCACCTGCTCGGACACGAGATTGAAGAACACAGGTCTGAGACTGCAGGACTGTGGGTGCAAGTCTGCGCTGTAGAGTGTTGTCCAGAGCCGCTGACAAAGACCTGAAGACTACAGCAAATCTGTGATGGACGCTGGCTATGCAGAGACAGCAGCAAGCCAGTGTCTAGAGACAATGGTGATGGCTGGAGCTCTCCCAGGAGAAGCCAGTGTCGCAATCTTTCTGTTCCTTCCTTTATATTTAGTTCAAGCTGCCTGTGGCCTGGGCCACCCATACCCAAGTGTCCATCTTCATTTGCTGGCCCACATGTCAATCACACACACTCAAACTCCTGTCTTGGGCGGTTCCTAATTCTATCAAGATGCCATAATCTCTCTGACAGCCACATTGCCCCAAACCACCGTCTCCTCATCCTTAAACGTATGTACACACACCATACACACAAATACTCTCTCTGTCTCTTTCTCCCCCACACACAGCCTGTCATGCTGCCATATTTTCTCCTACCACAGGACCTCTGCATGTGCTGTTTTCACGAACTAGAACACCATTGGGTACCTACAGCAGCTTTCACCCATCAGCCTAGAGTTCGGTACATCAGTGTTTTCATAAGTGAGTATCAGCCTTGATACTAAGAGAGGTTACCAGTGGAAGCGTAGTACGCAAGGGTAACACCACTTTCTCGGGACTTTGGGATTTCCTTGCTGCTTCTTCTGTGCGTTGGTTGGAATGTAGAACTACTTTAGAAGGATCCTGCTGGCCTTCCATCAGCCTTGCTACAACCTGCTTCCACCTAAGCTCCATGGGCCAAACCGTAAAATGAATCAGTTGATGGCCGAGCTGTACTTGACATACATGTTAGGGGACTTGATCCTGTTCCTGGTAGCAAGAAGTCACCCATGGGAGCAGAGCTCAGGGAGGAAACGTGGAATTTTCAACATGTAAAATGTGTCTTTGGATGACACCCCCACTTCATTCTCTTGACTTCCAGTAGAACTGCTTTCACGGACCTACACTTTGGCTCTTGTATTCGCTCCCCATTAATTGAAGGGCATACTAAATAAGCCAGTCGCAAGAGCGTATTGAGAGTGTTGATTGCTATGGGATCAGAGTCCTTTCAAGAATGTATTAGGTACTGCTCTCTTCTGGACATCAGAAACGGAAACAGTTGTGGTATTCACATGTTCTTATTTTGTTTCATATTATGGAATTGGTGACTAGTCAAGTAACAAATTATATTTTCTTTTCTGCATTGGCCACCAGGAAGCTCGGAATCACATATGTGGCCAACTTCTTACAGTAGGTAGCAGAGGTGCTGCGTCCTTTTCTTCCCTCTGGTTTCATATTTGTCTCCTATCCTCATTTCTTTTCTAAGTCTTTTCCTAACATGACATAAAGCATAAATAAATAAGTGTGAAAATGGGAATTATTATATAATGCAATCGTTATTCATGCCTTGAGTGTCTGTTGGATATTTACCATGGGCTGGTTACCAGATTACTTTATCAAATTTGCATTGTGAAATCCAACGAAGAGGAAAACGAGGCCCAGAGAAGTTGGATACTTCTCTAGAGTCACACAGCAGCAGCTGGCAGAATCTGATTTTAGTGTCCCCTTTGTTCCTTAAAGCATTCCAAAACAAAGTTCTTAAACTTTCTCAGTTGGAGCACTTGCCTATGTCAGAGTGTTCTAGTGGCTACTTAAGTTTCTTCCAGACCTGACCATGTCTTCCAACAGGGCAGTGTTCATGGCTTGTCCCTTGCATTCTGCTGTTTGGCGTTGTGTTTGGAGTATAAAAGAGATTTAATAAACATCTGTTGAGTGGACACGAGCTTGTGCTGGGCTTAAGGAACCATTTCCTCTTATTCCAAGTGGAATAAAGCAGTGGTCCCCAACTTTTTTAGCACCAAGAGTCAGTTTTGTGAGACACAGTTTTTCCATGAACCAGAAGATCAGGGGAAGGATGGTGCTGGCATAACCACCTTAGCTCTGCTTCAGATAATCAGGCATTAGATCCTCATAAAGAACGCTCAAGCTAGGTGTCTCGCATGTGCAGTTCTCAGTCGGGTTGGCTCTCCTGTGAGAATCTAACACTGCGGCTGATCTGAGAGAAGGCAAAATACAGTCTGATGTGAGCAGTGGGGACCAGCAGTGAATACAGGTGGAGCTTCAGATGCTGGCCCTCCCTCACCTCTCGCTGTGCGGCCTACCTCCTGACAGGTCACAAATCAGTTCCTGCTTACAGCCTTGGGATTGGAAGGAAACCTCTAAACAATTCAAGGTTCTAAGCTTGCATTGAATTGAAACTTCATTATGTAGAATGAAGCGACGGGCTTTCTGCGGATATGTCTGAACTCCAACCAGTGTGGGCTGGATATGCCTTTGTTTTTGGCAAAGGTTGGCATTATCATGTAGTATTGTTTGACCTTGTCTGCAGGGAAAAGAAAAACTCAAGATAGCTCCATTGAATAATGATCAAATTGCGCAAATAGGCTCCTTGAAAATGTGTTGCTAGTTGAGTGAAGTCATTTGCGTTGGCTTATTAAAGCCGAGAAAGAATCTCTTTTCTGCTGTGCAGATTTCTCGAGTGCTGAGTCTATGAAATCTGACTGTAAATCTCAACGGTGTTGATTTACTCTGTGTGCTCTTACACATTGGAAGTGATTGAATACTGAATGAATCAAGTCCTAAATCCTGGGTTCCCAAGAGGATTGGGCACTCTCCCCTCCCTTCCCATGGATGTTCCCATGGACACTGAAGTGCATAGATAGGGTGACAAGACTAGGGTTTCTTTGAAAGTCACTGGTGGAAATGATTCAGATTCTCCCATCACAGTGAGCTTCGAGTTAGCCACTGGCGCCATCTGGTTTGTAAGACCAAGCCGTAACCTCCTTGTCATCGGTGAGCTCTTCCCCTTAAATTAATGGAATACAATATGCCAATGAATGTTCAAACTGCCCAGGGAATGCCCACAATCCCTTCCTCTCCTGCTTTTGCAAGTGTGTGTTACAGAGCGGAAGCATTTGGAGTTATGGTGGAAGATGGCTTAGTTCAATTTTGTAGAGGCATGGTAGAAGATGGCGAGTCTGCATTATGATTACTGTTTTTGTATTTGATATTGGAATTTTTCTAAGTTTTTTTTAAAGAATTCTGAGATAACCTCAGACTCACAAGAAATTACAAAATAATGTGGAATTTCTGTGCACTCTTCACTCAGGTTCTCCCAGTGACATTGTCTTACATAACCATAGTACGGTTCCCTTAACCAGGAAAACAATGACATTGGTATAATACATAACTAAACAAGAGTTCACAGGCACATTCCTGTGGATGAGATGACAGAATATATCCTCTGTACCAAAATTTTATCATTGCTTTTATCATTTAAATCTTGTACAACTCTTTGAGGGACAGCTGCCCTCATCCTCATTTGACAGGTGAGGATACTGAGCCATAGAGAGGTTACCTACCTCAGTGCGTGCATCACGCCGGCGGTGGATTTGGAATACAAACCTGAATCTAGCTCCAGAGGCTCTGTGTTAAGCGTCTCTTCTGTACAGCCTCCGACATTCCTTGGAAGTAGAGAGCTAGGTTATATACACTTCAGATTTTCCCATGATGCTCTATGGATGCTCATGATACATTTAGATTTTGTTTGTACATATCTTATGTACGTATTTTATGAATCCATAAAGAGGTTCAGTGACATGTGACTGGATTGGAATTTTTTCTTCCTGCGTTCCCAGAACTTGCTCTTAGGGTCCACATCATAGTAATGTCACATTCTTGGAGGAAGGAAGAAAAATTAAAATGGAAAATACCCAGACATTGTCTATTCATCATGGCCCACAGAGAAGTACTTTGGCCTCCATTGTAAGTCACACAGTGAAAGAGAATTCGCCCACTCTTCTGGCCTTCAAATTTAGAACTGGGAGTGAACCTAATTCAACTCTATCACACACAATATTTGCTTACGGAGAACTCAGAAGTATATATGCTTCAGTAGTGGTGAATCCACAAACTACTTGGGATAAGAGTAATTCTCTAATTGCACCCCCCCCCCCCCTTTGGTCAGTCACAACAGGAATGTGCAGTCTCTAAGCAAACATCAGTTAATGGTAACAGAAGGTCACTCACAGTGGTACCTCTGGATCGAGAACAGGGATGGGGCAGAGAACAATACAGGATGGACTTATTTTAGTTCACCAAGCCATTCTGTGTATACGTGATGATTAATCTTGATTGCCAGCTGGATTGGGTGGAGAGCCACCTAGGAACTGGGAAATCCTATTTCTGGGTGTGTCCAGAGATGACTGGCAGGTGTGACAGCGAATGGAGGCAGGGCACCTTCACTGATGAGGGCGGTGCTACCTAATCGTCTGGGGCCCTGATGAAACAAAAGCAGGAAAGGGAGGAGGGAGGCCACCCACACAGAGTCCCTTCCTCTCACTGCTTTGCAGCTCCCCGGAGGTGAGCAGCTTTCCCTCCTCATCACACCCTTTCATCATGATGTGCCTTCCTCACTACCGGCATAAACACAAGGCCCACAGACTGAACCTCCGAAACAATCATCCCAAAAAGGCTTTTCTTCCTTTAAATTGTTCCTCTCGGGCATTTTGTCAGAGCGACGCAAAGCTGACTAACACAGTGTCCATGGTGGGCCAGTCAGCACTGTGCCTACCGCCCACAATCCTGGCATCTGTAGGACACAGCCTGGGCTTTTGGGAAGGTCACACATGATGGAGTCGGGGACGGGAGGCAGTTTGGTAGAGGAAGAAAAACTTTTTGCTGTGGGCTGAAACCTCCGTGCCCTTTCCGTTGCCCAGCTGATCCCACAAGGCAGGTCTTGTAACCTCTGCCGTCCTCCATTTTCTCCTCTCTAGAGTGAGGGTGATAATACCTACCCTACCGGTCAGCTGTGACAAATGAAGACAGACATAAAAGACCACAGACTGGGTGATTTCATTCGGATCACATGTTTAGAAAAGACAAAAGAGAGACAGGGAGTAGATAAGCAGCTGCCTGGGGCTGGAACTGAGAATGGTGAGTGATTTTGCACGGAGGTGATGGAATGTTCTAGGGTTGGATTTGTGGTGATGATTGCAATTTTGTAAACGTACTTAAAAATCAGGGAACTGTACCCCTAGAACAAGTAAAATTTACAATATGCAAATTAAACCTCATTGATGCTTTTTTTAAAAAAGTTGTCAATGGTGAAACTCAAGTGCAATGAAGTATTTATGCCATTTCAGACATTCGGACATCTTTACACACAAGCATGATTATTAAGTATTTTTTAAAGTGAAAGTTGACTGGTCCCCAAGGATAATACACCCAAGACATGTTGCCAGAGAAGAACAGTTGTGCAAGCTTGGAAGCCTGAGCATCTAGCAGGCTACTTTCCTAGTCAGTTTCTTGAAGGTAGAGAGGTTGGCCTTGATTCTCTGCCTTCTTAAGGTCTTGAAGAAATTTCTGCTTCTGGAAGTGGTGAATTGTGTTGCTATAAGCCAAACTGCTGTCAAGAATCAGTAAAGAAGCTGGGAAAAATATTTCTGAAAAACCTACTGGACGGCACCAGCAAGATACCAACAAGGTAGAGAAGATTTGAGTTGCAATGATCCTAGCAGCAAAGGAGGCAGAGATGTGTTCACTACTGCTTTCCTTCTTGGGCATTTGCTAATTGCAAAATGGCAGCTGAGACTCTAAAAGGATGGGCACAACATTCTGCATCTCATGTTGCTTAGGGGGAATTAATTGGAGCTCAAGATCTTTCAAGGAGAAGAAGGCCTCGGTAAATACCAGTGTGTCCAGTAAGAACTCTGCAGGGGCTATATGTAGGAGCAACAATCAAGTAGAAAGAAAGCAGGGCTTATGTAAATGAAGCCCAGTATCAAATCTGCCTAGTACCTGATTGAATTAATGTGATCTGCCTCTCTCTCAACTGCCTGCCAGGGGCACAATTTAAATCCTCTCTGGAGAAAAATAACATCATCCAGAAGCTCAAATTATCTCCTCCAATTTTTATGCCCAATTTTAGGAATTCAATAAAAAAAAACTTACCAGACGTATTAGGAGACAAGACCACATGCCTGAAAACGAGATTGAAAAAAGAAGAAAGAAAACAGACCTGAGGAGATCTAGATAGTTGACTTATCAAACATAGATTTTATCTTCTTTTATTTCGTCATGATGTAATTTATTTTCAATTTGTGTGTTGTGGTTTTTGCCAGATTTTGCAGCTGTCTCTCTAACCCATCTAGGTTTAATTTAGGTAAACAAAAAATAAATCTTTCAAGGTATAATAAACTGTATCCACTTACTGTATAGATTTAGATGGGTCTTGATAAGTGTACTCATTAGTATAAATCCTACCATAATGCAGATACAGGGCATTTCACCACCCTGAAAAGTTTTCATTTCTTCCCCAACTAGTCTCTCTTTTGTTTTGGCCCCTTGGCTACCGTCTTCCTTTCACTGCAGATTAGATACGCATTTCATACAAGTCATTTCATCTAATATATATTTTCTGTCTCATTTCTGTCATTCCACATGATGTTGAGATTGATCTATGTTGCTACATTTGTCAGTGGATCCTTATTTTAATTGCTTGTATTTTATTGTAAGATATGGAACTTCACTAACTGTGATTAAGGTATGAAAAATGTTTGATGACAAGAAGGAGAATTCCAGCAGAGATCTTAAACCCATGAACAAATCAAATGGACTTTTTAGAACTGAAAATAAACTGAAAAACTAATTCAAACTAGTAATTTAATGTGAGTTTAACAGTAGAGTAAGCATACTTAAAGAGATAATGAGTGAGCTAGAGAGAGTAAGTCAAAAGAAGTTTTACAGATTGAGAAGAAAGGTGAGAGAAGTTTTCACAGATTGAGAAGAGAGAGAGGTGTTAGGAAAGGCCAAGATAGGTAATGAGATCTAGCCTCATGTCTCCTCACCTATTCTGACCTTTCCTAACACCTCCCTTTTTTCCAAATTCATTCATTCATTGATTCACCCTTTAAAATATTTATAAAACATTTCTCATTTGCATGGTACGTACCAGAAGTTGTATTTAAAACCCGTATGATAAATTAGTCATTTAATGACAGTGACTTTATATTCTGAGAAATGTTACCGGTAGCAAACTTTGTCATTTTGTGAATACAAAACGTGTACTTACACAAACTCAGATGCCTGTGACATCAGCAGGTGGTAGAATCTTATGGAGCTCTTGTATATTCAGTGCCGACAAATGTCGTGGATGTTACATGGCCATATCTCAAATTCGGGTGGCTTAAAGCAGCAACAAAGAGCAGTTATTATCCACAGTGTCTGTGGGTCAGGAATTTGGAAACCTTACCCAGACAGTTTTGGATAAAGCTCTCTCATGAGAGTGCATTCAGGGTGTTGGCTGGTGCTGTCGTCTCGCTGGAGAGCTTAACCAGGCCAGAAAGATCCTCTTCTAAGATGGCGCTTGTGTATGACCGGCAGGTTGATGCGGACTTGTGGTAGGAGGCATGTTTCCCATCCTGTGTGTCCTCATGACATGGCAGCCCTGGTTTCCCTGGAGCTAGTTGCCATCTCTCCGCTGCGCACTGGCTCCCTCTACTCTGCCTTGTGCTAAGGTGGACGTAGGACTGAGCACACGATGACAGGAACAAGCTGACTGAAGACAAACACTTGGAGATGGGAAAGTAGCTGGGGCTGGGAGCCAGAGGGAGCAAAGCACTTACTATTGGCTACCAGGTACCATTCTTCCTCAGGCCCTTGGCTCATTGGTGGGATTGAGCCTCTGAGTCTGAGCTGCCTCAATGTATCTAAAGCACTAGAGGTCCTTTTAGAAAAAGGGAATATAATTTAATATAATATCTGTGTGTGGAAGGGATCATGCATTGTCAACACTCTGCTGTGCTTCCCCAGAAGAGATCAGATAATAGCTCTTACTTTTACTGTTCCGGTATTGGCCTGTAATCTGAGGATTCTTGTACCCATGACAGGTACCTGAAGGGGAGAACACCTCCAGAACTAATGGTTACCTGGGTATCTCCATTGTATGTGTTGGGTTAGGCTGAGAAGGGCCAGCCTGCTGGGTCTCTGGAAGATGGAGAACAGAATACATTTTCCTTTAAGATGAATTTTGTCTTCACTGTAATCATGAGTGTCAAATTCAAGCAGAGTCCCAGCGTATCACCAAGATGTCAGGACACAAGACAGAGAGCCACTCATTCCCCACGCACATATTAATAGAGAGGTAACACTCAGAGAATATCAAAGTAAATTTCAGAGGCAGCAGTGACATTTCCAGAATAAACATTACTTAAACACTTATGAACGACCGTCAAAATTATTTCACGGGTGTAAATTCAAAGGCAGCCCGGTAATGTCGATTCATTATCCTCTCCCCAAGTTTCCACAGTTGAGCGCCCGGAAGTACAGTAGAAAGATATTAAAGGACTTTTCCCTCACCTTGGAGATGTCAACAGCTTTCCCTTTTATCTTCTGTGAGATGACTTCTTCAGCCAGATCAATCATTGACTCCTAATAGCGATATTAAATTCCCATTTTATCAGGTAATGAACTAGAGTTCTGAGTAGACCACCCGGGGAGACATGATCAGAGAGTTCCAGAGCATTTCCCACCGAGCCCAAGCCAGTCCAGTCAAATCTTAATTAGCTGTTTCTATATTTCTGTCTTGCCTTCTCCTTAGGACAAGTTTATTTTTTCAGCATTGTTTTTTAAAATTCCAAGATGTGATTTACGCCCATTACATTCAGTTTCAAGAATACACAAGTAAATCGAGTAGAAAGGCCAGATATTACCACCAGCAGTAATCATGTAGAAACTCGTCTGAATAGATTGCTACTGAGATTTTTTTTTCTGTTACATAGTATCATTCTAATGTTTCTAATTTTGTTAATGTATTTCTACACCTTGCTTATTTTCATTTAATGTTTTAATAAGGACAGATTTTCATACTGGTATGCATTCATGAGAGCTGCCAAATAACACTTTGGTCAACCATGGGCCACAGAAGTGACCCTGATCTAAAATGATATCATACAGTGATCTGTTGTAGTTCATGTGAATACACTCTGTGACAGTCACACAGCAAAGGAATCATCTAGCGGTTCGGCACTCAGATGTATCCCCTTTATTAAATGACACAAGAGAAAAAATACATGAACTACGTAGTAGAACCTTCTCTCAGAAAAAATAAATGTATGTATAGATGTGCATGTATATGCTTGTGACATTAATAATGGTATTTCATATGTGACGTTAATAATGGTATTTCATATTTCAAGGAGTCATTTCTACAGAATCTTGCATATAGAGATCGTGCAAATTACATTTCAAGTTATGATCTTGTTTGCTGTAAGATAGTACAAAAGCAATGCAGATTCAGTAGAAACCATACTTGGAGTTTTGATCTTTTTTCAGGCTAGCGCTAGGCATGTGCCTTCCAGTGCTCTCTCTGGTCCTGGGTAACAGCAGTGATTTGGAGCCCTGAGTCACCCCACAGATAAGGCTGGGACTCTGCATTGGCTAAGCTGTGCTGTTCAGCAGGTGAGAAGCCCTCAGTGTGAGCTGGCTTACAGTTTCTCGTGTTAAGATGACTTTATCAGGATAAAACCCCATTGTAAGTTGAGGAGTACCTGTAGGTCTCAGAATACAAAGCTATGGTTTGAGTCTCCCTTCAAAAGCAGAGCCTGAGGCAAGGATTAAGTGCTAATACTCTGCGTCTCGTGAGCCAGAGATGGGACCCGCCACCTAGCAGAGTCTGTGCTTAGGCACCAGACATGTCCTCAGACAGGCTGCGCTGGACACTGTGCCTTCAGAACAGCACCTGGCATAAAGCAAAAAAGAAAAAATGTGTTTAAGCACTTCTCCCATCCTTCTTCCCATGGTCGAGTTCACCCCACTGCGCTTGTGGGTTGTGTCATTCAGGCCAATGGCTGCTGCTCACCATGCCTCTAGTGTTTCGTCTGAGTCCTGTGTGGAAGGCTTTGGAGACTCTGGGTTTCCAGGTGGTCAGTCTGAAGCAGAGCCACCAGGCCACAAGGCCCAGTGCAGTCAGGCTGGCAGCTGAGGCTCTGGGAGGCAGGAACCCTGGGGGAGGCCGAGGAGTCCGTTGAAATGTGTCTGGAAACCTAGTGTTTCTTGCAATGAGTTACAAGAAGAATTGCCAGGTCAAAGGATCTGCGCATCTAGGATTTTGGTAGATTCCAGCAAATTGTTTTCCAATAAGGTCGCCCTGACATGGAGCCCCACGAACGGAGCGTGAGCGTTAGCTCCTGCACCTTCACCAACCCACGATGCTAATCGGTCTTGGTCAAGGTTTTCTGGCTCGACCAGTGAAAAATGACCTTGTTTTCATCTACCATAATTCAATTATTAGCAAGGTTAAGCATTGGCGTGTAGGTGTTAGCTATTAGTTTATCTCCTGTGAGTTGCTCATTTGAGTACTGTAGAACAAGTCAAACTTTCTCTTTTCTAGCAAGCACTTGGCTTGTTTCTGAAGGCACTGAAGTGTCCTCCTGAGTGGCCCTAGAAAAAAGGAAGAAAGAACTGCCTCATTTCTTCTAAGGGCAAACGAAATGGGATCTTTTTTCATTTTTATTGTGATAGAATATATACAGGATAACATTTACCATTTTAATGATTTAAAATATACAGCTCAGTGGCAGTAAGTATGTGACGTTTGTCACGCAGCCGTCAGCAGCATCCCTCTGCCGAGATGTCTCATCTTCCCAACTGAAACTGTGTCCATCCTCCGAAGCATTAACGGCCTTTGCTCCCATCTCCTCACCCCGATCTCTTCCGCTCTACTCTTTAGTTTATGAATCTGGCCCCTGGAAGTGGCTGACTGGCTTTCATTTGGCTTTCATACCTCCAAGGTTTACCCAGGACGGAACCTGTGTTCGTATTTCCTTCCTTTTATGGGTTGGAACACAGAGGTGATTCTGAGTTATCACTGGTTGGGATCATTTGTGTTCCGTGGGTGGCCCTGGGTTCCAGAAGTGACTCCCAGAAGAGGCTCCACATTGGTACCTGAGCCCTAGACTCAGTTGTCATGTGTACTCAGAATTTGTGTGTGTCCAAAATCTTGAAACTTGGCTCCCCGGCTCCCCAAGTGCCCGTTGCTTTTCCCATCTCACTCTTCATGAATGTCAGCTTATATAGTGCTTAACCAAACTGTGTCTCATCCTGCCAGTCAGTTATAGGCAATCTGTGGTCAACATGCATATGTGTATGAGGTAGGTGTGTGTGTGTGTGTGTGTGTGTGTGTGTGTGTGTGTGTGTGTGTGTGTTCTCGTCAGGATCATTTTTAATGGCCGTGTAATATTTCACCGTACTATAATCCTGTGCCTTATTTTACCCATTCCTTTATTGTGTCCTGTTCTGAGTTGCTTTCTGATCTGGAGACCTAGAAACAATTTTCTGTAATTCCAAAACAATCTGCACAGCTTTGTAAGCATCTGTGATTATATCCTTAGGTGGCGCTCTTTAGAATAATCATTTCTGTATCACTGGTGCGTGCATATTTCTAAGGCTGTTGAGTTATGGTGCCAAATTATCCGATGAAGATTGTAAAGATTTATAGTCCCTGAAAGTTAGACATCTTATCGCCCAGGAGGCTGAGTAATATAATACAAAGAACCCTGAGGGGAGGGGGAAGAAAAGAAAATCATTCAAGCCGTTTCCATGATGCAGCCGGGTATATCAGGGCAAGTCACCCACCCCACGCCTCAGTGTCTTCCTGTATGCAAAAAACAAAGTCACATCACCTCATAATTGGCAAGATTTTTCCATAAAGGGCCCAGTAATAAATATTTTAGTTCTCTTGAACCATATGGCAGGATTTCTCATCTGAGGATAATTTTCCACTCCCAATGTCTGGAAATGTTTTTGGTTGCCACAGCACAATGTGATGAGCTGGTGGGAAGAGCAGGCAAGCTGCTTGGCGTCCCTCGATGTCCCACACGGAGCAGCTGCCAGCCCCAAGAATCTGTAGCGCTGCGCTTGAGAAAAACCACCAATCCGATCTCTGTCACGGCGACACAGTTGTGCCTTGTCGCGCACAGACATCCGTAGACCATATAGAAGAGGGGTGGTCCTGTTGTGTTCCAATAAAATTTTATTTATGGACACTGGCATTTAATTATCATGTAATTTTTACGCCAAAAAAATTATTTCCCACCTCTTTTCTTACTACACATGGGCCATACAGGTGAATGGATTACATTTTGACAGACGTGTACGCGCAGATGGCAGGTTTTCATCGTTCCCTTCCCCGACCCCCCTTGACAAAAGATTTCTTTTGTTTTAAAATATTTTATATAAACCATTTGAATATGGGAGCAACATTCTAGGACTGCATGTGGTAGATTAGACTTGGCCTTTGTGCTGTTGGTAGCCAGCCTCTGAGTCACCCAAATCCTCTTGCTTGGAGAGTCTGGGATGTGGGCACTAGATGCTCTGTGTATACCAGAGACAGAGGGTTGCACTGTGGATTGGGGTCTTGTTGTGATCGTACCTCCACCCTGTGGACAGCTCCATCACCTTTCAGAGATGAGATACTAGATGCCGAGTTGGAGAAGGGAAGTCACTTGTCTGAGATCTCTCTCATACAGAGTGGCAGAGCCAGGGTTGGAACCAGGCACAACCCCTTCTAATGCCAGCATGGGAAGTCAGCAGGCCTCCGGCTCCAGGCTGCATGCCCCTTCCCGAGGCTGCAGGATGGGAAAACGCATGAGGGTCACTCCTCTTGGTCCCAGGTCCCCATGCAGATGCTTGAATCTTGGGTGCCTGTCCTATAAAACGGCATCATAATTGCACATTTCCCACACGCATCTCCAGCACACCCTCAGTAGGTACTTGTAGCGGCAGCAGTGACAAGTTTGTACGTGTGCAGAACAGTTGGAATTTTTTTTCAAATATTTTTAGTCTAAGATAAGTTGTATCCACCCGTGTAGACCCTGCAGGTCCAGAGGGCCAACTCCACTTCTTGTTGCCAGGGTGCAGTGAAGATGCTTCCAACAGGGGGCAACCTCTGGAGTCTTTCTTGGCCCCCAGGATTGGGCAGTTGCTCCTCAGAACGCCCACCTCACATTGTGGAGCCGGTCAACTCAGCTCCCAGCTCCCTGTCCTTCCCTACAGGTGTTCTGACTCACTCTTGCCCTCCATTAAAACAAAGAGATAAAAATAAACATTATTACTTTACTTCTGTCTTCATATAAAGATAGCATAATCCATACTGGATTTATTACAATATTATTATTATGTTTTTTGCTTCTGTTTTCTTTTTCCCCCAGTGTTGGGGATTAAACCCCCAGGCTCTTGCATGCAGGCAAATTCTCTATCATGATCAACACCCCAGTTCTTCGTCTGGCTTTAAAAGAAGTAAAAGCGGGCTGGAATTGTACACAGTGCTGAGGTCCATTGGCCAGCACCACATAAGCCAGGCATGGTAGCACACGCCTATAATCCCAGCACTCAAGCACTCAGGAGGCTGAGGCAGGAGGATTGCTGTGAGTTTGAAGCCAGCCTGGGCTACTTAGTGAGTTCAGGACCAGCCTGGGCTAGCGAACAAGACCGTGTTTAAAAGAAAGAAAGAGAGAGAGAGAGAGAGAGAGAGAGAGAGAGAGAGAGAGAGAGAGAGAGAGAGAGAGAAGAAATGAAAATGAAAGTGGAAGAATTTTCATGGGCCCCTGTAAATATGATCAGCCCCAGGCTTTGTGCATTCAGAAGAAAATGGAGAAACTACTCCGATCCTGTTTGCCTGTAGTTTCTGGGCAAAGTAACGGCTGCCAGGTCATCCATTCCTGAGCAGGTTCCTCTTCTTTTCCAGTGCTAGGGATCGGAACCCAGGGCCTTCACAACGAACTACGTGACCCCTAACCCCTCACTCTTTTCCTTTAAATTTAATTTTGAGACGCGCTCTTGCCAGGTAGCTCAAGCTGGGCTCCGAGGTGGGCCTTGCTTGCCCTCCCAGAGCTACCGTCTCTGGCTCTGAGCAGGTCCCTTTTTTAATCTCAACTGTGATCTTGTTTCAAAACTGGAGTGAGGAGGCTTTGTTTGCCTGAAGCCTGAGGGCGATGACCAGACCACCCGTGCTCCGATTCCCTCCTCTGCCTCTTCCTTCCTTCATTCGGTGCCTCACTTGACCCGCCAGCCTCTGCCCGGCGCCTCTGCAGGCCCTGCCTAGGACTCAGCCGCGTCCTCCAAGGACCTGTGGTCCAGGCAAGTTGATATGAAAAGGCCAGTCGTCACGCAGACTGTCTTACTGTAGCCTTGGGTAGCAGGGACTAGTTTCAGACCCATTGTACGGATGAAAAGGCTGAGGTTCAGAGAGGGTAAATGCTGTTCCCCCTTATAGCAGGAGAGCAGGGGCGCCAGCCCTAACTGCTTTGCTCTGATGCAGGCAGTGGGGTCACCCCTAGGTCCAAGCCTGGGGGGGGGGGGTCCTTCTGCAGAGCCGAGCTGGTCGCACCTGGAGCCCGCCCTGTGAGCCCGGCTGCGGTGCTGCGGAGTGGCAGGTGCCTGCGAGAGGAGGGGCCGTCCCTCATGCCTCGGTGGCCCTGGGGACAGCGTGCCTTGCCGTGTGCCCCCGCTGGGCCCGCTCTCCCCAGAAGGGCACCAGTGGCGTCAGAAGCCTGTAGCCTCCGTCACACCTGTCTGTCGCCCTCAGATCCTCAGCGCTGCGGGTTAATCTGCTGTCAGTGAGACGTCTGACACGGTCACCCCGCTGCCCATCAAGCCACCGCCTCTGCGTGATGCACGGGTGTGGCAGAACTCGGGCCCCGTGGTCGGGGCTTTGCCTGATTCTCTTCGGAGGCCCTCGGAGGGAAGCCAAGTCTAGGGGTGCACAGGGCCAGGAGCGAGCACTGGCCAGCGGGTTGGAGGGTGGCCAGACCCAAAAATCTGGAGAATGGCCAGCCAGGTTCCATTCTGTCTCCGCCTCCTGGCAGCTGCCTGTCTCTTGGACTCCGTTTCTTTATCTGCCCAAGAGCCTCTTCCCCATAGCCACAGAGGAGGCCACGTGCGGCCAGCACACGCTGCGGTGGCTGGAACTCCTCATGGGTGATAGATAGCAGAGCCATTTCCCCTGTGTGCACACCAGCCACGCCTTGCCTTATCCGTGCAGGTAAATTTTCAGTAGTGACCACTCCGAGCCAAACAGGGGACAGTGACATGAGCCAGGCCTGTCTCCTGCCTGGGAGGAGCGTCTGCGCGTGGACCCTCGGGCCCTGCTGTCTTGCAGCTTTATTTACAAGTCTTTCTCCACCACGTTCTGGTTCCCTCCACCGGCCGCTGGTGCTGTCCCGAGAGCTCTGCCTGTGCCCTCTCACCTCTGTGCCTCGTGGCAGCCGTGCCACCACCCTGGGATGTAGATGCGGCCGCTCAGAACAGCAGACAGGCCGGAGGCACCTGCCAGAGAGCGCTGTGCCAGGAAGCAGCCGCACTGCACTTGGGCTTGTGGTGCCGGCGCCGTTAGTGGGGAGTTCGGGAACTTGTGCCCCCCAACCCATTCACGACAGGCACCTCCAGTTCCTTTTGTCTTTTGATGGGAGAGGCCGTCACTAGAGTGGGGCCAAGAGTGGTAACCACAGGCCCAGCAAGTGGGTGGCCCCCCAGGACTTCAGAAGGACACAAGCCAACGTGGGCCCTGGATCCCCAGGGCGTGGCCCCAGACCCCGCCGGGGAACCAGGAGCTGTGATGTGGGCCCTTGCACATGTGTTTGGTGGGTGCCAGCTTGTGGCACCCTACTCAGTGCTATGGGGTAAACAGACTCCATAGTCAAACAAGTTTGGAGAATCTGAGTTGTACCAACTTGCACAAGGCCTCTCTGCGGGACTCTTCAGAATCTTTAATATTCTTTATGTTCACTGTGACTATGAGAGTTAATGACCAGGGAGTCCTTTTTTTTTTTTTTCTTGATGGAGCACCTCTCAAGGTGGGTGTTGTGCGTAGCAAGTTTGGGATGAGCTAGTTTATTATAACCCAACTCGCCTTAGACTTGAAAGTCCAAGAAGGAGGAACTTTGGCTCTCTGATGTTGCTGTGGTTTGTACCCCAGGGGGTTGTTAATTAGAGGCTCCGTTCCCACAAGAGATCAGAAGTCTTGGATGCGAACCAGGACCGTATTTTGCTTACCCATTAAATTATTTTTCCCCCTGGAATTAGTTGCCAACATTTAAAGTTGGAGAATTTCACATAATCATATGGATTTTTTTTTCTTTTGGGAAAAAAAAAAAGAACAACCTATCAAGTCTGGTCCCTCCTTGGTCTTGCTGGACTGAGTGAGGTGTGACCACATCCCTTAGATTGGTCTCCATCTTGCCACAGTCCCCACCATTCCTGATGTCTCTCTGGTAATAAGGCAGAGGGATGGCTTCCACCTCAGTGTACACGTACCCTGCTGTGTTTGAGCCAGCACTCTGTAACACAGCTTATGACTCTATGGACTTAACCAACTATAGATCAAAAGTATTTTTAAAAACATGCATCTGTACTAACCAAGCACAGGCTTCTACGTCATGTCATTACGCCCTAAGCAATGGAGTATAACACCTGTTTACACAGGATTTACATTGTGCTAGGTATTGCAAGTGTCCTGGAGGTAAAAGAAGGAGGTGTGGCAGTTACATGCAAATAGCGTGCCCTTTGTGGTAAGGGGCTTGAATCTGTATTGCAGATACTGTTATCAGTGGGGGAGGGAGGATTCTGAGATGGATCTTTGTGTATACCAGGGGATGCTGTGTATAAAATATATAATTAATTAGTATCATTAGCATTTTCCTGCATCCATGTCTCTATAAAAATTAGGAAAATTATGGAGAGACTGAGAATGTCCCCTGCTTCATTTTTCTTTCCTTTACTTTCCTAACTTGTTTCTCTTTCATTGTTCTAACTTGCAGGCTCAAAGATTCCATGCCTTTGTCCTCGCCAGATGTGTCCAACCTGTAACTAACTTTTTTTTTTTTTTGCCCTTGAGGGTTTTTTTTATGGTTACAGAAAAGTTTTAGAATTTTAGCACTTATGTACATGAACTCTATTATACAGCTCACTTTATAATGACCCAAGACAGATGCTCTACACATGTACAAATACATTCATACACACCAGGGACACAATAAATGGAAGGCTGCAGGTTGGCCCTGCCTGTTAGGCCAAGGACTAGCAAACTGTCTCCTGCCAGCGAAATCTGGCCCACTGGAAGTGAAATGGTCCAACCGTCATGGAAAGATTTGGTAGTGCCTCAAAAAGTTAAAGATAGCATTATCATAGAACCCAGCAATCCCACTCCTAGATATATAACCCAATAAATTCAAAACAGGTTTTCGGGGAACAATTTTTGTAGAACGTTTATAGCAACACTCTTCTCAATAGCAAATAAAAAAAATTCATGAACTCATCAAAAGATGAATGAATAAAATGTGTGTGTACATATTTGCACACACATTTATATACATTTTCTACTTTTTATATAAACATTATACATAAAAATACACATGCTGGCATATTATTCAGCCATTAAAAATGAATGAAGTCCTTGGTAGATGCTACAACACAGATAAACCTCAAAAACACCATGCTGAGTAGAAAAAGTCAGACACAAACAGCCATTGTGTGCCTGTCCAGAATAGGCAAATCCACTTTGACAACAGATAGGTGCTTGGAGGTGGGATGGGGATGGGAGTGAGTGCTAAACGGGCCCCTCATCTCCACAGGGGATGAAAAAATGATTTGGAACTCCATGGAGGCAGAGTTGGAGAACACTAGAAGGGTATTGTAATGCTGCCCCTAAACCACCTGCTTTGAAATGGTTAATTTTATGTGATGCAAATTGCACCGCCACTTAAAATCTAATTCCCTCAGTATTTTTAATACGGCCCACAAGCTAAGAATATGCTTTTACATGATTCAATAATAAGGAAAAAAGAAGAAAATGACACATGGACAGGATATGAAATTAGTGTCCGAACACAGGTGGATTGGACACGGCTACGTCTGTTCACTTGTGCATTGCCTGCAGGTGTTGTCTTGTTCCATTAGAGTTGAGGTGATGGGACGGAGAACTGAAATCTGAAATATTTGGAATCTGGTATTGTACTGGAGAAGGGGGCTGCGCCCTGCTTGCGCTCCTGCTCAGCCTCGTGACTGAGGTCAGGTGGAGAATCCTCCATAGTCAAGAGTGGTCAGCAGGCAGCTGTTTCCTGGAGCCAGAGGGAGGACAGGCAGCTGCACCTGGCAGCAGGTGTGCTACTCTCGAGGTGATGCAGCGGGGAAATGCCACAAGCTGGGTGGCTTAGAACACTGGGCATTTACTTGTTCATAGATTTAGAGCCCTGAAGACCAAAGTCAAGGTGCACGCAGGGCCACACGTCCTTTGAAGCTGCCAGGGCAGGTACCTTCATTGCCTTTTCCAGGTCCCGGTGGTTGCCAGCCACCCTCAGAGGCCTTCAGAGCTAGTAGACCATCACTCCAATCTCCTCTCTCAATGTCATAGGCTCATCTCTCTCTGTGTGGCCCTGAGTCCATTCTACCCTCTTTGAGATCATTAGATTAGGGCTACACTTACCCAGTGTGACTCCATTTTAACCAGAGTGCATTGCAAAGAGCCAGTCTCCAGATGCGGCCAGAGAAGATGTGGGGTGAATGTGAGTTTCAGGCGGGACCTTATTCAACCCAATATATTAGGCACCGCCATGATCTTTGATTCTAAAGGAACACGTAGACTCTTCATGCCTTATTAGATGACCTCCGAGGCTAAGTAGAAGTAAGGAGAGAGAAAAATATTAAAGAAGGGACAAATAATAATTAAGCATGTACTATGTGCTAGGCACTCTCCTCAGCTCTCAGTTGGTCCTATGATGAACCAGTGAAGAAATTGAAGTGTACAGTGAGTTGAACAAGAACTTACCTGAAGTTACACAGCTGACAAGTGGCAGAACCAGGATGCTACCACTGAGCCTTAATGCACCCAGGAGGACGGACGCTTACATTACCATGTTGTAGGTGAGTTAGCAAAGACTTTCACAACAGTAAGAGCTTCAGCCAGGGGCAAAGCCAAGATGCAAACTCGGGACATTGACCTTGCTCTTTCCAGAACCCGGGACCGCCCATCACCCAACGCCACACCCTTAACATTATCCCCTTGCAAGTTTGGAGGACTTTTTTTTTTTTTTTTTTTACCTGCCCTCCCTGCAGAGTGAGATCCAGGAATGAAAGAAACTAGCAGATGCAAACAAGAAAAAGAAAATGGAGAGTCACCTGGGGCCTTTGAGTGGCGCTCCGAAAACCCTGAGCTGGCTTTATGCATTCACCCATGAAAACCCCGTTCCGCCTTTAGGGAATCAAGGTCCTATTGACAGAGCGCAGAGATTTTGCAGAGATTTTGCCGTGCTATCCGAGGCTGGGCGGCCTGCCGCAAGGTGAAAGGCATAGATCAGGCTGTGAATGCGCTTTCTCCGGAGTTCATCAATCCTTGCTTTTGTCTAACACATAAGCAAGAATGATCACAGGGCACGCGTCCATCATCGGCTTGTGTTGGCCCAGGTGGAGGGGACGGCGGGAGGGTCCAGGGCTCATTTGCAGCCGAGCTCCCGGAGAAAGGGGGCAGGTGTCAGACCAAAGAGCCGCTGAAAACACCTCTGATTACTTTTGCATCCATCCGTCAGACCCAGCTCCAACACGTCTTCCTTTCCCGTGACGATACATCACAGGGCGTTTGAAAACCCTGGAAGATTGCACCTTAGGATTTAGTGTGCTGAGCTGGAGAACCGGGACCCTGGGGCCACTTTGTGGATTTGTGTTTTCCCCCTTCAAGATCTGCAATCAGGCTGGCTTTGAATTCTTGAATTCCTTTGTGGGCTCATTTCTGTTTTTTCATGATTAGCCAGGTTGGCTACATCTGGAAGTGAGGTAATTCTGAGAACGGGATTTTATAAGGCAGCCATTGTATTGGTAGGGGCTGTGGATGGATGTCAGAGACCCACACCAGTGACCAACTCAGGCAGTGTGGTACCCAGGCCCCCTCCAAGCCTGAACAGCATAGGTGGGGCCCATGTGACACTCTTATTCCCTCACCCCTGTGATCACCATGTGATGCACACCTCGTCACTGGTCAAGAGCTCCAAAATATATGGGCTCCTGTGTGCTTGTTTTCCATCTTTTGTGCATTCTTGCTGTCTTTGGTCTATAACAGTGGCCTTCAAATATCAACTCTCCCAGTGACATTCAGTAATTAATGTCTGGAAACCTTTTTCTTGAGACAAGGTCTCTCTCTGAACTTCAAGCTGGTCCTGAACTCATCATGTAGCCCAGGCTCACCTTGAAGTCACAGCTGTCCTCCTGCCTCAGCCTCCCAAGTGCTGGGATTACAAGCGTGCACCACCATGCTCAGCTTATGTGGTGATGGAGAACTGAACCCAAGGCATTGTGCTTGCTAAGCAAGTGCTCTAACCGCCATGCTGGTCCCTCCAGCCTGGAGCCACTTTTGTTTCCCATAGCTGGGAGGATGAAGTGCTGCTAGCAACTCATAGGTAGGGACCGGGGTTGCTGCTCAGTAGCCTACAACCCACAGGGCAGCTGTCCCCTGCCAAGATGCAGCCCCAGATGTCACTAGTGGCTGCATTGAGAGACTCTGATCTAGAGGAGTGGGGATCTAGATGTGGTCTCAAAAACAGCCATACTAGAATCACTTGGGACACGTTGGAAAAGCATCCTTTGTGTCTGTTTGTGTGCACGCACGGTTCCTACTACAGCCCCACTGAATCGGTTGGTCCAGGGGAGGGAAAGATTGTTTCATAAACCCTGCAGCCAGGGTTATGGTCACCTGAAGTTTGAGAGCCATTGGTTCAGAGCCAAGACCACAGTTCTCGTTAAGTAGCCAGGCAACCCGTCTGACCTCAGGGCCCTCCCCCTGGTCCACGTCACCTCCCTGAAACAGTTGATGTTGCACCAAACTACATATCACAGATACTCAGTCCCAGCACCTCCTGCCCATCTGAGAGACAGGATTATGTTCTAGGTAAATTAAAACACTGCCAAATACCACTTGGAGTGAGAGCACACCTCCCTTCCGGCTGCATGGGGCCTTTCCGGTGGCCTTGGCTCATTAAATCACTTATTTCTAGCAGGGTGGTGGTGTGTTTTGGTTTTCATGAAGAGTCAAATCCTGTTCCTGAGTATCACCATGCCAGCCTCATTGGTTCAAGATGTACGGCACATACAGGATAAGCAGTATGTCTACCTCCCCAACCCGGAGAAAATTCCTGATAAAGGTAATAGTGGCAAGAAATTCCCCACACCACGGCTTATTGGTTGGGTCAGACAAGTTATTGAACTTCTCTGATGGACAGTGTTCTCCTCTGGGAAATGAGTTAGGGTCCTGATTGCTTATATTGCTCTGAGGATCCTTATTGTGGTTTGGATCTGGAATGTCCCCCAAAAGTCTCGTGTATTTAGATGTTATAGATTGTCAATGGAACCGTGTGCTGTTGGGAGATTGGGCCTGGTCTGGAGGGATGGATTACAGGTATGTGGTGGGGCTTACCACACCTTCCACACCTGGATCCAGAAGGGGCTGGTCACGGGGATGGGACCTGGATGTATGTATATATGCTGCTACCTTCCTCTCGGACTAGAGGAGACTCGGCTTGATGGGGCTTGGCTTGCTGTTTGTAATGCCTTGAGGGACTGCCTCACCTCTGCCTCTGCCATGTGCTTCCACTGCTGCTAGTCTCCCCTGAGTGGACTGTGACCTTTCCTCCCCTAATTTTGTGGATATCGGGTATTGAGTCACAGCAACAAAAAAGTAATTAAGACAGTCATGTATATAAGCTGTCAGGTGTGGTACAGCATTTATGCCTCTTCTTTGGAAGAGTTGGGAGGGTCTTGGGTGATGTGGGTGGTCAACTCCTTATCAGATCCACTTAGGACCAGAAGTGTTTTGGATTTTAGCTTTCTTTTTCCCAAATTTTGGAATATTTTTGTATACATAATGAGATATCTTGGGGATAGGCTAAATATCAAATGCATTTACATTTCATATATTCCCTGTGTGTACATGTGTAGCCTGAAGGTGAATTTATATAATATTTTCATTGCACTTGGGTTTTGACTGTGACTCATCACATGAGCCCAGATGTGAGACTTTTGTCATAGCTCACAATGTTTCAGATTTTGGAACACTCTGGTTTTCAGGTTTTAGGATTCAAGATGTGCAACCTATATTGGTTTTTCATTGCTGCCTTAACAAAGTATCCTAAATTTAGTGGCTGGAAACAACACAAACTGATTGTCTTATATAGTTCTGGTAGTCCGAAATGCATCCTAAAATCAAAGTCCTTTTGATGTGCTTGCTTCTGGGGGTTCTAGGGATGAATTTGTTCTTTGCCCCTCAACTTCTAGAGGCCACCTAAGTCCTTTGATCATGACCTATATCACATCATATTCTTTTTATTTTTTTAAATTATACTTTTATATACATGAACTACAGATTCAGTATCCTGTTGGAAGCATGGCTTAGGGAATGGGTGTCCATCTACACCCATTGTGGCCTCTTTTTCCCTCTCTCTGACCCTTGCCCTGTCCCTTTCCCCATCTCCCTCGCAGAGATTATCCCTTTCCTTAGCAGTCCATTGCCTCTCATCCTACCCTGTCTCTCATGTTGGGGCCTTTTAACACAATCATTTTTGTGGGTTTCATCCAAGAGAAACCCATCGATAGTCTTTTGTGTTTGGTCCATTTCACTGAGCATTATTGATTTTAGGTGGCCCCATTAAAAAAAAATACTTCATATCTGCCTTTCTTTATGACTATATAGTATTCTATTGTGTCTAGGTACCACGTTATTTTCTTTATCCATTCCTCTATAGATGGGCAAGTAGGTTTTTAAGAACTCAAAAAAGAGCAATTGTTGACAAGGATGTGGGAAAAAGGGAACATTTCTACACTGTTGATGAGACTGTAGTCTGGTTCAGCCATTATGGAAAGCAGTCTGGAGATTCCTTAGAAAGCTGAGAATAGAAATGCCATTTGATCCCGCTACAGCCCTACTGGACGTGTTCCCGAAGGAAAGTCAGCATGTCATGGAGACACCTTCTCTTTTCTTCCTTCTGCTGGGTCATGTCACCACCTTCTTCATTTGACCTTGCCTGTCTCTTAGAAGGGTGCAAGTGATTGGATATAGGGGTCTTTAGAATAATTACCCCATTGCAATATTTTTCACCTAATCACACCTGCAAAGTCCCTTTTGCTGCCCAAAGTAGCAGTCACAGATACAAGGATTAAGAGGAACTGGAGAGGCTATTATTTGGCCTTACTTATTTATTTATTTTTGAGACAGGGTCTGAGCTCTGTAGCCCAGGCTGGTGCTGACCTCACTGTGGAGCCCAGGCTGGTCTTGAACCTATGGTTATCCTCTTGGCTCAGCCTCCTGAGTGCTGGGATTACATGCATATGGCACCATGCCCGGCTTACATGGTGCTGGGGAATACAACTCGGATACTCAGCTCTGCTAGGCGAGTGCTTTAACCACTGAGCTGTTCCTCCAGCCTCGATTTGGCCCATTGCGGTGACAACTTATGGGCATTTAACTCCTTTGTGAATGACCCAATAGTAGAATGGCCATGCTATTCTCTTTGGCCACAGAATGATGTTTGGGTTGCTCTTGTTCCTTGATGGAACAGTAGGTGGGAAGTGGCATCTACCACCCGAGGTTGCCTGCAACGTCAGCCTCACGGGGCACTGGCTTGCATGCAGATTCTTAGGCCCTCTCCTAGATTTGTTTTTTCCAGATACCCTGACAGTAGAACCCAACAAACTGCATTTTACTAAACTCTCCAGGTTGTTCTGATGTGTGTTCATTTTAATGGCTTTATGGAGATATAATAATTACCCAATCAAGTGGGCCCTTTTTAGAAGAATTAAGTAGTTTTTGGTGCATTCCCATTGTTGCACAACCTATTACCTGATTTGGGGACGTATTTGTCACCCCAAAGGGGATCCCACACTCACTAGCTCCTGACTGCTTTTCCTTCCCGCCCTGGGTGAGCCTAATCTACTTTCTGTTTCTGTATATTTGCCTATTCTGGACATTTCACATTAACGGAATTGTCCACGCCACACGTGGCCTTTGATGTCTGGCTTTTCACGCAGCGTTTGAAGGGTGATCCTGTTTATAGCACAGAGTCAGCGCTTCACCCCTTCATGTGGATGGGCTGTGTTGTGTTTATGCACATATCAGTTGATGGACATGTGTGTTGTTTCCCCCTCAGGGATGTCATAAATAAACAAGGCTGCTGTGAATACTCGGGTTTGAGAAAAACAGTGTTAAAATTTATCAGAATGTAGAAATCTGGGTCTTCATTGGCCTGTTCAGAATCCAGATTCTCCTGGAGTCAGGGTTGGCCTAGGATGATTCTTGGAGGACCAACTTTCTACTTGATCACCAAGCTCTTTGCGGTGGGCATTGTCTTGACCTCCCAGTACTGACAAAACCCATCAGGGCTACAGTCAAGACCGGCCGCAATTCCATCACCACTTCAGGCTTCTTGGCCCCATTTAGGGAAGTTGACAAAAGACAGCATTTTGGGATATGGACATCCTGCCTTGACCTTGGACTGTGATACATCAAAAGGCTGTCCCCACAGTGTCTGCAAAGGACAGACAGAGTGACACCTCTTTGGACAGTCCTTTGAGTCCCAGAGGGCTGAAAGAAGGGAAGCAATCTACTGCCTGAATTCAGATCTGATGGCGCCTGGTGTCGGGCTCTTTTAAGTGTGGCCTGGGTCTCTTGCAGCCAGCTCATCTGGTTGTCCCCCACGGAGCCCACTCAGGCAGTAAATTCCTCAGAATGAATCTGCCCGGGGAAGTTCTCAGCAGCCCACTGTGCTATGGACAGTTAACTTCCACCCAACATTGACTACAAGGTGTCCGCATAATTTAAAAACACCATGTCTCCATGGGGGGAGAATTTCAGCCCAGACAGTGCCAAATGGCTCTGATTTAAGATCCATAAACTCAGTTCAAGGCAATAAATATGTACGTAATTGATGAGGTATTGTGCAAGGAACTAAAGGCCCATCCATCACACGCGGGCAGGCAAGGGCCGTGGATACGCTCTGAGAACAGACTGATAGCAGGGGAATGAATGGCCACAGGGACCTAGACAGCCCTGCCCTCCCCGTAACTCACCACCGCGTCTCCACAGAGCCATGGCCTCCTTCTCATAAGAGCCTCTTCCCTGTGTTTGTCTCTGCTCACTCAGGAAAGGGGCTGCTGAGGAGAGCCTGGAGTGGACACTTGGGTTGTGCTGGGGAGTTTGACCCCTGGTATTGCATACTTATTATGTGCCAAGCACTTGCTGCATATCCCCGTTGCCCTGTCATCCTGGTAGCAGAACATGCAGTCCACAAGTCCTCTGTCCCATTTCCAGGTTCAGATGCCCACCCTGGATGGCTGATCCCGTCCTGTGGCCTCCACCCTTTGACTCCCCACCCAGCCCCTCACCTGTCAGTTCCACAGCTGTGTCTGCTGGTTTATCTCAGTGTGAGACCATGTTGAATTGAAATTGATGGGGCACAGGGCTGGCTGTTGTTCTCCCTTTACGGGGCCGGTTACGACGGTGGCAGCATGTGGCCTCTGATTGTCAACTCTTGTTCTGTCCTCATTTACGCCTGAGCCAGGCCTGGCAAGCCAGCACCTTCCAGTTAGCGATTGTTGCTTTGGGTCAAGGAGATAGGTCCTGCATTCGTGTGGCTTTAGGTGGTTCAGCCTCACCCGCTGGGTCCTGAGGCTGCCTCCCTCCACCTGCTCAGGGTTTCCCTCCCAGGAAGGCCCAGGGGCCCCCGCCTGCTCAGCCCTGCGGGGGCCTCTCTTCCTTTAGACTTTCTAAGAAGACCACAGAACCGTACTCAGCAGTGGAGCTTTGCCATCAGAAAGACCCAGGTTCAAATCAGTGTCAGCTTTAGACACTAATAGTCCGAGACTCAGGTTCCCCAGTTGTGCAATAGGCTCATTGGTACCTGCTGCACAGAGTGGACCGTATGTTCATGTAGATATTGTCACGTGTATGGAAATGGCGCTCTGTGCCCTTCACTGTGCTAGTTGCCCAAAACACGGGGATTTGAAGCAGTCTTAGTTGTTATAAAGAGTCGACGGATGAAAGCCAGCAGTCCCCAGACTTGCCTGGGCCTCGCAGTTACCTAGAGATCATCACCGTTAAATGAGGGGTCAGCTTCATGTTTTGTTTTGATTTTAGGCTTTATGGGCCCTAGGGTGTGTGTTGTGACTACTCAGCTCCACACCCCAGGTAAATGCATACGACCATGTTCCAATAAAACTTTATTTACAAAAACAGACTAGGGGCCAGATTTGGTCCTAGGACTCCTATTGCTGACCTCTGGGTTAAATCTCCATGGGGGTGAGGCTTGCATAGGCACTGGGAGGGTCCGCTGTGCCGACAGCTTGGGAAGGCATGCTTGGCCTGTGGTAGCTATTATTGGGACCGTGTGCTTCAGGTCCCAGAAGTTAGGCCACTTTCCCGCCCTCTGTTCTTTGTGTGACTCTGTGATTCTTTGTTCAGCTCTCAGAGCCTCAGCTCCTTCATCTGGAGAATGGGGTTAATACCAGCCTTCCCAGTAGGGTGGCTGCAGTGGTGGAGGGACTGAAAGTTCTAAGTGAGCATCGGTTACAAGGCTGTCCTTGGGAGGGTCCGTGGTGTCCGCTGCAGGAGAGAGTCGGGAGAAGTCAGAGGGGGTCCTGATGTGGGGTGTGGGGAGATGGGCTTCTCATGGACCCGCAGAGTTGGGGTGGGATCTCAGGTTTTGGGAAAAGAGGGAGTAGGCTGTGTTTTGGAAACATCCCAACTGAGGCCTCAGCCCAGGTCAGAGCCTGGGAGCTGAGGGTGGTGGTCAGGGTATGGTGGGGCTCCTGCCCTCGTGGCACTCTGACTCCCCCAAGCCCTGGAGGACGGGAGGAGTGAGTCTTCATTCAGAGGTTGGGCTGCTGGCCTGTTTTTGCTAAAGAGATCAAGAAACCCCTCCATGCCTCAGCTTCGAGCCAAGCTCTGCCTGATACCCGGACACATAAGGATGAGGGATAGGTGGCTGCTGCTCTCCGGGGCTCATGGTCAAAGGTGGCAGAGAATAGTATGGTTGCATAAGCTCATGCTCTCCCTTATGTGACAAGGTGAGTGGCCCAGATGCTACACAGATGTACCAAATGCAGTGGTGTGTTGGGGCAGGGGCCAGTCATGGTAAGGGTGCTCTTTCCCTGTGCAGTCAGAACAGGCTTCCTAGAGGAGGTGGGTCTTGGAGGAAGAATTGACAGGATTCAGGCTAGAAGGTGTGACAAAAAGAAAGTTCTATACAAGGAACCCAGTATCCTCCAAGGTGGGAGGTATGAAGCAGCCGAGAAAGGTCATGCTGTAGATTTGACTCAGGGAGGGCAGGAAGAGGCCAAGACCTCAAGTTGAGGCCCAGTCACAGCCCTGAGCGCCAGCCTTCTGCCCTCACAGATCTGTGGTAGCATTTCCTTCTCTTGGCCCAGGAATCTGCATGTTCTCCCTCTCTGGCTGCCTGTTGGCCGCTCACGTAGATCTGAGCCTGGGATGGAGATGTTTGACAAGATGATTTTGGATATTCCAAGGTTAGATGAGTCCCCTGGGACAGACAGGGCCCTGCCACAATGTCGCCCTCTGCTTAAAATTGCACCTTGCCCTCAGGAGCCTATTTCAGCGGCCCTTTCCCAAGCTCTTAGTCAATAATTTATTAATTTTCCTTATGGTGATTTATTTCTCAGGCAGCTCCCCTCACCCAAAGTATGATCTGTCATCCTAATGTTTCTCCCGGACTCCTAGAAGTTAATGTTTGATTTTCCTCTTTCCTCCTCCCTGCCCCCTGCCCACATGTTCTTTTACTCCCCTCTCCCCCCTTTCATTTTATGTGGCACGGTACCCCAGGTGTCCTACCATAGGGCCACATCCCCAGCACTCCCCACATTGCCCAGGTTGGCCTTGACGACCTTGTGATCCACCTGCCTCAGCCTCCCGAGTAGCGGGAATTACAGGTGCATGTCACCGCACCTTTTTAGTGTTTTAAATTTACTGTCATTATATAAAATGAGTTTGACATTTCAGGATGCTCTGTCCTCACTTTGGAGGTCTTTTCAGAGCGTGACAGTAAAATGACAGCAAGAGACGTCGTGGGACGGTCTGGGACAGGGACAGGAGGTGGGAGGATACAGATGAGTGTCCTGAGAGTTCTCATCGTTAGAGCCAAGGAAGAATTGCTAACCCATAGCACTCTGTCGTCTAATCTTTAGGGTGGCATCTCATGGAAGGAGAGGCTTGTGGTTTCTCCCTTTTCCTCACCTTTCGCCCCATCCCGGTGGTCACTGCTGTCTCCTTTCCCCGCACCTGTTCTCCTGTTAACATCTGGAATTCCCCGTCCATCCTCACCATGAAGAGAACAATTGCTCCCTGGTACCCAGGGGTCCCATTGTTTGGTGATGAGGCCAAGAATCCCCGATGCACTGTAATAGATGCAGCAGTGAGCACGTGACCAAATGTCATTAAACGGCTCAACCACCGTCTCTTCCTGTCCTGGCTGTGGGATTTAACTGAGGCCATCTGAGGGGAGCGAAATACATCACGGGTGATGGAGCCAGGATTCACGTTTCTCCATGGCAGAACGTGATGCTCCCGGTGTCCACGTGTTTGGTTCATGGTGAGTTGAGGGGATCCCTGCTGGGCAGTTACCTGAGACCAAGTGGTGAGGGTCTTTTGTAGAAGGAAGGAGTGATCTAAAGGGAGAGAGGAAGATAAATACAGTCACATCTTCCCACTAGATCCTGAAGTCATCTCTGGTTTAGCATTAACATTTTTTTTAATCTTTAAGGCTGGGGCCAGAAGGAACAGATGATGGAGAACTTGGGTTATGACTTCTCTGTACTTTCGCGCCTCCTCCTCTCACCTGTCAGCCGTCCACCTGCTCATCTACCCCTTACTCAGTGCCCTCACTGCTCACGTGTCTTCCCAAGAGCGGCTTCTCCCTGGACACACTCCCAGAAGGCATTGCAGCCACTCCCTCTGACCTTGACCTCCACCCCTTCCAGATGCCACTCACACATCCTCAAGGTCTTCTCTCTGTTTTGGAAAAGTGACAACCAGTGAGTCTTATAGCAAAACCCAGGTGGAAACGGAGAAGACAGAATTAACGGTCCTCTTCCTCTGCCCCAGGTTGCGTATTTTAGCACTACCTGTCACCAGAGGCATTGTCCCCTGCTGGATGATTCTACAGGAGACAGGAAAGGGCGGGTAGGACACAGGCTGGGTGAGCATCTTGGGTGGGCTTCTTTTGGGCCCTCTGATGCCTAGCTGTTCTCTTCTATAAAACAGGGATCAAAATAACACACTTTGAAGTTGTGTCGGTTTAAGTGAGATTCTAGGATAAGCAGAGAGTCGACACCGCATGGACAGAAAAACACGAGACGCTAAGCTGGGCGTGGTGCCACACACCTGTAATCCCAGCACTTGGGAGGCTGAGGCAGTAGGACTGTCGTGAGTCCAAGGCCAGCCTGGGCTACAGAGCAAGATCCTGTCTAAAACAAAATTTTTTGAAAAACAGAAAAAAAAAGGATATTGCATCCAGCTCTTCTGAATCCAAGAGACAAAAATCTTTACATTATTCATCCAGGGAAATGAGTTTCCTATCTCTAAATCAGGGATTGACACACTTTTTTTTATATAAAGGGCCAGGTAACTATTATTTTAGGCTCTGTGAGCCATACGTTCTCTGCCAGCACTCCTCAGCTCTGTTTTTATTGTGAGAAAGCAGCCGTGGACAATCTGTCGCTCTTTATTTACAGACCCAGAGGGAGGGCTGCGTTTGACCTGAGGATCAAGTTTGTCTGCGTGTGCTCTAAATCATAGTCCGTGGAGAGCTTTTTGTCATATTCTAACTGGTGTGGTAATTCTAGAGGCAGACTGATGATGACAATGACAAAAACAATAATAACAATAATACATCAGACACTCTGTTGAGCACGGCTCTAATTACCTCCCTCTCCCCGACCTCCTAACAATGTAACTTCCACTCTCCCGTGTCCTGCTTTTTTTTTTTTTTTTTTTTTTTTTTTTTTTTTTTTTTTTTTTTTTGTACTGGGGATCAAGCCCAGGACCTTTATGACTGAGCTACCTCCCCAGCCCATTTTATTATTATTATTATTATTATTATTTTAATTTTAATTTTGAGACAGGGTCTGATTTGCTAAATTGCGCAGGCTGGGCTAGAACTGGCAATCCTTTTGCCTCAGCCTCCCGGAGCACTGGAATTACAGGCTTGTGCTGCTGGAGCAGACTGATCCCTTTTTCAGAGGAGACCAAACAAAGACTCAGAGAAGTAAAAGCAGCTTAGGTCCCATAAGTGGCATTGCTGGTCTTTGTCACATCACAGCCCTGCCTACTTCGAAGTTCTGTGCTTTGTCTCCCACACTGCACTGGACTAATTGGTGCCTCATGGGAAGCTTTGCCTATTCGGAGAACAGATGTGCTGCTCTCTGAGTCCAAGGAAGGCCCAAGCCCAAGGTCATGTCTCTGTCTTAAACTCGGCAGTACACTGAGGGGTCTGACCTTGACACCTCCATTGTGTGATTCTCTTGTTCCATCCCTAGAGAAGTAGCTTCCCTGTGGCCCTGGTTTTGCCCCGATGTCAGGGGTAGCCCCCTAAATCTCCCCTGAAATGTCCACGTGTGATCTCCTGCAGCTGGAGTGACCAGTAGTGCCCCTGCTCATCCTAGCATTCTGGTCAGCCACCCTGCCTCATGTCCTTAGGCATGTCATGGCTGCAGAGCCCACTCTGTCTACACTCAGTGGTTTGCTGGAAGCATTTATGGCCATCGAGGCCCTCCAGGGATGACGTCTGGATCTTTGGGAAGAGGGTTGCACTAGTCTGGGGAGAAATTTACGTCCAGATCCACAGAGAAACTCTACTCGACCCTGAAGCGTCGGAGAGCTGTAACCTTTACAGACAGCCCATAATTAAAGTATGTTTAGAGCTGATATATTTGAGTTGAATATTAAAGCAAATAGAGTTATTCCCTGCTATGTGAATAATGACAGGAGAGGTTTTAATGAAAGCTCGGTTGGCACTTTGGATAAATCAGTTGGATTTTCGCTGGTAGCTGATCTGTGGCCCCAAAAGGGAAGTTTAATGGCCTGTGTTTTATTAGTTTCCGTTATTTTGGGGGCCCAAAGAATTTGCTAGTTAATTTGAATGCGGCTAAATTGTCATTCAGTCTCTCATGCCCCTAGGCTAGAAGTCTAAGGATTGTTGAGAAGTTGCCTAACATTCTCAGTATTTCCCAGTAAGAGCTGTGATGCTCAGATGTCCTAGCTCATACTCAGCTTTACTGCCTAAAATGAAGTCATAGGGATTAAATGAAATAACGTATCTAATCTCTTAATCTAGGCCCCGCCATACAGTAGGTGCCCAATAAATGTTAGCTGTTAATGTTAGGTGCTCAGAGGTCTTTATCTCCGTGAAAATATTTAAGGATTAGGTAGCACTTTATCTATCCCAGGGGTCCTAGAGACTCAGAGATGGACCATGGTGTCTCATGGTCCGTTCCAACTCAAAGAAGTCATAGCTTTTAAAATTATTTTTGCGTGCATTTCAGAAGGGGACAGGGTGTAGCAGTAGATAGCAGGCATAACTTTTATAGGAAACTGGGTTCAACTCCAGAGTTCACCAAGCACCACAGCTGTGGGACCTGGAGCTGTTCATTCAGCCTTGGTGCTCTTCCCTGCAAACGGGAGAGCCAGCCTCCTATGGCTGTTTGGATTAAGTGAAGATGTGGATGCAAGAGGTGTAGCCTCGTCTTGGATATGTAACAAGGTTCCTCGGTGCAACCTACCAGGCAGAGGGCTGTCCACTCCCCATGGGCGTCATCCGAATTCCAACCACCCCATGAGGTAGGTTCGTTCTCTGTATGGTGACACTGAAGCTCTAGGAGCTGTTAGGTGCGGAAGGACACACAGCTGGTCCCACCTCAGATCTGCCTCAGTTCACCATCTCCAAAATGGGTGTAATATTTACAACCTTCCTTGCCACACAACAATGTTTTGGGATAAATCGGTTTAGATTGGTCCCAAATCTCATAATAGTCATTCTTGAGGTGTCCCAAGGCCAAGCAAGTGTTTCATTAGCTTGACTGGCACTTGATTACTAGGTGACATTTATCTGCTTATCCATTGACTGTGCAGTTGTCCTTCGAGCAAGTCTTGACCAAGACACTAGAAATACAATGACAGGAAGACACAGTTCCATCCCCTACCCTCCGCCACACACAAGTTCCCAGCCTTGTGTCATTTGTCCCCACTGTAGATAGATCACAAAGAGTGACCCTTTTCTATATCTCTGTTGCCTTCTCCCCATCATTATCTCTTATCCTCCCTTGGTTGGGTTTGGGAATGTCCATCCCATGATACTTCTTAAAGAATCGTCCCTCAAAGACGAGTCTGAGCCAGAACAGACACTTGAGTGTCACGACTGGGTGAGTTCTGGACTGAATACTCCCTTTCTAGAAGAGGAGGAAAAACAAACATATCCTACAGAATTCTTAAACATGACACAAATTGTAGAGTCAACTAATATTCTCTTTGCTTTTCCAGAGACATTGACAGGTTGGAAGGGTATGGATGTTTTTTTAATTGGGGGCTGCAGGTAGAATCATGCCAGCCATCTGGGAAAGGTCTGGGCTAGGAGATTTAGTGGCCTTGAGAGGGTCATCGTGGGTGCACTGGACCTGAAAAGGGGTGAGGAGCTGGAGAATTAGGTGTCTAGGGAGGTGGACAGGCTTTCTCCTGTTTTTCATCACAGCCTGGTGGGTAGTCTCCCCTTAGCCAGCAGGGGGCACTCTTAAATTCATAAGATCCTGCCTCTATTCCCGTAGTTGCCTTAAAATAACCCCAAAAGTCTATACTGTTTTCCTGAAAGATTGTTATTTGTCTTAAAACCACACGAATATATCATCCTAAAGTTCAAGAAGTACAAAGTCCTAAATGAGTCTCATGCTGTTAAAATCAGGGTGTGGGAAGAGCTGGACCTTCTGAGGGTCTGGGGCAGAATGTGTTCTCTTGTGTTTCTCAATTTCTGAAGGCCAAGTTAGAAGGAATTGGAATGTGTGCATTCCTGTGCCCTTTCCAGATAGAGGTATGAGGTGCTACCAGGTTAGGGTAGCATATCCAGCTTGTTACTACGTGCACTTTAAATCCTATCTCAGTCGTTGATTGTCTGGAGTGCACTGTTTATTGCTTTTAAGTGTCGGCATTCCCATCTGTGAAATGAGAATGAGAATTGGCTGTTGGTTCCTGGCTATGTGAGACTGAATTTTAAAATCCCAGTCCTGGCTGTTAGTTACCTTGGACAGATAGCACAACTTCTTGACTTCCTACTAGTGAACTGAGGACTGATGGTAGTGGCTGATGACCTGTGCACATTCCCTGTCACGTTTCAATTAAATGAAATCATACTAATACATGTAGTGTGTGGATTCAGTGAAACAGTGAAGAAAGGACAAATAATAATAGCGCTTGGCACGTGGTAGCACTCAACACGAGGCAGATCGGTTATTATTCTTGTTTAATTTCTAATTTTGCTCTTCTTTGCCCCTTCTTTTGTGTTCTCATCACCCGGTTTTACCCTGCATCCTTGTTATACCATTGAACATTCTTTGTCTTTTAGCCTGATCCCAGACTCACCTGAGTTTTCTGTTATAAAGTTGCACATAGGATGGAGGCTTTGTTAACACTGGTTCCTTCTGTTAGAGCGGCTGTTCATCTTTCTGATGACCTGGTGGTTCAAGGACCAAGGCTCCTAAGGTATCCCACTTTTTCTCCTCAGGGGTCCTGCCACCCTGGTACTGTGGTTGGACCCAGAAAATACTGAACAGTATCCAGCCCCACTGGTTTTATTTTGAAACAGGATATTACTAAGTTACCCCCAGGCTGGGAGTGAGACTTTGCTCCTCCTGCCTCAGCTTCCCAAGTAGCTGGGATTATAGGCGTGTACTAGCCAGAGATATTTCTGAAAAGATTATCAAAGCCCAGACTCTCCGAACTCTTTTTTTTTTTTTCCCATACACTAGAAATGAAAATATCCCTGAAGGAATGTCTATTATCCCACCCCTGAGACTCGAGGCAGCAGGGATGTGCAAAATTCTGTCTGTGTCTGCAAGACTTGTTATCAGAAAATTAGAGCAGAGGAGAAGCTTTTGTGCAGCTATGGAGACATCTTAATAGCTGCTTTGATTGTTAAACAGAAGTTTCTGTATCGGTGTAATTGCTGTAAATGTTATTTGCCTTCACTGTTATGATAAGGCCTCGACTCTGATAGATAGTTCCCCCCTTCGCTTTCGGCATTTTCCTTTGCTTTAAGCCTCATGCTGCAAGTTTAATGAAATCCAAACAAAGAAAGGAAAGAACCAGTCTCCAAGTTCAAGTCCGCACACCCACGTAGGAAGAGGGAAGAGGTGCGCAGGTTGTTACAGCTTGAGCCTAATGATGCTGCCACCACTGCTTCGCGTAATTGACAGAATTCACCCCTTCATCCAGATATCGGGAAATGAAACCGAACTACTGAACGTAATTACATCTACTTTTTTTTTGTAAAGGCGCTGTGATTGAGAATAACTAGGATATGGATCTACCAGTGAGATGTGCTCATAATAAAGAGGGTTTTTTATCTGCTCATTTCAGCCTCAAAAGCACTAGCTGATTTATTTTAAAATGTAAGAGAAAATTGTTTTAGGATGATGATGGTGGCCAGGGAGGTAGAGAAGGAGAGAATAGAGCAAAAAATTCTCAACATTGGAGCTATGACTTTTTGGGGTTGGTTGATTCATATAGGGGTGGGAAGGTTCTATCCTGAGTATTATAGGATATAACCAGTAATCCTGGTCTCAGCAACTGTTAGTGTGCACAAATATATACACAAATGCTATGTCCCCAAAGACCCCCAAACATTGCCAAGTGTCCCCTAGGGGGTAAAAGCTCCTCTGGTTGAGAACACTGGTATAAGGACTCTGGACAGCCTTTTAAGTCACAACACCTCTCTGAGGTCCTTGATCTTCCTTTGTACAATGGGAGTATTGATAGCATCCATCCCACAGAAGCACAACTTCCACGTTTAAAATGCATAGCACATATTGAGTGCTCAAATGAACTCAGCATTTCCATTGTAATATTCTTGGGCTTAGCAAACGTGTATTAAGTACTTGCCATGCTCCAGACACTATGGTATGAGGTATCAGCACAAAGATGGGGGTGTAGCTTTTAGTTTTGCAAAGGTGGCTGATATTTGCCGACTTATCCATGCTACCATGTTCCGTGCTCATGGCAGACATTGCTAATCAATCTCTGTGCTCTGGGCTCTTTCCCACCGAGCCTCAGAATCCTCACTCTCTAGTCAGCCACCACTAATGGCCCCAGGGAGGAAATCCATGGGACGCTCCTGGTTTGTAGATTCCTCATAAAGAGGCCACCCCTTCCTCTCCAGCACAACCTTTAGGAATTAACAGGTAGTACCTGCCCCAACCCCACTCACATCCAATTTCCATCCCCAAAGGAAGTAGGAATGAAAAAAATGCTGTTTACAATTTTTTAATTTTTTCTTTTCTCTCCTGTGTCTCTTTGGTTCCCCTCAAAAATTAAAACAAGTAGGCAAATGGGCTTTGAACTTGATGACATTTCATCGTCTTTGTTAAACTAAAGGAAATTCCACCAGCTGTGATTTAGACTGATGCTCACACTGTCTCTCCCCTGAGTGTGCTTTGCCCTTGGGGCTTGGAAAGTTGTTAGCTCTCTCTGAAATGGCCGCTATCTGCAAGGGCAGAATCGGGGTTTCTGGAAACAGCTTTCAGGTGGCAGCTGGAGAGAAGAAAGGAGTGGGTCGGGGTTCAGAGCTCCCTGATCAGTTCTGACATGCCCAGCACCCCGATGTGAGCGCCGCTCTGTAACAATAGCTATGTGGAGTGAGGCAGCATCTGTAGCCCTGAACACGGGAGCTGCCCTCATCCATCTGGCCTGTGGGATGAGAGGCAGCGTGCCGGGCAGCCACTTGCCCCGTCTTGCTCTGTCTGGTGGAGCCATCCAGGCAGCATCAGTTCATTTCTACTGTTGTTTCTCACCTCGGGCCTGCAAAGTCTGTCAAATGGCAGCTGGGCAGCAGGGTGGAGGTTGGGGCTGGCGCTGGGGTCTGCACAAGGCCCTCGGGAGGGAGGGAAAGTGGAGTTTGCTCAGATTTAACGTAAATCAAGCAAGAAAGAACCAGATAGGGACAACAGTTTGTCTGAAATTATTACCGTGGCCTGTTGTTTTCTCTGTCATCTACCTATTAGCCCACTTATTTACTCATCCACCCACCTATCCATGAGTCCATCCATCCACTCATCCACCCACCTATCCATGAATCCATCCATCCACTCATCCACCCACCTATCCACCCGTCTCTCCACTCACATCTCCATTTATCTCCCCATCCCTCTACCCACCAATCCACTTACCCACCGACCTATCCCTCCACCCACCCATATTTACCCACCCACCTGCCTGTCTGTCCATCCATCTATCCCTCCACTCATCCACTTATTGTAACTTGACTTTGGGTGACATGCAATCGGACATTCTAAAAATAGTTATATATAATATATAAAAGTGATATGGCTTCCAAAGAAGCATTGCTCTTAAAATAACTGCACTTAAACAAAAAATAAAGTCAACTTACAGTAGTAAACGACTTTGTGGGTTGTGCAGTCATGACAAAATTGGGAAAGTGGCACTTGTGTGACAAGCGCTTGGAATTTACCACCTTATAATTTTGCACGCGAGGGCAGAGGTTTCAGAGTCCTTCAGACTTGGCTTCCTAGCTGCTGTGCAGCCTATGAGGTATGTGACCTTGAGCAAGTGCCTTTCCCTCCCCAAGCCTCGGTTTCCTCATCTGTATGGTGAAGAGAGCTGGCAACTCCTGACCTGAGGTGATTTTTAAAAGATGTAGCGAACTGAGTCACATGAGTCGCTTAGCACATGCTGAGTGTTCTGTAAAATGGAAGAAATGCCCAGCTTTTAGTCTTTCCCTGGTTGGTTTCCCTGAAGGCCTCTCCTGGCTGCCCTGCCCAGGAGACCTGGTGTGAGCTGGCTTGGGTTAGCAGGTGAAGGCAGTTGCTGTCCTTCCTGAGACCACAGGCTCGCTTTTCCTTCCAGAACTTGACCGCAGCCTCCACCTCACTGGGTAACCCACTCTTCTCCACTCTTCTCTGTCCTCAGACACACTCTCCGTGCCGCGCTGGTCCCCACAGATCCCTCGGAGAGACCTCGGCAACTCCATCAAGCACAGGTAGGCGGGATTTCCTTGTGCCTACGTCACCGCACCCCTCTCCTCTGCCAAGCTAAATCTCAAAGGGGCAAGTGGTGGACCGAGACCTGTACATCTCATTAACCTTGCCCTTACCAATTAGCACATACTGGTTAACAACCAGGGCTTTGGAACCAGGCGGATCTGTGTTGCAGTCTCAGCTAGTAAAGTTTTGCAACCTGGAAGGATTGACTTAACCTTTCTGAAGCTTCATCTTTTTCCCCCATCAGGTAATTCTGCCCTCCTCTAAAGTGACTAATGCAGGTTAAATGAGTTAATATACATAAAATGCTTATCACAGAGCCTCACATACAAGGAAATGCTTTGTGTCTTAATTTTGGGGCTCCCAACCTAGAAAACACAAGATGGCAGGCTGAACTTTTTGACCTTCGCTCTTTGTGGAGGCCCAGCTTTTCTGTGCTTCTTGGGAAGGGGCTCTGTCAACCCTCGTGACAATTTCTTTATCCAAATTCCCACATTTTGCCTCACTATCCTCCCAAACTCATTCGGGTAGGTGTGCAAGTGGGGTCCAGCCCATTTCACAGATAATGACACTGAGGCCCTGGAAAATGGAGCGACAGGCCTAGAAGCCTACTTCCGTCAGCTCTTTAGGCCCTTTCCACAGTCGTGCTGGGAGTTTTTGGTGCCCCAGGCCTCTGTGAACTAGCTAAGAAATGGATACATTCATTTATGGAATTCATTCTCCAGGATTTATAAAATTTCTGGGCCAGGGTGGCAGGACTAAGCGAGAGCCAAGGCTTGTGCCCTTAGGGAGCTGGCTGGGGGACAGGGGTGTCAATTAACAAACAGTGGCAGTAGCGGAGGGTCAGGGCTTGAGAGGCAGCATACCAGGGACAGCACTTCACAACAGCCCTGAGCAAGGCTGTGGAATAAGCACTCCTATGCATCTCGTCAACAGGTTTTGAAAGAAGTATGTTGACAGGAGAGTTGTTAAGAAGTCAAATGAGGAAGCGAGGAAGGAAACAGTGAAAAGAAAGTGTGGTAAACACATCAGTGGTCAGGCTGTGAGCTGAAGAGTAAAGGGTGTCAGAGATAAGGGCCTCTTTTGGCTGCTTGGCTCCTGACTACACGCTGGTCCCTTCCTGGTCCCTTCCGGTTCCTGGTTTAGCCCCGCCCCTGGCTCAGCCCCACCATGGATTGGCCACGCCCCTGGCTCAGCTTCACCCTGGATTGGCCACACCTTTGAATAGCCGCTCTTCCTGGTTGGCCATGCCTGTGGCTCAGCCACACCTCTGTGCTTCTCCACTCCTGGATTAGCTATTCTGCTATTTCAACTCATCCCCTAGATTGGCTAACCCCCTGATGAGCTGCTCATCCGGGTTGGCCATGCCCGCTGCTGGGCCACATCCCTGGGTTGACTGCTCGTCTGGCACATCTCTACTGATGAGCTGCTAGACCCCTGGCTCAGCTTAGCCCCGGATTGGCTGCACCCCTGGTTCACGTGAGTTGGCCACGCCCCTGGGCCAGCCACCTACCTGGATTTCCCATACCCTGGGCTCAGCTGTATTGCTGGCTGGGCAGGCCCATTAGTTCAGCTCTACCTCCTGGATAAGCCTCCACCCTAATATTGAAACAAGGGGGTACCTGAGTTTCAGATGCTGATGCCCAGAAGAGGGGGACACCTGATAATCTTAGGCAGCAGGACAGTCTTGCCGATGGAGCCGCCACACCAAGCGGCCCATCTCTCTTCAGTCTCCGTTGAGTTTCTCTTTGGGTTTGGTGCTGGAAGAGACCTGGACTCACTCCAGCTTTGGCGAAGAAATGAAATTAAAATCCCATTTCCTGTCATCAGTCACATCAGCCACAGCCAGGGAACAGGGAGAGCTGATCCCGGGGACAGGGGAGGGGTGAAGAGGAGGAGAAACTGCCACCAGCCACTCGTATCGCCCTTCATGCCTGTGCTTGATGGCTGCTGAGTGAAACACGCTGCCCCTTTATCATCCTCCAGAGCTGCCAAGCCTTCCAAAACTGACCCTGCTGACCTGCTGGTCCTGCCAAGGGGAGCCAAAGGGGTTAAGGAGCCCCCAGGTCCGAAGCAGGCCAGGGAGCATTTTCTAGGCAGCCCGTGGCTCTGCTTGGAGTATTACAAGGTGCTTAGCTATGGAGGCTTTGGGCTGCAGCTCATTCTTTTCGGAGAGGGACTGACCCAAATCAGGCAAGATGGCAAGTGGAGGGTGGCAGCCTTCCCCTCAAAATTCTGTCTCCACGTTATGTAAGCGCTTCCGATTTCCTTTTTGACTCTCTGTAGTACTGGAGATTAGATACAGTTCCTGCCGACAGTGGCCCAAATTGAAAATTAAAATTAACTGTGACCTGGCGACCTTCAATACTTTTCTTGGGCCCAGGACTGCTGCTGCCTCAAATCTCAGGAGGACAGCACCCAGCAGGAGGAGCACAGGGGACCCAGGGAGTTAATTGAATGCACTTCAGCCCACGTTGAGGATGGCTGCACATAGAAGGGCCCCAGAGCAGGTGTGGTGGTTGGGAAGTTGGTGGTCATGAAAGGCTTTCGCTTTGGGGATCTCTCTTGCTGTAAAATCTCAAGACCTCAGTCCTTTTGGGAAGAGAAGCCCCTTTTTCAAAGTCCCCAGGTGACCGGTGACCATCATGCCTAGCCATGATAGAGAATGGCTCAGCTGGACTCCTGGGGGATGCCCACCTGGCTTTGTGGTTCTCCGAGGACAGTGCTGGCTCCATAGATCACTGTCCTAAAACTGAACCTGGCGCATACTATGTCATTCCAGGTGATATTTGTCAACTGAATGAGTGACTATCATGAATGTTCAAGGTGATAATCCAATGAGTGCTTGTTATGTGCCAGGCGCTATGTGAAGCTTTTGATATACATGACCTCATTTAATCTTCCCAGCAATATAGGAGGTCAATACCATTATTCCCCCCAGTTCACAGATGAGGAGATTGAGGCTCTAGTTGTTTAAGCAAGTTGATTAAGTCACCCTTCTCAGAAGAAGCAGGACTAGAATTCAGGACTTGTTTTCTTCCACTCTAAGTGGCACATCCTCCCACACATAGTCACCATTACCTTAACCCCAAATATTTTGTCTTTTTTTTTTTCTTTTACAGGTTTTCCACCAAGTACTGGATGTCTCAGACGTGCACAGTGTGTGGGAAAGGGATGCTTTTTGGTCTCAAGTGTAAAAATTGCAAGTAAGTGGCTGCACTTTGAAGTAACCTTCTGCAGAGCCCAGCTGCCACGGGCACCACGCAGGGCTTCGCCATCACTCGGGGGCATCTGAGTTCTCAACTCAGGGAGATTTTTTGGCATTTCAGAAGTAGGTCTGTCTTAGTTACTTTTTTGTTGCTGTGACAGAGTACCCAACAACCACAAGAGAACGGAAGAAAGATTTACTTAACTCCTGGTTTTAGAAGGTCTCACACAGTCCAGTTATGGGCACCTGGCAGCAGTGGGGGCACATGGCAGAAGCTGGAGACCTGCTCACAGCATGGCAGACAGAAAGCCATGTGAACTGAGAAGCCAGTTGATGTCTGGAGACCAAGGAAGACTAGAGTTTTCCAGGAGAAAGCGTAACAAGGTTTCTTCTTCCTTCCTTTACTTAGTTTAAGCTGCCAGGTGGGTCCCCACACCCAGAGGGGTGCCCCTCCCTCACTGCCTGATCAACACACACCTGAAAGCTCTGCCCTGGGCACCCCCCAATCTGAACAAATGGACACAATCGCTCCAGGTCAAGCTTCAAGCACCCACTTTTTTCTAGCAAAGACCCGCTTCCCAACAGCACACAGTTCTAAATATATGAAGCTTTTGGGGGACACTATAGATCCAAACCATAGCAAAGCCTTACATGAAACTCTGTATCTGAGTAGTGGGCCAAAGAGAGCAACTCTCAGTCCAAGCCAGAGCTGATGAAATCTATAATGCTGTGTGCTGGGGTGCAGTGGGACCTTACACCCTGTAACCTCTAAGGTCAAGGGATAGGAAACCTTTTTGCTAATTAACTAAAGGGTATATATTTTTTAAACTTGTAGGCTGTCAAGTCTCTGTCTAGACTCCTCAACTACTGCCTCTGTAGGCTTAATGTAGGCGTAGATAATATAGAAACAGATGTGACCAGTGAATTTATTCTAATAACATTTTATTAGTAAAATGGGCCTGGTAACACAGACCTGTAATTAGACTACTCTAGGAGGCCAGGCAGGAGGACTGCAAGTTCAAGCCCAGCTGGAGTAGTTAAACAACTTAGTAAGACTCAAAATGTATTTTTTAAAAAAAAAAAAGGCTGGAGATGTAGCTCAGTGTGAAAGCCCTGGTTTCAATCCATGGTATCATTTTTTAAAAACACACTTTATAAATAATAAAAAAGCAAGCTTTTCAGTCTCACTTTGTCCCTGAGTTACAGTTTGCAAAGCGTTTTCCCCTTTTCTTGCTCCTCATAGAACTTCTCTGAAGAATTGTGGCAATTTTCCCCATTTTATAAATATGAAAGCTGAGTCCAAGCAAAGTAAAGTCATAGCTAGGGAGTCAGCAGTCAGGACTTGAACCCAGACCCCCTGATTCCTGTTCTGCTCATGTTGGTCTCGGGCACTTGTGGGACAGCTGGACCTCCTGAGCCCTCCATTTGCTAAACTTCCATATGCCCATTCTAGGCCACGGCTGTCAGGTAGGAGGGAAGAGAAACTGTGACAGGGGACACAGGCTCTGGCAGCAGACTAGCTGGGCTCACATCCTGGCTCTGTCACCCGGTGGCTGTGTGACCTTGGACAAATCACCTCACATTTCCATCCCTGGTATTTTCATCTGTGTGGAAAGAATAATAATTTTATCTTCGCGGGAGGCAGTGAGCACTCAATAAACCAACGCAGTGGTACCCAGCGTAGTACCTGGCTCAGAGTTCAGTCTCCCGATGGAGTTCCCACTGCCTTTCCCCTATCCATAAATATGTATAAAGTATCCTCTCGAGTCTAATTACTACAAAATAACCGGTGGTGCTCCAGTCTGTTTGCTTTGCAGGGACCACTTAGCTTAAAACATAAATGTCTCGTTATTTTTTATACGTGGAATTAAAAATGTGAAAGAGAAGCCAGTCCGGGTGTGGCACAAGGCTGTCCTCCCAGCCTGTTAGGCTGAGGCAGAAGGACTGCAAGCTCAAACCTAGTCTAGGCAACTTCGCGATTCAGTGAGACCCTGTCTCAAAATCAAAAGCTGAACATGGGCTGGGGATGTAGGTCAGCATGAAGGACCCGATCCTCAGGACGCACCCTGTGGCTCCCCAAAAAAGACAGAGAAGGAAATGGCATAAAAGTCGAAGGGGAACTGTAATTCTAGAAATTCTAGAAAAGAAGAAAGAAACAAGCAGAAGGGAAAGGCAGGTGGAAGGAAAATAACTCCAGTGTGTTAATTTCTTTAACTAATATGCACTAATTAAAAAACCAGCATCCCACGTTCCCCTGGAGCCTAGCTCTGCCTGTCTCACCCGGGCAGAGAGCTCTCTTCAGGCCCTTTCAGGCCTCCCCGTAACTGTGCCCGGTGCCAGCCACGATGGCCGTGGGGTGGCAGCAGTGAGAACTCTCCCTGCCCCACGCCCGACCTAGGGTCTCCCCTGAGTGAGGAAGGGAAGACTGACCAGCCCCCCTACCTCCCGCGTGGAGTGGGCAGGATGTGGTTCCAGCCCGTAAGGAGCCTTAAGCTCCACGGTACCAGGAGAGGTGGGGCGGTGATTACCAGGCCTGAGCGCTGGGGAGCTGTCATCCCACGATGGGCCCCTGTAGACCCTGTCTCATCTGTAGCCAGCCACCCCGTGTTCTGTGGGGGAAGCAGCATCTTTCACATCCCCCCACCTGCTGTGCGGAGGCTTTGAAGTCAAGTAATTAGGTGACAGGGACGCAGCCAGGAGGCCGAGAGAGGCTGAACACCTCCCAAGCTGTTTCAATTTGCAGCCCTGGAGGCACTCTGTCCCGGAAGTAATGCGCAGGGACTCAGGCCCCGCCAAAGAGAGAGAGAGAGAGGGACAGCTGGGAGGGGGCTTGGGGTTCAAGGGCAGAGGTGGCCACCAGCAGCACAGGTTTGAAAGCAGCCAGAGCCACATTTGGGGTTCCAGCTCCATCGCTAACTCCTTGTGCGCCCTTGGGCTTTTGAGGGATCTGGCCTCGTAGGCTCAGTTTTCTCATCTGCAACATGGGCAAGATACGGTCGCCCACCACGGGACAGTAGGAAGGAGTCTGTACATGTGCGTGCCCCCGATTGCAACGTAGATTCCTCCTCGCTCCAGCTTGTGCAGAAATTACTCTTGGCGTAGAAGAGGCGTCACGCCACGCCGGACCACCTTTGGATTGTGCCGGTAGACCTTGCCAAAATTTGCTCAGCTTTTAGAAAAAAAGAACAGGTGGGTAACTCAGTAAAGCAGCTGCTCCAGGCTGCTGCAAAGTTCCCAGCATGCCTCAGGGGGCTTAACATTGGTGCTAGTATCCACTACAGCAGGACTCGGAGCTACCTCCGAGATGCAGTTCCGAGCATGCGTGACTAGTTGCATGCAAGTTCAGAGTCACTCCCCTGTGGGTAAAATCCTGCGGCGTCGTGTTCATTACAGTGAGGAGGGCTGGTGGCTTACATGTGTCGGCACAGGTTGGCGAAGCTTCAGGTTCACTTAGTAGATGGGAGAAGGGTTGTTCGAGGGACAAAGCTAAGTGACGCCCCGAAACTCCGGAGAGGAGAGAACTGGATTCCAGGAAGAGATCAGCAGCAGGTGACATTTCAGAGAGGGATGGCTTCAAGATGGGAGAGGTGGGCCTGAATGGTTTGTCCACTTACTGGTTGATTAATCAACACTGCAGGTCGAGTAGCCCTTCTCTGAAGTGCTGGGGACCAGAAGTGTATTCAGGCTTTTTATTTGTTTGTATGTTTATTTGTAATTTTTTTGGAGACAGGGTACTCACTTTGTAGCCCCGATTGGTTCTGAACTCACTGTGTAGCCCTGGCTGGTCTTGGACTCGTGGCTGTCCTCCTGCCTTGGCCTCCCGAGTGCTGGGATGACAGGCGTGCGCCACCTTGCCCAGCTTTACCTGGTGCTGGGGAATCGACCTAGGTGCCTTGTGCTTGCTAGACAAGCACTTTAACCGCTGTGCCATTCCTCCAGCCCACAGGCTTTTTAGATTTATTGATTCGGGGAATATTTGCACATACATTATGAGGTATCTTGGGGATGAGACCCAAGTCTAAATACAACATTAATTCATGTCTCACAAATGCTTCTATGCACGTTCTGAAGATAATTTTATGTAGTGTGTTTAGTGCACCTACGTTTTGACCCCTCACCATGCAAGGTCAGGTGTGGAATTTTCTACGCAGGGGCCTCACACTGATGCTCAAAAAGTTTTGGATTCTGGAGTATTTCAGATTTTCTCATCAGGGCCTCTCAACCAGAATCCATTAATACTACCCGCCAAGAACTCTTCTGGGCACTGGGGATGTAACAGGAAGTGAATAGGGAAGCCGTCTGCCCTGGTGGCATGTATGTGCTGGGGGTGAGGTGGGAAGTAGGCAGACAGTACATGAAGGAAATTAGCTCAAATAGACCTTGTGATTGGTTGATGCTAAAAACTGAAAGGAATAACAAAGCCAATAAGGGAAATAGGAGGGACCAGGGTAAAGGCTGCAACTTTAAAGGGTCAGGGAAGGTCTTCTACCTATGTGAGAACTTTGGAAAAGTAGGAGCCTGTGGTCCAGGCTATTTCCTGTTCTTCTAAAGCAGCCCAGAGGCTTGGGTTTAAATCTTCCTAGAAGGGCATATACTGATGTTTTTGCAGAGCCGTCCTATTCCAAATCCCCAAATCCCCCTGAGCCACAGGATTGGATTAGATGTGAAGTCCCCGGACCAGCAGCATCAGCATCCCTTGAGAACTGGTTACTAATGCAGAGTCTCAGGCCCTGCCCCTGTCCTGCTAAATCCAAATTTGCATTTTAACAAGATCCTCTTTGTTAGGAGGCCTGTGGAGCCTTGCCTTGAGTCCTCTCTACATCCCCGTCCTTGGCCACTTTACTGTTTCTAGATGATGAGCTTGAGCCCACATCAGAGCCTCCCCCTGAAGGTTTTGTTAAAACCAGAATTCCCAGGCCACGCTCCTAGAGCTTAGGGATAGCTTTGCTTGGTTTCGGGGAGGTTCCAGGATGTGGATTTCCAGCAAATTCCCCAGAGATGCTAATATGCTGGGCCTGGGACCCCATTTTGAGAAACACTGCAGAGAAATAGTTGAAAAGGAAAAAAAAAAACTTTATTGTCCAGCTGGATGTTTCAAAATAGGCGATGTTTTTCTAAGGATGGACAGCTTTGATGATTATTTCCCAGGCTCCTCTGTTCCCTTACCTCTTGGCCCCATTCTGTAGACCTGGGACTTGTCATCATCTACCCCAGGAAATTTATTGAGTATGTCTGCTTGTGATTGGGAATCTGGACTGTGGGGGCACACACACCTATTGTCTGCCACCAACTGGTTATGTGATTCCTTTTGAACCTCAGTTTCCCTATCTGTAAAATGGGGGTGATAGAATCTACCTAGCTGGATTGTTTTTGTTTTAGAAAACCCATGTAAGATAATCCCTTACGTAAGATGGTTGCTATAGGTCGTGGCCTATTATAAGCGCTTACTTAGTGAAAATTAGCACTCTTGCTAACTTGGTGAATTAACTTTGGGGTACCCCTCCGCCCGGGGAGCCAGAAGCTTCTCCTTCATGCCTAACCCACTTCCCTCCTGCCTGAGTTTCATACCCACTTCCTCCGGAACGATCATCAGCTGTCTTGTTGGCATTCTGAATGGAGAGATGAATGAACTTTAATAGGAAGTTAAGGCGCAGAAAGCAATTTGCACTTATCTGGCGTTTCATCTAATAGGTTCACAAGTGCAGAATGGAGTTGAGCAGAGGGGTTGGGGGTCAGCACAGTCCATGGAGTGTCTGATAACTGTGGACTCAGCTGCCACAACTTTGCTTTTGCAGTGGGATGCTGATGGGTTTCCCAGCTATCACCACGTGTTAATCGCGTGCATCTTGCCCCCCTCAGGTCCTCCCACGGGTTTCTGCAGAACTAAAGCCTGGGCCCTTGGACACCTCTCTCTGCCTTTGTCTGCGTTTCTTGCAGGAAAATTGCACAGTAATGACTCGGGTGTTTTCTGTTCTAGAAAAAGAGAGTTTCAGCTCAGATGCTCAGGCTGGAGCATGGAAGTCAAGGGAACATCTCCCAGAACCAGCAGTGCAGAAAGCATTTGAACTGTATCTTCTGCTGACAGTGACCACTGGCATTGTCTCTTCTCGGAGATTATGCTCTGGCTGTGGTTAGCTCAGCCAACCCTGAGCACCTGCTGGGGTCGGGGAGGGGACTCTTCTGCCACTGGGGAATGAGGGTAGAGAAAACACACTTGGTGTCCCCACTTTTCTCCTAGACACTGGTAGGTCTCAAGGTGGGCCTCAAAGTCATGGTAGAGCTCAAAGTTGCACCTTCCCTAGTCTCCTACAGATTTCTTGGCCCAGACTCTCAGGAACAGGGACTAGGAATCTGCATTTTAACAGGGCTCCCAGATGATTCCTGTTTGCACTTAAGAGGAAGTGTGGAACTTGGAGATAGAGCAATCTTAGCATCCAGGAAATGCATGAGACACCCTGGGATGGGGAATGTATCAGACTTTTCAAGGGAGGCTGTCTTCCCAGGGCCTCAGATCTGAGTCCTGAAAGAAGAGAAGTTGGTCAGGTAGGTGAAAGAGGGAAGGGTCTGAGCACAGGCTTAGTCCAGGATTTAAGAGTCTTTGAGTGTATATTACAGTTGTTCACATCAGGCAAATACTAGGGGTGGAGGAGAAGTTGGTTGTGCTGAGCAGCTATAGGCCTGGATCCTGCTCCCTTGACCAATCACAGCTGTGGACAGATGGGTCAGGAATGTAGGGGTGCTGGGCTGTTCGCTGTTTATGCAGCTTCCCTCCTGGAAAAGCAGGCACAGACTCAGGAGCTCTCATCCTCCAGAGAAGAGGTCATTTGCCAAAAATCAGGTTCCAGGAAGAGCGTGCTGGTGTCAGGATCACTGTTCTCTGGGTGGCAAAGAGGAGAGCAGCAGCCAGCCACATCAGTGTTCGCTGAGTCTCAGGGCCTGCGATTGGTAGAGGACCATCAATGGGGTTTCAGAGCACCTTGTAGGTGCCTAAAACTCGCTTTTCTCTAAAACCAAGGAGTTTTGCTCCTCTGCTTCCAAAACAGGACGATCAGATTGGTGGCTGATGAGAAATGCCCTATTTACCCACATGTGTCTTGGTGCCCAGCTCAGTGACTCTTCTGAGCACCACGATGGGAGGCTGCTAATGATTGGTACTGGGACTTTTGCTGCACACTTTTCCTTGAACAGTTGCAGCTGCCTCACCCAAGGGTGCCAGGCTAAGCCTGCTCACCTTGCCCATGTGTTTCAGGGACAGTGACTACCTAAAGCAAGGTGCAAAACCCCAGCCTTCTCACCTGGAGGCAGGCAGACTTAGCGGTGCAAGTTATGCCCTGGAGCTCCACATGGGATCAGGCTGATTCTGGATTCACCTTGACACCCCATTCTTACTTAGCTTCTCCCCACTTTCCATCTCACTCCCCAGATTGGAATGCATTTCTCCCAAGAGTGTCCTGTTAATAAATCACTTGCAAGAACAACCATCATGAGTTGTGCTTCCTGGGAACTCTGTTTATGACATGAAACAACAGCAGGAATGTAGATTTTGGGGGAGCTGAGCTTACGTCCTGTCTCGGCTGCTTCCTCTCTGTAAGATTTTGAGAAAGTTTCAGGATGTCTCTGAGGCACAGTGAGCAGACACGATCATGCAGCGTGGTTAAATTATATATGAGTACCCTGATCATGAGAAAAACTTAGGGATGCCTTCACATCAGAACCTTTAATAAGTTGCTCAACACTTAGAACTGACATTCTATTAATATTAATTATCAAGAAACCTAATCACTTCTGTTGAGTGGAAGCAAGGTGGTACTTCTGGAAAATTTGGCACATTTTGGAGTTCTTGTCTTCTGTTTTCTTTTGGGATTTTCCAAAGCAGGCAGCTTTGGGAGGGATGTTAAAAGGTGTGTCCTAGGGCCTCTCCACATGGTACTTGTAGCATTTGAGGCTGGATAATTCTTTGCCACATGTGCACTGGGCCTGTACTGTATTATAGGGTGCTTAGCAGTATCCCTTGTCCTTGACCCACTAGATGCCAACAGCGTTCTTCATTCCTGGTTATGGTAACCTACCATGCCTGCCAACATCGCCGCATGTCCCTTGCAAGGTGCAGAATTGTCCCTGGTGGACATCTACAAGTTTATATCATAAATCATTTATTCATTTTTAGATTCCCAGCTACCACAGCTTGCCCCATGCATGGACTCCTTACCCAAATATGCAATGATGGGGAAATTACAAGATACCCACTGTGAGGTTTTAAAGTAAATTATAAGGTTCCCAACCCTACAGTTAGAAGCTGATTGTGGGAAATACTATTCCCTCCTATATTATAGGGTGGCCCACCGTCCTTACTTGATTAGGAATTTTCCAGTCTAAGCACTTAAAGGCCCATGGGCCCAAAAACCCCATCAGTCAATCCCAAAGCGGTCACCTCACAACAGAAACCGGGCTGACTAGGAACATTCCTATGCCTCATTTGCAGCCACTGCCCACCTCTGCAGCACTAAAACCCATGACTCTTTTCTCTAGCAAGGTAAGAGGTGGCTTTAGAAATCCTGGGTTAACTAGCACAGCTTTCTAGCGTAAACCAGGGTGTTTTGATGCCCTCACTACCAGAGACTTCTCTCACCTTTCTGGCTGAACGTAATCCCTTTCCTAACACTTAAGTGAGCCTTGTACCCCCGTAGTCAGCTCTTACGCGTTCTGGGATCTTTTCACTTAGACATGTTGCACGCTTCAGTTTCCTTCTTGGCCATGAGTTGTTCTTGCACCAACGTACAAGATTTTACCTAAAAAAAAAAAAAGTTCTGTTTTTGCAAAATGACTGCAGCCCCAGGTGATGAAGGAGTAAAAGTGTTCTGGAAGCAGCTAGGATCCATGGGACCACTGTGCATCCTCATGGCCCCCCTCGCTAGACCAGGGAGACGTGAATGTCGATGTTGTAGCTGCCACCATAAAGTTCCTGGAAGCTTTGGGAATTTGTCCAACAGGCAGGATATGGGCAGGATATAATTATGAACGTGCATTGCAGAGATCATCAGCTTGAATCTTGAACTTACTTTTCCATTAATAGAAACACTTACTTCAGTTCTTAAAGTAATTATCATGGGAATTAGTGGTCCTTGATATGCTCCTTTTTGCCTATTATAAGCAGAACTTTGGGTCCAAATATAGTTGTATGGGGGGGATAATCATAATCCTACTGGAAGCTAAAGTGGTGGTGTGGTTTAGACCTGAAATGTCCCCCTAAGGCCTCATGTATTGGGATGTTGTGGATTGTCTATGAATTTCTCCTGCTCTTAGGAGGTGGGGCTAGTCAAGACAAGAGAGTTATGGGTGTCAGGTGGATTATGGGTATGGAGTGGGCATGTGGTAGATTATAGATGTGTGGCCCGTTAATTGGCATATGGCCTAGAAGGAGGCAAACTGTTGCCCTGGCTGCTTCTGGAGGCCCCAGACTCCTCCTCTGCTATGAGTAGCTCTTCTCTGTCAGACCCTTCTTGTCACTTCCAGCCACACAAAAATGGACTGAGACCTTCTGAAACTATATGACGAAATAACTTTTTCCTCCCTTGAGTTGTGGATATCAGGCATTCTGTCCCAGCGATGAAAATAAGATGATGGGGGACTTGAGAGATGACGGTGACATTGTTATGGGGGGGGTTCACCAAGTTCCAGGCATTTTTGCTAAACACTTCACATGCATAATTTCACTTAGTCCTTTTGCTAACATTGGAAGGTAGATAAATCCTTTATTATTCCCATTTTATGGATGATGAACTGAGGCCTTCTCTTTTGCTAGGCTGATCTCAAAGTCCCAGATGCTCTACATGGGCCCAGAGCTGGTCACATAGTAGGACAACAGCACGTGCCGGCCCTAGTTCCACTTCCTCTTGAGCTAAACATGCAGAACAGAGTGTGAAGACCTGATCTCAACCTTGACCTTGGACGAAAGCTTTTCCACATTCCTCCCAAAGCCAACTATAGTGTCTCCTCTTGTCTCGCATTTTTTGCATTGAGAGATGCCACATGGGCCTCGGTGTCCTGGTGAACACCCCCTGGTTCAGGGAGCCAAGGAAACTTTATAGTCCAGGGGAAGCTGGGGGAAGAGAGAGGAATGATATCTCCAACAGGTAATAGACTACATCCTCCCCTCCAGCATCTTCTTCTGGAAATAACTGACCTGATAAGTCTTCATGGTGTTATGACCGCTGAGGTCTGACGTATAGCTCTGTACATGCCACTCCCCGCCATTGCCCTTTCCTCACTTATCGTGTTGGATTTTTCTTTCTCCGAGCTGTAGGTCGACAAGCTGGGCTCCACGGAGCTGTCAGCAGCAAGAGAAGGGGTGTCTCGGTCCCCCAGCCTGAGAGCTCACAGAGGCATTTCTAGAAGTGTTCATTCAATTAAGAGACCGCAAGGGAGCCAAAATGAGAATGTGACACTCTGCTGGGGCACGCAACAAAACATGCCCATTGCAACATGGGTCATAATTTGGTTTCGTTATTTTGCAAGAAGGCCTCAGGAGCACTTAAGGCAGCGACCTGGGGGAAAAAGGAAAGCAGAGAGGAAAAAAGAACATGAGAGGGGAACTCTGCTGCCCTTTCACTGCACATGTCTGCTGTCTACTGTTCCTTCCGGAACGCTTACCCAGCATTCTCCATTCTGCTTAACAAATACCTCACTATCTTCTCTTGGCCTTCAACTCAGTCTCCCAGTGCAACCCTGCCCCATTCCTTCCTTGCCTCTCGTCCTCAGAGCCAGAGCTTCCCTGAGCCATCGGTCCAAAGTTCCATGCCTGCCCTTCCCGCCAGGGCTTACTACTTGCCTCTGTGGTGTGTAGCTGTCTGTCTGCCCTCCTGTCTCCCTGGCTCGAGTGGATTGACTGCGGAGCTGTGCCTGGGTTGTTGGCTGTTTACACCTCCAGGCCGGGCATGAGGGTGTAACTCATACTAAACGTGCAGTACATCTTTGCTGGGTGAAGGCACATGGCAGAGGCTGGAGAGCTGCTCACCCCATTGGGAACAGAAGCCAAGTGAAGTAGGAGCAAGCCACAGCTCTCCCAGGAAGAAGCTGCAACAGTGTTTCTGCTTCTTTCCTTTACTTTAAGCTTCCGGTTTCCCCTTCCTCACTTCCTGGCTCACAAGTCTATAACAAACGTCTGAAATCTCAGCCCTAGGCTATCCCCACTCTCAACGAATTGCCCCAGTCCTCCCAGGTCCAACCTTACACACCTGCCCCTTCCAGGAAGGCCCTACGACCCAATAACACACAGCTCCAAATACATGTGGCCTTTGGGAGGACACTCAATGTCCAAACCATAGCAACACTCATAAGGGATCATTTTTAAGAACCGATTTTCAGGTAGTGGGATCAATGCAAAGATAACCGTGCTTGGAGTCACAAGAGATATAGGTTTATATCCCAGGACCCTCCAACTCCTTTCCAGACTTCAGTTTCCTCAAGAATTCTTTCCTTCTTCCACTGGCACACTCCCAAGGCCCAGCATGGTAGTTGGCACAGAGGAAGAAATCGGTCATGGTTTTTGTGTACATGAACGGTAGGATGAGACTTCTTCCTGGGCCTTGGTCTTCTGGACTTTGAAACGGAAGTAGCCATACCCATCTCTTGGGCTTGAAGCCCTGCTTCTGAAAACATTTCCATTGCATTCTGCAGGGAAAGGCTGGGCTCTGTGTGGATGGGTTACTGGAGAGTAAGCTGGGGTAGGACAAGAGAAGGTAGGAAAAATGAGGGATTTGGACTGCCCTCAGCACATTTTTCAGAAGTTGGTTAGAAATGCCCAGTGAACATTTTGAATTTGACCCGCTGCTCTTCCCCTGCAGGAATCTGCCTGGTTCTGATCCCAGCTTCACGCTAGGCACTCAGCTTGGGTCTCTTTCACAGCTCTGCTCCAGGCCCTGAAAAAAACTATTAAGGAATCATCAGAGCTGCTTATAAAAGGGATCGTTTGTCCCTCACAGTTCCTGGGCAACATCCGTGGAGGTCTCCCTTGCTTCTGGTCAGATCCTTGTCCCCAGCTCCATGCTGGGGAGAAAAGAGATCAAAAGAAAGGGATTAGAGAGAGGGAGAGTGACAGAGAGAGAAAAAGAGAGAATGAATTGATTTCCATTTCATAAACTAAGGATACAATTGATGACAAATTGACATTTTTGTCAAAAAAATTGATAGAAAATAAAATGTTCCCAAGTCAGCTTTTTATTCTATCCACCCTTTCCTTTTTCTTCCCTCCTCTCTTCCTAGAATTTATCTTCTACATCTTGAGCACCAGGGGCCCTTCAGTTAACGGGGAGGGAAGGGCAGCTATGAGAAGGAGGAAGGCCCAGGTTTTGCCCTCAAGATAAAACCACATATTTAATTTCCAGATGGAGGCCGTGCCTCCTGTAGCGAGCAGCTCCTTTGCAGAACTGAAATGTTCCAGGCGAGCAACTTTTCTCTATAACTGGAGCTTATCCTGGCAAGACTTGGAGGGCTGAGAAAGATTAGCAATTTTCAACCAATCCTTTAAGTAAATCCTTGTCAAGTTCCTGGGCGCATTTGTTGTGGCACTTTAACCTGAGAGAAAAGAAGAAAGGGTAGCCTGGTTTTCCCCCATGAGCATTTGGTGTAGATTTGTGTAAAAACATCACTCTACTCGGGACCTGCAGTGACTCTTGGGTGATTTCCCGTTGAATATCTCCTTGCTCACACAGCTGGGAGCGCAGAACTGCGAATCCAGTCCAGATTTGTTTTATTCCAAAGCCCAAGCTTTGTGCCACTTCTGGAACCACATAGGACCGTTCCCTTGGACATTGTTCAGAGCTACCATCCTAAATACCAAGTGCCTCCTGCCGTGGGTCCTGGATAAAAATTTACCTTCTCACCCAGAGCTGGGATAGACATTCTCAGCCCTCTCTCTTCTCCTTGTGGAATGGAGGGACCAGAGAACCACATTCATCAAGGACTACAAGCTAAAGAGACACCCAAGGTGGACCTGGGAGGAGAGGAGTTGGCCTTAGTATGGGAACCATGGAACAGGGCAGCCCCGTATTCAGAATTGCCTTTAGTATTATGGTATTATATTTGGGGTTCCCTGATTCCTCTGACCCCAAGGCAAGGATCCCAGGGCCAGCAGCATATTTAGAGGTGATCCCAGGTCACCCCAGTGGGAAGTAGAGAGTAGGGCAGGCAGCCAGTACTGGGACTTCCAAGAGCAGTTATGGCGTCCAGTGGCACCATGAGTAGACCTCTGGGTCACGCCACACATACACCAGGGGAGAAAAAACTGGCTCTTCAGCAGCCAGCACCCTCTTGGGAGTGACTGAGGGTTCCAGGCATCCAGCCTGCCCAGATTTCCAGCCACAAAAAAAAAAAAAAAAATACCCCAACAACAAGTGTTTGGAGCTTGTATTAGAAATCTGCTGTGCAGATTAGCAATAGTTACGGTAGATCTGGTAATAGGAAGGGAAGGGGCTGCCACTTCTTGAGTCCTTGTCTCCAGCACCTTATATCCGTTTTAGTCTTTCTGACGCCAAGGGCAGCTTCTTCTTTCTGAAGATTTCACATTGTCTGTGTCAACTTTTCCCAGTCCAACTCAGTTGTTCGTTCATTACTGTTGGGACTTTGTCCTATCTACATATCAGCTTTATTATTTTTAATATATTGTATTTTTAATTGACACAGAGTAATTGTACACAGTGGGGGGACTAAAATGTGCTGCTTCAATACCTGTATGCAGTATGTCAAGGGAACTAGTATATCTCTTCCCCCTCATGTGGTTACCATTAATAGCCTTTATAACTTAAGTATATTTAAAAGTGGGGCTAGCGGAATTGCTCCGTGGTTAAACCTAATATTTCTAAATACGTGTTCCTAATCTCATCCTAACTGGAACCTCTGGTTCTGTGTCTCCTTCAACTTAAGCCTTTAGGATAAATGAGAGGCCACCTTTGTCACAACTTACCTAACTTTACTGTGTGACAAGTCAGTTAATATAGCCTATGTCAACTGCCTGTGCATTGGCTGGCAAATGCATCTTCAAGGAAATGACAGCTGGCTATTGGAACTGTGATTACACTAGTGAACACAGATGGTTAGCAAAGAGTATTGTTCAGAGTATGAAGACCATGTGGGCAGTGTTGGTGAAACACTTGTAACTCACTCTTGGACCATTCATGATGAACCACAAGGAGTAGGGCGCAGAATCATCTCTCACGTCCGAGTTTCTTGAGTTGCCAGCCTCTGTGGTATCTGCCCTGTCTGATCTCATGTCTTGGTATCCACAAGCATTCCAGACAACTGGGCCATCCCATCCGTCCATCTACCCGTTCCTTCCTCCATCCATCTCACTGACCTACCCATCAATTCACCCGCTCCTCTATCCATCCATTCACTCATCCACTCTTCCATTTGTCCACCCACCCTTCAGTCCACTGGTCCATACACCTCTCTGCCCACTCCTACGTCCGTCCACCCCCTCGTCCACTTATTCACATAGACACACACCCATCTTTCAACCAACACACCTGTCCATTCATCCATCCACCTTTCTCTCTTCTTTTCTCTCAGGTTAAAGTGCCACAACAAATGCACCAAAGAAGCCCCACCCTGCCATCTTCTGATCATCCACCGAGGAGGTAAGTATTTAACACTGGCTCCCCTTGGAAGAGGGTCAGGCAACGCTCCTACAGGCCACCCAAGGCAGCCTTCCCACCCACGAAGATTCTAGGTGCCTCTTGGTCCCCACATACTGGCCTGCCTCATTTCTTCCCCTTGGAACTCCTTTTCTGACCTCTGTCTTCTTTACATATCCTGCAGGGTTGCCTTGCCCCATTTCTTTTATCTCATTTTCATTCCCTTTCCACCCTAATCTTCTCATTTTTTGTCTCATTCTTAACATCCACTCTCCTCTCTTTCCCCCAGTACCATTGCTTTTTTCCCCTCTTGAGAAGAGTTCTGGCTGAATGGCTTTCCACTGCATGTTCTCCGCAGTCAATCATCAGGCCTTGCAGAGGTGGGCCTGAGGAGAGGACTGGCTCCGGTCTGTCGGTTTGGGCCATCTGTCCCTCATTTTTCTTTGGGGCTTGAGGAGTGGCTTGGCCAACCTGACCAGGCAGGGAAGCTGTTACCTTCCTCTTGCCGCGTAAAACCAAGAGCCATTGAACTGGAAGGATAGGCTTACCTTGCCTGCCAAGGACCCAGTAGGGTACAAGCCTTACAGTATGATTTTCTATTAGCCACATCTGCCTATTTAAATTTATGCTAATTAAAGCTAAGAAAAGTGCAAATTTAATAACTAAATCATACCAGCCATACTTCAAGGGTTCTGTAGCCACTTGTGGCTACCATATTGGATAATCCAGATGTGGGGCATTTTTCTCACTGCTGAGATTCTACTGCACATCATGGTTCAGACCCTTGCTACTCGCAGCCTGGCCCACATACAGCTACATTGTGGTCATGTAAGAGTGTCTTCAGAATGCGCCATTTTAGCCCTGCCCCAGACCTATTGAACCAGAGTCTGCATTTTGATGGGACCGGAACAGAATTTCCATGCACTGTAGAGTTGAGAAATGCTGCTCAAGAAAAAGAGTTGCATGGAAAGTAGGATGCTTCCAGGGACCAAGAAAGGGCCCTGAATGACAGCAAGTAGCCAGATGCAGCCCTGGCCAACCGGAAAGCCAAGACACTCTCTGGAGAAGCCATCACTCCGGCACAAGGTGGACCTGTGTCATCAGTATCCCTGACATTCCAAAGAAAACCCCAAGTAGAGAGTTTCATGTACCATATGCTTGACTTCAAATGTTAGCAACTTATTCAAATATTTCACACTCTTTTTGGCCACCAGTCTGCCACTGCCCTGTCTCTCATTTGGATAGAGACTTAGAACCACCAGAGAGCAACTTTATAGAGTACGGCGACTTGTTAATCCAAGACCGAGCCTTCCCTCTTCATCCTCCCATCTCCTTTGGCCTTGACTAGCACTTGCTCAGGGGAACCTCTCAAGTTTAGAAGGCACCCAAGGGAAACTTCCAGAAGGAGACAAAATGCTGCAGAAAGCAATCCCAAAGCCAACAGGCCTGAGTACTTAATAATTTTTACATTATTGATTGTCAGGTGGAGAGACGTGCAGGAACAGTCGTCAACTCTCTTCTCCTGCCCCTTTCCACCCCAGGTTCTTAATTAAGAACCATCTGTTCTCTAAGAAATTGAATACACTGGATGAGGCTATTTTGAAACCTGAATTCTCCCAGCATCTTAGCCCCCGCCCTGGGTCAGCTTCCTTGGGGAATTCACTTCCCACCAAATTCCTCTCCAGAGTGGGTGCTAATGGAGCCCAGCTCCCACACAGAGGTGAGACCCAGCTAGCTGGAACGTGACCCATGCTCAAAGGCTGGTATTTGGAGAAGGGCTCCCTCCTACCCACCTTGAAGGTCACGTCTCCTCGTGCTCCAAGACAGCAGGTACCCGTACAGGCAAAGCAGACAGAACTCTCCAGAAGCCTGCTAGCTTCTTGCTTCCTCCCCCCGGCCCGCCCCCCCCCCCACAACCCCCTGTTGATAGAAAGTTGAAAATAGAGTCAGTTTCCATGGTGATGGCAGCTCAGGCTAAGCAGAAGAATTAAATCCCTGGGTCAGTTCAAAACTTTAACTTCTCAGCCAACCTCCCTTCTCACCCCTGTGATAAACAACACCAGACATCTCATCTGAATGTGAGCTGCTTGCTGTATGCTTTGCCATGTTGCCTGTGCATGACAGAAATGCCACAGCAGAGAGACATTTGATGGTGATGCAACTTGCATCAGGAAGCATCTCTTTGATGTTGCCTGTATGCCCAGCTTGCTATGTGGCTTTTTGGAGTGACTCCAAGGACCTGGCTAGAACTGCTGAGCCTTTCAGGAGTCTGTGCTGTCTTAGGTTCTTTGTCATTGCTGTGACTAAATACCTGACACCCACAACTTAAGGAGAAGAAAAGTTTACCTTGGCTCACAGTTTCATGAGGCCCCAAGTCCACTCACAGGAAAATGGTAGAAGCACATGGTGGGGGCAAAGGTGGAGGCAGCTCCTCAAGGCATTGCAAATGGGGATCAAGGGCAAGTCAAGTCCCATCCCAGAAGGAAGGCAGGAAACAGCTTACATATCCTTCCAGGCCTGTCCCAGTGATCCATCCCTTCTGGGTCCAGCCTCTGTGTTCCAATCCACCATACACCAGTGATCTACAATCTGCCACACACCTGCCTTCCACTGCATGCCCATAATCCTCCCCTCCAGACCAGGCCCCCGTCTCCAGCAGCATGTGGATCCACAGACGATTCACAACATCCAAATACGTGGGATTTTTAAGGAATATTACAAACCATATAAATACTTATTTAGGACAAATGACATGTTACAGTGTCAAACTGGTTGAGAAGCCCCATCAGGAACAAATGATGATCCTCGTGCCCAGACTAGAAGGGCGGGGACAGGTGGCCATCATGAGCTACTCTACTGACTACAGGCTCTGGGAAGGTCAGACACCCCTTGTATTTTAAATGTGGTTCAATTCTGAAATGAATGCCAACCTGAAATAATGATGGTATTGAAATAAACAAAGAAACCTGACAGCTTCATATTGTTAGCTGTAGTTTTTATTGTCAGAAGTCATACATTGAGAATGCAAAACATTTAGAAACTACACAGAGAACTGCCAGATTCCATCACAGGGACACAGTAAGGGTCACTCTCAGTGTGAGGGGTGGGTCCTTGAGGGGAGTAGATTCTGAGCTCTGTTCTTCCAGCGTGATCAAAGCCAAAGTGATATTTAAACTCTCAAATTGATGTTTTTTACCCCTACGGATCCAGCAAGGTTAGTCCGGACAGAGTCAGTTCCATGTGACATCAACAACCCTGTGCGGAAGCCACCCCGGTATTCTGACCTGCACATCAGCCAGACGCTCCCCAAAACCAACAAAATCAACAAGGTGAGGCTGGGCTGCTGCCGGGTCTGGGCATGTGGGATTGGTGTGGCCAGGTGGGTGGGGGCAGAGGGAGGTAGGGATGAATTTCCCAGCCACAGGTGAGTGGCTTTCCTAATTCTCGGTGGCTGTGAAGTTTGTGCAGTAGGGAGCCCAGAAGCCAGCAGAGAGGTGCACGTGCCCGGAAGCTGTCTGACGTGAAGAGAGGGCACATGAAAAATGAGAATGTGAGCAGAGAAAGAGGCACTGGGGCTGAGTGCAGATGCCAAAGGGGTCTCCTTGGTGGCCCAGACCCTGCCTGCTCTGCTTTGTAGAAGGGATCCCCGTCTGCTCAAATCAGCTGTGTAGATGGTTCTGGCCTTTCTGAACATCTGGTGAACTAGGGATGGGAGGGCCATCTCTCAGTTTCTGCTGGAGACTGGGTAGACAGATACCTTCGAGAGCTCCAGGCCGCAAGCAACAGCCAGTTGGGTTAGCTGCTTTCCCAGTCAGCAGCGAGCGGCATACAACCTTCTTTCCAGTAGGATTTACACATCTTTTATTTGGTCTGTTGACTGGGCTATAACTAAGGGTGTCCTAAGGGCACTTCCAGACCTCAAAAGAAGATGAGGATTGCACATAGAGGCCTTCCTGCGTGTGTTAAAAGTAAGTAAAGTGTGATCCACCAAAGATCCAGGGGGTGACAATCTGTGTGCAGGTTCCAGACCAGTGCCTGGTGACCATTAACCTCTCATTGGCTGGTTCAGTCTTGCTTCTCTGCATGGGCTAGAGTGACATGGCTTCCTCTCCAAATCCATCACTTGTCCATATGGCACCCAGAACATTTTTTTTTTTTTGGTGGTACTGGTGATTGAGGCCAGGGCCTTTGCACTGAGTCATATCCCCAGACCACGTTTTAAAATTTGATTTCAACACAGAGTCTCAGCATGTGTCTAAAGTTGCTCAGGCTGGGACCTGCAGTTCTTCTGCCTCAGTCTCCCAGAGTTCTGGGATGACAGGAGTGCACCACCAGGCCAGAGTGATTCTTCTTTTAAATGGAAAGACATCCCCCCGTTCCTAGATGAATTAATATCATTTAAGCAGAATTAATATCATTAAAATGGCTGTACTGCCAAAACTAGTAACATATTCAATGCCGTCCCTACCAAAATACTGACAAGTTTCTTCAAAGAACTTGAAAAACAGTCATTAAATTCATGTAGACCAAAAGAGACCTAGAATAGCCAAAGCAATCTCAAGTAACAAGACAGAGGTTGCTGGCATTATGATTCCAGACAAAAAATTATTTTACAAAGCAACAGTAATAAAAGACACATGCGTGTCAGGGATTGGGACATAGGCAGGAGGTACGGATTGTCTTTTTTCTGTGATGTCCAGGAATCTACTGGGCAGACTCACAGAACTGGCAGCTAGAGTCATCTGCACATTGTTGTGGTTGGTTGATTGGTTGTTTTTCCACCTGTACTGGGGATGTAACCCAGGGCCTCACACGCACTAGGCAGGAGCTATGCCCTCAGCCCGAGGGTCATCTAGTCTACCCTGTTTTGGTAAATAATGTGCAAAGCCACATCCTTACTGCCAGCTGCTTATGCCCCATAGCAGCAGCAGAGATGAGAGGTCACACCAGGGGTTACATGGCCTCCAAGGCCAAACATGTTCACTGTCCGGACCCGTCGGGAAAGTTCACTGGTCCCTGATCTGGAGGCTTCTTGGCTCACAAGGCTGGTGGCTTGGCTGGGAGGAATAAATCTGGACTCCTAGAGTGGCCAGCCAGAGAACTCACTTGGGGTGGCCTTGCCTTGTGGCCAGATGTGTTCACATTAGGGAAGCTTCCAGGGAGCTGGGCCTTATGGTACCATGTGGCTGAAAAAGCAGTCAAGTTAGCAAATGAGTCAGGGGTCTGGCTGGGCAGTATCTGCTGTATTTCTCTAATGGGAGTAGTCCCAAACCAGCTCAGAATCAAGGGCAGGAGATGTGGACCCCAAATCTAGATGCAGAAAGTCCCAGAGGCTAAGGATTTGGACCCATGTTTGAAGACACCCCAGGGCGGGAATAAGAGAGACAACCTCAGAGTTTTTGTAGAGGTGAAATTAAATAAAACAAATGTTAGAGCATCTAGAGCAGTTACTGGTACTGAATAAATGTCTAGGAAATTCTAGTTAGTGTAATCGGCTTAAGTCTTGGGGTCACCAGTCGAAATGTTAGGCTGAGTCCATTTGTTCCTTGCTGTTTGTGAAAGGAGTGAAGGAGATAAACGGGAATACGAGAAATGGAGGAGAGGATTTTAGAGCCGGGAGAATGGTGAAAGATCAAGGAAACAGTCTCAGGATTGGGGATGTAGCTCATCAGCACTGCAAATCAGTGAAATTTAAAAACCAAAGGTGTCACCTTGACAAGATACATATGTGCATAAAAGGCTTAACTCCATTGTAAACCTTAAAGTTTGCACGTATACATATCAATAAGATGGGGGGGGGACCCCAAAGATGTTGATCTTCACTGCTGAGAGGGCTGAGGGGCTCACGTGATGAGGCTCCTGGGAAGGATCTCTGCCTCTCTCACCCGCCATCTTTTTTCTCATCTTGAAGAGGGAGAAGCTTGGAGGCAAGTGGACACCTTCCCCTCTGGCTTTATAAGGCACTGGAGCCTCTTGGTGTCAGATGGGACAGAAACCCAGGAAACCCAGATCAGATGGATCAGCAGCCATGACATTGTTCTGCCTGTCTACCAGCAGGAGAAAATTGGATAAGGAAAATGCATTACCTCTATTCAGGAAGCAGCTTTGATGGGAAGGTAGACAGGATCTATCATGGGGCTGGGTTATTTTCTTCCTTCTCACCAGCTTCACACAGCTTCTTTATGTCAGGCAGTGATATGGTTAGTGCAGTAGATTTCTGAGCCAGTTGGGTGTGAAGATTCCCTCTCTGTTGCTCATTGTCTCTGCTCCTGCCTGGGTCCAGCTATGCACGTTCGTAGAGGCCTTGCTTGTCCAGCCAGCGCAGGTGTTAGACTAGGAGCCAGGAAGCCTGGACTGGCAGCTCAGCTCTTTAACTTGCCATGTAACTGTGGGCCACTTCGCCTGCCTTGATCTCCCCCTCTGTAACTTGGGCCACGTAGCAGAGGTGTTACTGGAGTTGTGGGGAGTAGGGGATGTACAATATCATAAAAAATCTTAAATCGAACATTGGATATTCAGGGTGTGCATGTAGCCTTCCTTGACAGAGAGGGAGAAGGAGGGAGAGAGAAGAATAAAGGAGAAAGAGGGAGAGAGAAGAAAGAGGTGGAGAAAGAGTGGATGGGAAGAAGAAGGGAGAAGAGGGAGGGGTTACAGGAAGTGGAAAAGATAGTGAGGATGGAGAAGGATGAGGGATAAAGGAAACCGGAAGAGGACGGGAAGGAGGAAGGAGAAGAGACAGCAGTAGCATCATCCAGGTCCCCTGGAGACCAGCATGCAACCCTTGTTCCTCCACACCAAGGCAGCGAAAATGCCATTGGCACAGGTCACTTAAAGTGGCTTCATGCTGGCTGGCCAGCTCAGCAAAGGAGCTCCTAGCCTAGGAGATGAGATAGCCCAGCTGAGAGGTGGCCGTGAAGCAGCAGCAGCGAGAGCCAGGGCACTGTGTGCAGGTGACACTAGCAGGGAACAGGGCACATTATCTATGGGAGGGGGAGGCCTGGCCAGGCTCTTAGGGAAGGCGAGATCTGAGCTGCATTTTCCAGGAGGAAGAGGCATCGTCCACGCAGAAGAAGACACAGCTGAACAGAACTTCCAGGTGCAGATGACAGTGTAGCTGAAGGCCGGGAGATGTGGAGCGACCTAGTTTGTGCCGGGAATGATGAGCCTTTTGACATGACTGTGGTGGACCTTGATGGGGCCACCGGAACAATGGAAGAGGGGTTGGTGACGTGAGTGCATCTCCTACCTGAATTCGTGCCTCCTGTGCCATCATTAGGCTATAAACCCCCACCGTCATTTGAGCCAGGTCTATACCTGCAGTCCCTGCTCACAAGACATCAAGTTTTAGCATGAACCTTTATTATTTTTAAATTACATAACGATCATCTTTACAGAGCATCTGTGGAAACTTCTTGAAATCTGCCGGTCTGGGAGTGGGCTTCAAGAGCAGAGGCTTGGGAAGGTGTCCAGATGAGGGACTCTCACTTCCCTTGTTCTCTTGTGTGACTTCACCAGCCACTAGTTCCCTTGAAAGACTCCTGGACCCCACCAAGTTCCGTGAACCCAGCTCTCCATGTCACAGCTCCGCCACATAAATGTTAGCTCCTCAAGTCACTGGCATGTTATTCCACCAACATGGCTTTTGTCATGGAAATGTAATTACCTTCAGGCATACCGAAGAGTTCAGAGGCCACTTCCTGATCCCCTTCTGCCAACAGTGAATCTGGGTTACCTCTAAGATGGCCTTGCCTGGCAGCTGGCTGCCATGTAATAGAGCACGACCTTGCCTGGAAGAGTAAGACTATGGCTAAGTTCTCAGATGTCCCCTGCCTAGTGCTGGGACTCAGATTTATTTCTCCCACAGTGGGCCAGAGATCACACTAGAGAGACCGTTGCAGAGCCTGGGTAGACCATCCAGGGGCAATGTGTGCGTCTCTCTCTACATAACCACAGCCAAGTTTCCATTTTTCAGAGTCCTAATTTCTCCCTCTGAAGCAAACCCTCAATGTGCGGGTTTAATGCCAGAATGAAAGGGAAGTAACAAATTAGAAAGACATTACTGCCTCCAGAAAGATAGAGTAGATGTACTTTTTCCTGTTCTTCCCATTAAATACAACTAAAAGCTTTGGGCATTATCCATAAAATAAACATAAAAGGCCGGAAGTCAGTTAGGGACCCAAGAAACAACACCCAGGCGAGTTCGCTGAGGTTTCCTTCGCCTTCCTGTATCCCAGACTGGGAACTGAAGAGACAGCAGTGGGCACCAGTGGGCACAAGGTGCAAACTTGTAGAATCAAAACTCAACTGAGCAAAACTCAAATGTGGATTGTATTCACCCCACCTTCAACTTACCCAGCTTAGAGTTGTAAGTTCCAGCCAGTACAACAAGGCAGTGAAAGGAAATAAAAGACATGCAGACAGGAAGGAGGGAAATACGACTGTTCTTAGGACATCACCTGCTTTCTACATTTGTCTGCATAGGAATTTCCAAAGATTACACAAGACAGAACAAAAGCCCTTATCTTGGTTACCTTGCCCTCACTGTAACTCAGTGCACAATGTCCACAACTTAGGGAGGAAAGATTTATTGTAGCTTATAGTTTCAGAAGGTCTCAGTCCATTCACGTATGGGTAGCTGGATAATGGTGGAATCACAGGGCAGGCCTGGAGCAGGGGTGGGGCTAGAGCCAGAACTACGGCAATAGAGATCCTTATAGCCTGGCGGAAGAGAGAGAGACTGGGAAGAAAGACAGAACCAGCACACGCCCCTCCAGGTCAAGCCCTAAGTATCTGCCACTTCCAGCCAGACCCCAACTCTGAACTCTACACAGTATCCATAGGAACATGAGAATTGTGGGGGAAACTTGAAAACCAAACCATAGACGCCCTTCTGGAACTAATAAATGGGCCGGAGATTAGCTCAATATATAGAAATCTTTTATTTCTGTATTAACAAAGGGAAAGCTAACAAAATGAGACTGAAAGGTAACGAGACCTAGTGACGGAGAAGATGCGCTACTGTAAGTTGGCCTGTGTACCCTACACAGATGTGCTGGAGTCCTCGCTCCCTGGGCTACAAATGTGACTTCATTTGCTAAAAGGATCTTTGCAGATGTTATCAAATTCAGATGAGTTCCAGAGTAGGGTGGTCCTTAATCCAGTATGAATTTTATCCTTAGAAGAAGAGAAGAGAAATAGAGACGTGCAGGGAGATCACTATGTGTCCATAAAGGCAGAGACTGGAGAGAGAGAGAGAGAGAGAGAGAGAGAGAGAGAGAGAGAGAGAGAGAGAGCGAGCTGCAACCCAACTCTGGAAGCTAGGAAGAGGCAAGGAAGTGTTCTACCTCAACTCTCAGGAGAGATCTGAAACACAATCTTGTGTCTCAGACACTTTCTTGTTGCTGGTTCACAATACCTAACCCCTTACAACTTAATGGAAGAAAGGGTTATTCTAGGCCATGGTTCAGAGGTCTTTTTCCATTCATTGTCAGCTGGCAATGGTGGCGTGGCAGAAGGGTTGGCAGAGAGCAACTGCTCAGGATGTGGCACGAGGAACGATCGGGGTTGGGGAGAAGTAGGGGCAAGAGTCCATCCTTCCAGGCCACATGCGTGGTGGTCCACCACACCCTCAGCAATCGGCACCTTCCACCCAGGCCCCACCTAGCAGTGTGTGGAATCTGTAGATACTCTACAACATCCAAATACATGAAGAATTTGGGGACATTCCACATCCAAACCATGTAACACCTTGGTTTCAGGTTTTTTGCCCTGTGGCACCTGTTCTGTTTTTAGAAGTCATCCAGTCAGTGACACTAAGAACCTAATACACACACACACACACACACACACACACAAAATGTTCATTGACTGTAAGATTCAAGATAGCTAAAAAGTCAGTTCTCTTTATAATTGATAGATAAGCTTAACACAAATTATATCAAATCCTAATGAGATCTTTTTTTGTACAGAATCGTTCTAGCTGGGATTAGTGGTGCACACCTTTAACCCCGCTACTTAGGAGGCTAAGCAGGAAGATTGCACGTTTAAGCCCAACCTGGGTAATTGAGTTACTGAGTAAAATGAAGTCTCAACATGAGAAATACGAAGAAGCTGGGTTGTAACTCCATGCAAAGGCCCTGAGTTCTGTTCCCAGGACCTCACAACAAAAACAAAAACAAGATCATTCTAAAAGTTATATAAGAAGGCAAAAGAAGTAGACTAGCTGAAATCACTTTGGAAAAAAAGAACAAAAGAAAAAACACAACAAAGTCTTCCCAATTTCAAAACTTATTATATAGCTAGAAAACAAACGTACAGATGGGAAGTACGTACATGAAAAGATGTTCGATATCATTAGGCATTAGAAAAATGCAAATTAAACCACAGTGAGGTACCACTCCACTGCTATCAGAAGAGAAAAACAGTGATGACATCAAAGCCCAGCCAGGATGCAACGGAAATCAGTCACTCACGTACTACTGGAAAGAAATGGTACAGCCACTTTGGAAAACAGTTTGTACATTTTCTTTTAAAAGAAATGCTGAGATTGTATTACTCAGAATTTGCATTGCTGGGCATTTATCCCAAATAAGCAAAAAACATATGTTCCCATAAACCTTGTCCATAAGTGTTTGTAGCAACTTTATTCGCAGGAGCAAAACCAGGAAGTGACGGAGATATCCCTTGGTGGGCGAATGGTTAAACAAACAGTGGTACAGCCGTCCTGTAACACGCTGCTCAGCAGTCACTATGAGCACAGGTGACCCGGACAGTAGAGGAGAATTGGGTGTCCACCTTTGTCCCCGCTTGGTTTCTCTAATGCATAAGGCCCTTTGCTATTGAATTTAGGGCCCACCGTGATCAGAATGACCTCATCGTTAGATCATTAATTGTATCTGCAAAACATTTATTTGTAAGATTGGATTTTGAACTTCTGGATGATGGTGCGTTTGGGAGGGGGGCACTGCTCTGCCCACGGCACCACTGAGTCTGCCCCCTGAGGCCGTTCTGAGGACATAAACACAGATTCTGTGTCATCTTTGCTTTAGAGCTGGTCCCAGGGCAAAGAGAGAGAGAGAGAGAGAGAAGGAGAGAGACAGTGCAGATTCCAATTGAGATGTGGGTAAAGATGCTGAAGGCTCACTTTTATTTTCCCTGGACCCGTCGGGCTGTTGATTTCTTTAATAAACACCCAGGAGGAAAGGTGTCAGGATGGGGAAGGTACTCTGGGCACCTCGGCATGGCGCTTTCCAGAATCAAAGAGGCACAGGGCAGGTGGCTGTCACCTCTGTGGTTTCCACTGTGTGGTGACCTTTCCCATCCTGGAACCCAAACGGTGAACAGGAATTCGACTCCAGAAACCATTCCTTCCACAGCTGGGTGTCCCCCAGAGCTGGGAAGGGTGCTGAGGAAGCAAACAGGACTTTGGAAGGGGGTTCAGGGACCAAAGAATGGGCTAGCGCGGTTGAGGAAGCTGAGGTGGGGGCCCCTCCCTGCCTAGCCGTGACCCCTTGCCTTCTTTTCTTCCTGCAGGACCACATCCCTGTCCCTTACCAGCCAGACTCCAGCAGCAACCCCTCGTCCACGACGTCCTCCACTCCGTCCTCGCCAGCACCCCCGCTCCCGCCCAGTGCCACGCCGCCTTCTCCCCTCCACCCTTCCCCACAGTGCACCAGGCAACAGAAGAACTTCAGTCTGCCAGGTACTGCTGTGCTTGGGAAGGGTGTACAGCATCAGAGGGCAGAGTGTGGAAGGGGCTGGGCCCATGCCAAAGCCGTGATGGGGCCAGTCCTTGCTGCAAGGCAGTGGGTCAATGGTCACACGAGGTCAAGGAGGTACGTGGACAGATCCTTACCATATACAGGGATCCTTACCATATGTTCCTTAAACATAGTCATTGTTTTATATTACTTTATGCCATCTTTAGAGTAGCCACAATAAGTAGTAGTAGCTCCATTACATAGGCGAGGAAACTGAGGTAGGTAGGGACTCTTACAGACTCTGTCTCCTGGCTAGCAATATCCAATGTCTTCACTTGAGTCACACAGCAGACGCATCTGCTCTGGGGTGGTGGGTTGTCTTATAAAGTGAATGGGTTGGCATTGACTACATGATCTTGTGCTGAGGGTTTTAGGGACATGCCAGTGACCAGAACTTGTTTATGAATCCCACCCATATGCCCAGACAGGGCTTTGAGTGGGCAGGCTGAAGCCTTGGAGTCATGACGCAGGTCCACCATGTGTGACCTCTGACTTTAGTGCTCCCGCCTCTGAAAGAACATGGTTTGATGAGATGATCCTGACGGTTCCTTGGGCTCGCACCTGGGCTGAGATGATGGAGGAGGAGCTGTTCGTGGACATACTGAGTCCTCTCAGCCTCCTGTGTCATTAAACTTGAGAAGGGTGTTGTCTTAGTTACCTTTAGCTGCTATGACAAAGTACCTAACATGTACAAATTAGGGGAAGAAGAGTTAATTTTGGCTCACAGTTTCAGAAGGTCTCAGTCCATTCCTGGGCAGCTGGTAACAGCGGAAGCCCATACCGGAGGCAGAAGGAGCTCCTCCCAGCACGACAAACAGGAAGCCAAGTCTGGGAAGAGGGGTGGAACTAACACACACGCCTCTAGGTCAAGCCCCAAGCATTCACCCCTCCAGCATGGCCACACCTCCCAACAGTACCCTGTGTCCATAGGTACACGAAATACAAGCCACAACAGGGATCCTTTTCCTCCTTCGGTTGGGCCAGATCTAAGATTCTCCCTACCTCTTCAGGGCCCAGCACATCCTAGTTCCTGTTCTGGCGCTCCAGCCACACCTCTGATTCAGTTGTGTTTGTAGCATCATGGGTGACTTCAAGAGCGAGTTGGTGGGCTGAGGGCTGTGTGGGCCTGTTGCAACCAGAGTGCAGATCAATGTTCAGTATGGCAGCCACTAACAATGCGTGTTAAATTACTTTGTCATTGCACAATGTGCAACGCCTACAGCATACCAAAGGAAAAGTTTATTTTACCTCACAGTTTCAGAATGTCTCAGTCCATTCATAGGAGGCTGACAGTGGTGCAAAGGCTTGGCAGAGACCTAGCCAGAGAAACGCCGGTTACAGCATGGCAGGACAGGAAGCCAAATGAGGAAGGAAGGGCAGAGCTACAGATGTCCTTCCAGGCAATGTCCCCGTGGTCCTCCACTTCAGTTCAAGGCCCAATGACCAGCCCCTTCTAGGTCAAGCCCCAGTGGTCCAAGGGTCCCTGCCTTGTAACATCCTAGGAAATCAATGGATCAACCCCCATGATGGAGTCATCCTCCAAACATGAAACCTCTTTTTTCAGATCTAAATCATAACACCACATGGAGCTACTTGAATATAAATGAATTAAAACTAAATACAATTAAATTTCTAATTCCTCAGCTGTTCCAGCCGCATTTCAAGTGTTCAGTAGACACGAGTGGCTGGTGGCTGCCATATTGGATGGTGCTGGTGTAGAATATTCACATTATCCACTTCTGTTGGAAAGTAAATTGTCTAGAGACTGGTTTTATCCAGAATCAATGAGTAACATACCTCTGTTCCTTAAACGTAGTCATTATTTCTAAGCTGAGCTAGCTATGAGTGACTAGCCAGGAGGTGGAGTGCCCACCTTATGTCTGGGCAGCACCCAGGTGCAGACTCTGAGCTGAGGACAAGCTGACCCCATCCCCTGCCCACACTGTTGTGATTTGGGCTGTATCCACACACATGGAGTATGTCATGAAGTCTTACAACTTTGGGCTTTTTATTGTTGTTAAGTTCAAGTCTAAAGAGACCTTATATATACCTTGTATGAAGTCCATGCACCTGGAAGCTGGTAAGGGCCGCAGTGTAACTCACCAGCTGAATCATCTCAGACCATGCCACAAAATCAGCTATGCAGATGCCCTGGAGTTTCCTCAGATCAACAGCTCCCATGGCCATCTCCGGGGTACTCTATTTCCACATCCCTGGAAGGGGTTTGTGGGGAAAAAGACCTTTCCACATCCCACCACCACCCACACTTGGGAGAGAGGAGCCTGGGTGCATTCCTCTCACTGTTCCACTCCATGGAGACTCTGGCATCAGTGTGTTTTTGCTAAAATTGTTTGTACCTTATTTATACATGAGGGTCTAGAAAACGGGTGTTTTGAGGGAAATCTTTGCTTAAAAGTACCACAGATTTTTGTCCCAAAAAGAATCGAGTGGGATCTTCAAAAAAGAGACCTGACTAGCCAGAAAGTAATTTCGATGTCCCTTAGCTCCTTTGTCCCATGGCCAGAATCCCCAGGAAAGGGTCTTTCCCAGTGTGCTGTGCTATGTGCCTCATGAGTCCGTATCTGCTCTGTGCCATGTCTTGACAGGGTCTTGACCCTCTTTGGAACTAGACTAAGATGTCTTTAGGGGACAGGCCCTTTAACCCAGCAGTTAAGGGTAGGAGCTCCAGAGCCAAGTGAGTTGGGTTCAAGATTTCGGACCTACAACTTGGTGTCTGCGTAATATTGTTCATATGACTTCTTTTTCTGGGCCTTGGTTTTCTCATCTATACAACAGGGAAAAATAATGTTCCCCCTTAGAATCATTGAAGAATTAAACATACAGAGCTTAGCAATGTTTTCATTGAGGATCTCAACAAATGCAACTTGCCTCATCAAAGGACAAACGCAGTAATGGCTATAGCCAGCATTTTTATTTATGTATTTTTTTGTCATGATTGCTAAGTATACAGGCCTTGCCAGAATTGTAGAGAGGAAGATCAAGTCCCCTTGAACTGGGGAGTACAAATCAAACCAAACCAGGGAAGGTGATGTGGTATTGGCTATTAAAGTTTTAAATGACACCAGTGATAGCATTTCTAGGACTTTATATACAAAAATACGTGCACCAGGGCACAGGGATCTGTGTACAAGGACTTCATTGCAACAGTAAAAAATTGAAATCAACTCAGGTGTCCTTCAGGAAGGGAACGGTTGAATACACTGTAATAACCCAACACTCTATAACCATTTGAAAGAACAGAGCGTTCTGTGTAGGTGTCTTGACTTAGGGAAACACCCATACTGTATGTTAGGTGGAAAAACAGTAGGAATAATAACATACTTATTGTGAAATGTTTATGTGTTTTTATGAATGTATTTTTATAAGTGTGTGTGTGTGTGTGTGTGTATATTCCTTTTGAAAAGTCTCTAAGAGATACCCAGTGGCTTTCTTGGGCAGAGCAGTTTTAGCTCGGGCTCTATAGGCAGGTAGCAAGGTGCAGGCGTCACTTTGAGAACTGAATAGTAGTATTGAAATGCAGTGCTGAAATGGAAAACAAGCTATAGAACTTTCCAGAGATGTAATCAGATCTTCTCCCGTCTGGAGTGGTTTGGGCAAAACTACCCCCTGATGACAAAGACCTTGTTAGCTGTCAAGTTCTTAATTCTGCATAATGGCAAGTGGCGCTTGGGTGTGGTGCTTGGCCAGGTGTTGCATCTTTCTGGAGGCTCTCCCACCTCATGTGTGGACATAAGAACATCCCTAGCATTGGTGCATCTAGAACATTCTTCTCCGAAAGGACCTGAGGTTAACAGCCGTTTGCCTCATCTGGGAGCATCCTAGTACATGTTAAGAGCTGTTGATTAGAAAGCCAAGTTTGGTGTCGCAGGCCTGGCAGTGTGTGTTCCAGCTGTACTCAGCCCCATGGGTTGACTTCTTCTCTGTTTGTCCCTGAGCCCTGGTGCCATCTGGCTATGACTCAGCCTAGGATGGAGCTGAGAGTGCAGGGTAGACAAACTTGTGATTGGATCCTACTTTTGCCCTTTCCTAGCTGTGTAGCAGGCTCTGACTCTTCAGACCCTATTTTCTTGTCTCTAACATGGGACTAAAAATTCGGATATTGTGGTGTCCCCCATGACAAGGTGCGTAAAGAAGCTTCTCAGAAGATTGTTCGATGGATTTCTGAGACCAGAATGGTCAGGTACCTTCTTGCATTGGAGACACCTAGCGCCATCTTGATACATGCAAGCACACACATGCATAATCATGCGGACACACACACACACACACACACACACTTATAACATACCACGCCAGAAAACTACAGAATATCTGAAATGGAAGAAATAGGAAACAGAATCTGCCTGGGAAAGAGATGCCCTGATTTCTGTGATCTTACCCTGGGCTGAGCCCCTGAGGTTCGGGACTACGAGCTCCCTCCTGCGCTCGTCACTTCCTGCCATGATCACGTTCACTCACTCACGTGTTTACTGTCCGGCTCCTCCATCTAAATATCAGCTTCATAGGGCAGGAAGTGCGTCTGCTTCGTTCACTCTACTCAGTGTATCACCTACTTCCAAACACACTAATGAATTGTTCGTTGAATGAATGCTTGAATTCCATGCACTGCCCAGGGATGTAATTGTTTTCTCTTCACATCACTTTCTTGGGCCCTCAGACCGCATCCTCCCCTTCTTGTGCTTCCCGGGGATTTCTTGAGCCCTTGCTCTATGCTCTTACACAGCACTAGGTGTGAAACAGTAGGCAAACCAGACATTACCCTTTATTAGTTTCTGACTGCCACTGTGAAAAAAAAAAAAATGACAACAGGCCTAATAGCTTAATACAACTCCAATTTATTATCTTAGGTTCAGGAAATTGAAAGTCCAAAGTAGGTTTCTCTGCGATAAAACTCAAAGTGCCAGCATGGCTGCTTTGTTCTGGAGGGTGTCCAGAAGAATCCACCTCCTTGTCTTTTCCCAGCTGCAAGGGGTTGCCCACATCCCTGGGGTTGTGGCCCCTACCTCTCTAACCTCTGCTTCCACTGTCACACCATCTCTGAGTCTCCCTCTGCCTGACTTTGATTCTCTGTTCTCCCTCCTAAAAAGTACCTTGGTGATGACATTGGACCCCTCCAAATGATTTATTACCATATCTCCTTCCCTGGGTCTCTCTGTCTCTGACTTTTTGGACTGTTTCCTATAATCACCTTGAGATGACCTTGGGTCTACCTTGATGATTCAGAATATTCCATCACAAGATCCTTAATCATATCTGTGGAGCCCCTTTTGTCATTTAAGGTAATATTTTTACAGATTCTAACTAGAGGACATGGACATATTTGGTAGGGGACTATGATTCTGCCCACAGCAGTCCCTGTTCTCATGGGGTTCATCCCTTGGTGAGAGATACAGGTATGAACTCAATAAATAAAAATGTGAAAATAGCATTATGATTGTGGTGAAGGCTGTGAACAGAAAGGGCATGGGATGAGGGTGTTCAAGAGGAGAACATGTTCAAGTTGGAGGTCTGAGACAGCTGGGCTCTGGAGGTGGGAAGGATAACAAAGGCCCTGCCACACAAAGGCGCTGGGGAATGTCCCCGTCACCCAGACTGCGTAACTAAAGAGGGTGGCACCAAGTGAGACTCTGAATTAGCAGAAATTCAGGTTTTACTCGGTAAGATGCATTTGAGAGGCTTGGGTAGAGGATGGCTTGATCCTCTGTCTTCCTAGAAGACTGCTCTGGTGGCTCTTCATGGTGGCGTTTAGGTAGGAGCCCCTGGTGGCTTCAGAAGGGAAGTTTCTCCAACACAATCTGCTTGTCCGTCCAGTGCCCTTTGCAGTTCCCAGGTCCTGGCTTCTCTTCAGTGGTACAAAGTCAGGAGCCATTCGGCTCCCAAGAGCTGCCCTGTAGGCTCATTGTCTATTCCTCAGAGCCACCTGTGGCTTGTGGTCATCATGTACAGGGAGAACATGTGTCCCCCAGTGACTTCTCATCTCCTCTTCTGGCTCCTCTTCTCCCTTTGAACCGTCAGGACTGAGATGTTCTGTGGCACACAGAAGATCGAGGTCAAGTCAAGGTTGGTACTAGCTATGGAGGCATCTGCTGGGTGCCCCATTGCCTGCCCCTCGCCACCCCCCAAGTCTCTCCAGAACAGCTCTGGTTCTCCACAGCCCAGCCTAGCTTTCTTAAAAGAGCCCGGTCATCAGCTAACCTTTCGGGCAGAACTGGAATTATCTGCTACCCCAGCCAGGTCTGGGGAGAGAAGAGATCAGCTAAGCCTTTTGAGAACCCGATAGTTTTTCTTGTTTTAATTTTAGCATGCAATGAGAAACACAAGCCATGTAAAAATAAACAAAAAAACAAAACAGCAAATGGTTCTGGAGTCAGAGAATGTGCTCTTGGGAAGCTCAGGCCTGGGACCTTGAATAAGTCCTTTCTTATTCTGAACGCCTCGATTTTCTGAAACCAAGCGCATCTACCTGGGCTCTTGCTATCTGGGATCATCCGGAAGTGAACTAAGCAGAAGATTCTGCTGTTGTATTTCCGGTAAAAGGGGTGATTTATCCAACCATCAACACCTGCGTGCACAGGGAGTTTGAGATCCTGAGCTATTAGGACTTACATTCTGTCCTGAGGAGCTTGCAAATCAATTTTTCCCCTTGGGAGAGCGTTACATTTGCTTCCCCAGAATAAATGACTTAGCGCTTGAAGCTGTTGGGCTGTTTCTTAATTATAAATCATCCCTGTCTGATCATTAAGGAGCTTACATGAGTTTGTTCACTCAGGGCAGCTAGTACATTTGTCCCTTGGGGTTCTAGAGTTCCAGGACCCTTGCAAATACCCAAATCTGTGGACACTTAAGACCGTTACAGAAAATGTCTCAGTATTTACCATTAAGAGAACCTTCATACATCCTCTCATATACCTTAAATCACCTCTTGTTGACTTAAGATACTCAATGTAATGCAAATGGTACATAAATAATTTGGTTTGCTATATTGTCTAGAGAAACATGCCAGCAAAAAATATTGGCGTATATTCAGTGCAGGTGTAACTTTTTTGGATATTTTCTTTTCTTAACTGTTTTAAATTGAGTATAGCTGATAAATAATATGTATTCAGGCTGGGCTTGGAGTTTTGATCCTCCTGCCTCAGCCTCCCAGAGAGCTGGGATTGCAGACGTGTGCCACAATGCCCAACTTACTCATAATTTTGATCGTGGCTTGGTTGACTCTGGGTTAGAGGGCCAGCTGTATTTATTTAAACCTGCTACACGCATCTGCGCCATGACATCCCCGCCCTGTGCAGAAGGGGCTGTGGTTGCTCTGTTGACCTTTGCACTTGGACTCTGAAACTTGAATAAATTTGCATCAGCTTTTTTCAAGTAGCCAGAATCAGAGCAAGAGGTCCCTGTTCAATGATCAGCTTCTGGACTCCAAGCTCAGACTACCCTGTGCTAACACTGCAGGGGGCTGACTCCCAGGCAGACCTGGTCGCAGGATGCTATCAAGAATTCTGGAAGAGGATTCGACAATCTAGACTCATCTCTGACCCCATCAGTGACCCCTTACCTACCGACTTCATTGACCAGGGCACAGAGGTCTCTGCCCCTTCTCCAAGCACTATACCCCTGAGGGGTACAAGGTCAGCTGAAAATTGACGAAGTATCCAGCACTCCTGACCTCTGTTGAGTGGATGGACCAACAGTAAGATGAATTGTCAGAGAATTAACAGTAAAGTCTAGACAATTTCTTTTAGGTAATTGTTTTCCTAAATACACAAATTAATTTGTATTTATGATAGGCAGAATGATAATATTGCTCCTCCTTAAAAGAAAAAAATAAAGACCATTCCTGGTCCTGAATCTGTAAATCTGCTACCTTACATGACAAGGAGACTTTGCAGACAGGATGAAGTGACAGATCTTCTGATGGGCAGGTTCTCTTGGATGTTCCTGACGGCCCTAACTGTAATGGCAGGGCTCTTAGAAGAGCGCAGCAAGAAGGGCAAAGGCCACAGCAGGTGACGTCAGAGCAGAAGCAGAAATTCCAAGCCAGGAAATGCAGGTGGCCTCCGTCAGCTGGAAAAGATGAAGCACAAAGCCTCTGGGGACCCAGAAAGCATCTGATGCCTTGACTGTGGCCCCTCAGGACTGATTTCAGACTGCCGGCCTTCATACTGTACAAGAGTGCATTTTTGCTGTCTTAAGGCCCTTCGTTTATAATAATTTCTTTTTTCAGTAATTTTATTGTGGCAAAAATAAATTTACATGACATAAAATTTAACATTTTTTTGTAAGGAAATGATTTCCAAATTCTGTAGCACATTAGGACCTTGGCATTTGGGGAATCAGTGAGCATCTATGTCCACCCCTGTTTGAGAGGTTCACCCCTTTTCTATCTGGCCATTGCCTCTTTTTCTATCCTGTCATTCATGTTGAGGGCTTTTTATGTCATTATTTTTGTGCATCTCATAAGAGGAACACCCATGTGCAATCCGTACTGTATGCTTGGTCCATCTCACTGAGCATTGTTGACTCTAGGTGGCTCCATTTTTTGTTCAAATGCTTCATATCTGTCTTTCTTTATGGCTACATAGTATTGCATTGTGTATAGGTAACACAGCTTCTTTAACCATTCCTGTACAGATGGGCAGGTAGGTTGTTTCCAGGATTTGGCTGTTATGAATTGTGCTGCTATAAACATGGATATGCATGTGTCTTTTTGGTATGTTGACTTTATTTCTTTTGGGAACATGCCCAGTAGGGCAGGGGCTGGATCAAGTGGGATTTCTATTCTCAGCTTTCTAAGGAATCTCCAGACTGCTCTCCGTAATGGTTGTACCAGATTGCACTCCCACCAGCGGTGGAGTGGAGTTCCTCGCCCCCCCCCCGCCCCCACCATTGCCAACAATTGTTGTTTTTTGAGTTCTTGATGTAGGCCATTCGCACTGGAGTGAGGTGAGACCTCAGCGTTGTTGTATTTGCATTTCTCTGATGGCCAGTGATGAAGAAAACACTTTTCCCTATGCTTGTTGGCCACTTGCACTTCTTCTAGAAGGTCATTTCAGCTGCCCACTTCTTGATGGGATCATTTATTTTAGGGGGTTTTCTGTTTTTCAGTTTATTGTATATTCTAGAGATTAACCCTTTGTCTGAAGTGTTACTGGTGAATATCTTTTCCCACTCTGCGGGTTGTCTCTTCACCTTGCTGAGTGTTTCTTTTGCTGTGCGAAAGCTTTTCAATTTAATGCAGTCCCATTTGTTGATTCTTGCTGAGATATCATGTGCAGTTGGTGATCTGTTCAGAAAATCCTGTGCTTTCCCTATGTCTTCTAGGGTTTTACCTATTTTATCTTTAAGGAAGCTCGGTGTTCCTGTTTCGATGTCCAGTTCTTTGATCCATTTTGATCTGCTTTTGGTGTGTGCTGATAGATACAGGTCTAGTTTCATTCTGCTGCATGTGGAGATCCAGTTTTCCCAGCCTGATCTGTTGAAGCTGCTGTCTTTTCTCCAATGGATTGTTTTAGTCCCTTTGTCACAGATCCGTTGACTAAGGGGGTTTGGGTTTGTTTCAATATCCTCAATTCTGTTCCACTGGGCCTCTTGTCTGTTCCATGTAGCCTTAATCACTGTTGCTTTGTGGTATTTTCTGAAATCTGGGGTTGTGATTCCTCCAGCTTTGCCCTTGTTACTCAGAACTGCTTTAGAGATTCTGGGTCTTTTCTGGTTCCCTATAAATTGTAAGGTGGTTTTTTTTCTAGTTCTGTGAAGAATAAAGTTAGTATTTGGATTGATATTACATTGAATCTGTAAAGTAGCTTTGGGAGTACGGCCATTTTGACAATATTAGTTCTTCCTATCCAAGAACACGGAGTGTCTTTTCATTTGCTGAAGTCCTCTTCAGTCTGTTTCATTGGGGATTTGTAGGTTTTTTGTATAGGTCTCTCACCTCTGTGGTGAGGTTTACTCCTAAGTATTGTTGTTGGTGCTACTGTTGTAGCTCTTGTGAAGGCGGTTGTTGTCTTGACTTTTCTCTTTGGATTTGTTATTGGTGTATAGGAATGCGATTGATCTGTGGGTATTGATGTTATTTGTGACTTTATAATGACCTCCCTCTCTTTCTCTGGGAGGTGTGTGTGAGAGAGAAGAGAAACACACACACACACACACACACACACACACACACACACACACAGTGCATTGAACAAGAATGGCATTGTGCTCTGGATGACTCTAAGCAGAGTAATCTGATTTTAGGGAGTGTCAGATATCCCAGGGGAGGGTTGACCTGAATGCTTAGGGTTCAGGTTTCTTTACACATATCCTTAGAAACTTGTAATTCAGGGTGTCTGCAGAAGCACGGACACTCTCGGGGTGGACTGAGAATGGCCTTGTCGTAGCCATGGGGCCCCGCTTGGTAGCTGGAAGAACAGCTCATGGAAGCATTCGCTCACCCCTGTCTTTTCTTTCCTTTGCAAGCATCCCACTACTATAAATACAAGCAGCAATTCATCTTCCCAGGTGAGTGGCAGGTGAGCTGGCAGCAGCCCTTCTGCCCAAGCCTGGCTGGGAGGCAGAAGTTGCTGGGGTATTGGTGGGTAGGCAAGACCAGAGAGGGTGGTCATGGGGTCCTCACAGCCCAGGATAATGGCTGGATGTGTCAGTGAAGAAGGTAAGGGCAGCAGGTCCCCAGGGTGCCATGGGAGGTAGGGAGGTCTTAAGCACAGTGAAGGGCTCAGAGAGGGTGGTCTGCCAGGGTAAGGAGGGGATCAGAGGGCTAAAGTTGGGTTAGTCCCATCATCCAAAGGGAGCCCGAGAGTGAGGAGGGTTCAGAGATGACCAGGGGACCTGGCAGCTCCCAATCGGCAATGGGACTCTGTGCAGATATCACCTACAGCCCTGGCCCATGCCAGCAAGCAGAGTCAGGGTAGCTGAGGAAGGGATCAGAAGGGATTGACCAGTCCTTGGATCCAGGATTGGTGAGACCTTATTAGCTGCCATGTTTCAAGAATCAGGCCTGAAGCTGAGGTCATCATGGCCTTCATATTTCTGACTGTCTCATCTCTGGCTCGTAGATGTGGTGCCAGTGCCGGAGACGCCGACACGGGCGCCGCAGGTCATTCTACATCCGGTGACCTCAAACCCAATGTAAGTGAAGCAGAGACCTCCTCCCCCTCCCCTGAGCCTCGGAACCCTGGCCTTCTGTCTGCTCATGTTCTCTGCTTCCTTTTTTCCTCTTTCTGGAGCATAGGGTGGGGGACAGGTGGACACAGGGCATGCCTCAGGCAGAGGGAAAGAGTCTAAGTAAGCCAAGAGGTGGAAAACTCAGCTTTCCTCAGGCTGTAGCCTAATGAAAAAGCATTTACTGTTATCATGGTCCCCCACTTTAGTGTAATTTGTATCTGTTCCAGGCACCAGCAGATTATAGCCCATGAGACATACCCAACCTGTTGCTCGATTTTATAAATAAAGTTTTATTGGCACATAGCCATGCCTGTTTGTTTACAACATATTGTCTGTGGCCGTCTTCTCAGTACTGCAGCAGAGCTGAGGAGCTGTAAAGAAACCATATGTCTTGCAAAGCTGAAAATATCAAGTCTCTGGTCTTTGCAGGAAAAGCTCGCCGACCTCTAGCATACACCAGTATGAAAACAGCGTAAGCTAATTTGGGGGAAATTGGATTATTCTACGGGAATAAAAAAAAAAAGAGGAAAGAAAATGGCTGCTTAGAATCCCATCACTGTTGGATGTTTATCTCTTTTTATTCATATTTTGCACTGTTGTGGCCCACGATAAATTCATTTACTAGCCTGCTATGTTATCTTTAATGCTGTGATGGTGCATTTTTCATATTACTCCAAATGCCTACATAGGCATTATTTGTACTGCCTGTGAGATGTCCTACTGGTGTCCAAGGATTTCCCTAGCCACTTCCCTATTGTTGGATTGCACCACGCTTCCAGATTTCACTGCTGTAGCCACTTTTCTAGTTGTGACTTTAGTCTGGAGTCTGCTAGGTTTTGGACCGGTTTCCCAAACTTGCTGTTCTTTCTTGCTCCCCAAAGCACTTCATCCTCTCAGACGTGCCGTAGGACCTTATTAAAGACCCAGATGGCACATCTCTAAAAATCAAAGGACCAGCAACTTCCTAGGGGACGTTGTGCTGACACCTAGCTCTGGGTCATTTCTCTGCTACACATAGACCCCACTGCACTATTTGTGCAAGATGAACTCCGGGTGATTAACTGACAGGTAGGGGTGCCAGCCGAACAGAGCCAGTGGCTGTCTAGAGCTGCTTGAAAGTGCCTGACTTTCCCTCTTCAGAGGGAAATAACAGACCAGTCGCCTTGGAGTGGCAGGAGAGGGCTGCTGCTGTGCCGCTGGGCGTGGAGAGGGACCCCAGCCTCGTTGCCCCACCCGGGGCATCAGTGTGAGGTCCCACCGCCTTCCCAGATTGGGTTACCAGTACTTGGTTAATATGCACCTTTGTGACCACACTTCTCTCCCCTGCTTTTTAGATCTGTGGTCTTTCAGACTCCCTCCTTCCTAGGTCCCCCTCAGGACATCCCTGAGCTCTGTAAGTCAGGATAGGGGTCATCCCTCCCCGACTGGGAGGAGATGGGAAGAGAGAATCTGCTAGGATTGCAGAACTAGCCAGAAGCCTGGTGTTCATTGTGACTCCTTCTCTTTCCTGTCCCGGCTTTCCTGTGCCTTCCTAGTCCAACTGGGGTCTTTCTCCTACTGCACACCACAGACAAGTACACGTCCCAGAGTCTGAAAAGATAATGCGTCTCTGATGCTGCATACTTGGGCCACACGTCTTCGTCTTGCAGCTCTCCTTGACGGCCTTCTTACACCTTGATAGGTCCCAAGTTACGCCATCATCAGACACCACCCCATGCCCAGCATGTCCACTGGACTGCTGCGCATGCAGGACCACCCAGGGCCCATCCCACAGGGCCTGTGCAGTGCCCACGCGTGGCACCCAACACCCACTCCCAGTGTGCTTGCATTTTGAGAACACAACTGCATCTTAGGAGCTTGTGAGGACACACACACGTACACATACATCTCTTGTAGCCCAGGCTAGCACACATCCTAATTCCGTGTGATTGCCAAGGTCCCATTCAAGCACCACGAACTCACGAGCACATGCAGCGGTCCTCACCCCGTGCAGTCCCACCGTACTTCACTTATTCAGCTTGTGCCTGACTTCTGGCCCTTGTCACCTGGAGCCACTCTGCACAGGGTCTCTAGACTTCTTTTTAGATCTCTCAGTAGTAGGTATAGACTGTCCCTTCAAGTCAGCTTCAACTCCGTTTCCCTCTGAGGACCTCATCGTGTTCCTGGCACAGAAATCAGAATGAGTGAGTACATGAGCAGACAGACAAAGGGCGCTTAAGCCCCAGCCAGAAGATTCTGAAATCTGAGTGAACTTCAGAAATCAGATTTCATCATTCCCCAGCAAACCCCTAACCCTCTGCGGAATCTTCTCCCTTTCGCATTTAGGCCAGTTTATAAAAAAGCTGCTAGACTAGTTGAAACCAAAGCAGTAGAGAAAGCCCCGAGTAGCCCTGAGTAGCCCAGAGAGTCTCTTTAGAATAATGTCCTTATGCGCTGTTTTTGTGTGTATGTGGCTAAGTTAAGGCTTATTTCGGATCCTAGGGCCGAAATGAGAGATGCAGGCTTGTTAGCGAGAGGACGTCCCATTTTCAGAATCTTCATACATGGCTAAACTCAATCCACGGACCAGCCTTTTCACCAAAGGGTCACATTCATTTTTCTTTCTTTAAAGCTTGGAGGGAAACCCATTACTTCAAATTGAAGTGGAGCCAACCTCAGAGGTGAGGATTGAAGATTAGCCCGAGCAGCTTTGTTCTGGGGCCACCGAGAACTTGGCAGAGCCCCCGCTGGAGACCTTGATGACGCAGAGGGCTCGGGGCAGGTCGGGTGGGGGGGCACACTGGCCCTTTGATGGATGATCTAACTCTCGGACAATTAACAAGCAGCGCCCCTCCTGGTGCTGAGCCTAATGGGCTGTTATACAGCGTGCATCACGGAAAAGCCAGTTGGGTGGAAGTGGGCCAGAGATTTGCATTCCTAGCTGAAAAATTAGCTCCAGGCTGCGTGAATCGCAATGGGGATGTGCCCCAGGGCCTTTGAAAGAATCCATGTGAGGAGGTGGTGGCCTCAGAGATGCTGGGCATGGCGGAGGGTTCAGAATATTCAGGGGGCTTTTTCCCACCTGTCTGACCCATTGAATGAATGAATGAATGAAGTGTCTTAAGTGGAAACCATGGGGTCCCAACCTCTTGGCTCTGTCAGTGCATTCTGAACGGAACGGAAAGAAAATAGAAACAGAGTTTCCAAAGAAACTTAACACGCCTTTCTGAGACCGTTGGAATGGCTGTAGAAAGACCCTGGGAGAAGCAGGGGCTTCTGGGGTTGATTCTCCTGAGCATCCCAGAAGAGCTGCCTACCCAAGTATTTTAGATTAGGAAGATCTGTATCCCGTCAAGAGGTCACCTTATCCGGTCATGTGATCAGCTCCCAGGGCTTGGGAATCATCATCACCATGAGCACCTGCTGTTCCCACGTTCCAGCAAAAGAATCCAAGAGGCACAGCATCCCCGCATCGTAGGCACCCCCAAAAGTCAGTTGGGTCCCTCGAGCTTGAAGGATTAACTCTAATGAAGGATCAACTCTGTGTTCAAGTCACTGTGGGTGTGGTAATATGACACATGACCAGAATAAAAGGTGAATATTTACATCAGGCACATCCAGCTTGCGGCCCACCCTGTGTTTTCCCCTTGATTTTTAAAAAAAATGTTCTAATACAAAACATTAAACAGAACATTTTAGTACTTGCATATATGCATTAAGTATACTATATATTTTGTATGTGATCTTAAAAAGTTCCTCTGCTCAAAGAAACGAGGTCTTGGGGAACTAGGGGGCTGGAGGAATAGCACAGTGCAAGGCCCTGGCTTTAATTCCCCAGCACCACATACGCCAGGGATGACAGTGCCTGCCTATAATCCCAGCACTCAGGAGGCTGAGGCAGGAGGATTACCATGTGCTCAAGGCCAGTTTGGGCCACATGGTGAGTTGAGAACCAGCCAGAACTACAGAGCAAGACCCTGTCTCTAAATAAATAAATAAATAAATTTTTAAGTATAACCATTCACCATCTGTTTCAGTCACACCTCACACTCATGCAGATTCCTGGTCCCAGCTTCCTCATATTTTAACTCAGTAGATCAGGACGGGGCCCGGGAGTCTGCATTTCTCATGCATCCCAGCTGCTGTTTGACATAGGTGTTCAAGCAGCTCTTCATTTGATTTAGAACCTCGCAGCACCTCCCCAGGGCACATTTCCTTCTGCGATGCAATGAGGGAAAGATGCCTCCGGGCAGGGGACGTCGCCAAGGTCACAGAGAGGCTGGTGGCCCACTAGCTCATTCTGACTCTTAAGCGCTTTCTGTGAACCACTCAGTGTGGCTTCTGCCTCCTTACCTCTGTCAGAGCCAAGGTCCCCCAGCTGGTAGCTCCAACCTCGCCCAGTTTCTGAATCATCAACTCCAAGTTTTCTGGAGGAAGAAGGTGACTGGTTTGGCATATGGCTGGCTGTCCCATGTTGTACCGGGCCCAGAGTGCAGCCTGTGGTCCCTAGTCCATGCGTATTAACAGGCAGGTTGAAATAGCCTTGGATCGCAGGCGTCCAAGGACCTGAACCCTAGCCCTCATGCTGCCTTCCTGCGCGAATTAGGACAAGACATTTCCGGGGACAGCCCACGTCCTAGTTTGGCCAGGACTGAGGAACATCCTGATGTGTGTCGCTTTTAGTGCTGAAAACCAGAAAAGTCCCAGCAGTCTGGAGTGGGTGGTCCCCTTAGCATTTCTCTCTGAGCCTCAGTTTCCCTCCTTAGCACAGAAGAGCTAGATTTGAATGATCCCCCTTTTGAGTCCTTCAGTGGAGTACGGTTTTGAACAAGCCTCCAGTAGGACCTCAAGGGAAGGTGGGCAGTGGCGTGGCGGCTCTGACTCTGTCCTCCTCTGGCCACAGAATGAAGAGGGCCACGATGAAGCCGAGGAGTCGGAAGACGACTTTGAGGAGATGAACCTGTCCCTCCTCTCAGCCCGGAGCTTCCCCCGCAAGGCCAGCCAGACCAGCATCTTCCTCCAGGAGTGGGACATCCCCTTCGAGCAGCTAGAAATCGGAGAGCTCATCGGCAAGGGCCGCTTCGGGCAGGTGTACCACGGCCGCTGGCATGGCGAGGTGGCCATCCGGCTGATCGACATCGAGAGGGACAACGAGGACCAGCTGAAGGCCTTCAAGCGGGAGGTGATGGCCTACCGGCAGACGCGGCACGAGAACGTGGTGCTGTTCATGGGCGCCTGCATGAGCCCGCCCCACCTAGCCATCATCACCAGGTCAGTCGCACTGCCTGCCCACCGGGATCTGGCCCTGGCCCGGCCCGCTTGGGAAAGGCAGGTTAATTCGCACTTGTGGAGAGTCTCCGGTCTACCATTTGTAGGTCATTTGCGATCGTTTAAGGCCCCAGAAAGTACTTTTAATGCAAAGTAGCTTCCTAGAGAGAACATGAGTGGAGCGTCATAAAAAACACATTCAATTCTTCTTTCTAAGTTTTTGTGTAAGGATATCTCAGAGACTGATTTCAGAGAAAGAGAGAGAGATAGACAAAGAAAGAGACAGAGAGAGAGAGAGAGAGAGCAGATTATACTAAATTGGGCATCAGTCAACTTTTCATGGACAGGGCCTGATAATAAATATATCAGGTTTTTCAAAACTAAGTTACGATTTTTTTTCCATAGACCACATCATTTAATTTTTAAATTTTTGAAAAATTAAACAAAGGAAAGGTGGCATGGAGTGGAACCAGTGGGCGAGAGGCTGAGGCTGCAGGACAGGGTAGGAGCTTCAGAGCCCGGGGACTTGGGAGGCAATGCTGATTCAGCCGAGAGGGGACCCAGGCCTGGCCCCAGCTGTCCCCAAGAGGACGCTGTGAGTTCCCAAGAGAGGGGGTAAGAGAAAGGGAGGGAATATGAAGGAAGGTCGGGCATTCGGCTGCCTCCCGCCTCTGGCCAACCGCCTCCCTCTGTAACCTTGCTCTTCCCTCTCACAGGCTTAATGAGAGGGCACATCCCAGAAGGTTAAGGAGGTTGTGGGGGGCTGGGGGGAGGGGGGGAGATGGCCACCGCTCCCTTTGGTATATGGGGACAGGGACTCCGCACTGGGAAAATGGTGTGAAAGACTCTCTCAGTTCCAGGATGGTGAGGATTGTATCCAACCCTCCTCCCCCGGGGCACAGTGGCCGGTACCTGCAGCTCTCTTCCTGTTTGCAGGTTAGCGGTGCCCATGCAGGTCCTACACACGTGTGATCCTATTTTGGCATCTGCTGGTGTTTCTACCATCCCTCTCTCTCCCTCCCTCCTTTCTGGTCCCATTCTCTTTCCCAATCCTGATCTCAGTCCTTTCTTTCTTTCTGGTACTGGAGATTGAACTTGGGGTCTTCACACTTAACTACATCCCCAAGATTCTTTTTATTTTTTCTCTTAAAATTAGATCATGTTAAGTTGCCCAGGCTGGATTCAAACCCACGATCCTCCTATCTCTGTCTCCCAGCATGCTGGGATGATAAGCCCCAGATCATGTGGTTTCTTTGCCAACGCAGTGCAGCCCCGCCACTGTCATGTGGAGGCAGCCATAGACGATATGTGAAGGAGTTTGTGTGGCTGTGTTTCAATAAAGATTTATTTAAAGAAAAAACAAGTGGTAGGCTGGCTTTGGCCCACAGTCCTAGTTTGCTGACTCCTAAATTAAGATCCAGGTGACCCATCACTATAGCTTCCTGTGGAAGCCACAGTGTACATTCGTAGTTTTCACTTCTGTTTCTGTGAATAGCCAGGATCTGTGGTCTCTGGGCACACAGAGGTATAGTTAAAGGAGAATTCACATTAGGAAAATGTCAGATGACACCAACTTCGTGGAATTTCTCTCTTTTGCCTCACCTGGTGACACAAGACACACATTAGGGGAAAAAAATAGCTTTGGTTTCAATTGAACAGCTGTGAACAATACTTTGGTGTAAGCTCTCTCTCTCTCTCTCTTTCTCTCTCTCTCTCTCTCTCTCTCTCTCTCTCTCTCTCTGTGTGTGTGTGTGTGTGTGTGTGTGTGTGTGTGTGTGTGTGTGTGATCATACTAAGACTTGAACCCAGGGCACCTTCACACTGAGATGTAGCCCGTCAGGATTCTTTTTTGAGACACGGTCTCACTAAGTCACCCAGGCCGGGTTTGAATTTATGATCCTCCTGTCTCAGCCTCCCAGATTGCTACGATTACAAGCCTATGTCACCACAACTCACCGATGTGTCCTTAAATTCTTGTGTTTGCTTCCTTATTACATCAGAGCTGGCCACTGCCAAGCCCTTCTTGATGTGGCCTTGTGTGTTACCCCATGCTGTAAAAGCAGTCTCCTTCCTGCAGTGAGCTCAAGTAGCAAAGATCCCAGATGCGTAAGTCTCACGTTTTCAGAGGCGTCTCAGCAAGAGCTGCACACTCAGAGAAGAGCTGGTGTGTCTTTGGTCTGTTGCCTTGAGAGACAAAACCTTGAGTCCATTTATAAGACCTTGGGGATCAGTGGCAGGTGCGTGTCACCTGTCACCAGGGATTATGCAGATCGTGGGTTGACTGGAGTCCATGTGTTGCATGGTCGGTGCTTGTGAAGAAGAGGACCTGCACGTGTGTGCCTTCAACCTTTCCTTAAATTGGGCAAAAATGGTGCCTCTCAGCTCTGCCCAGCACGGAAGGGACTCTCGAGCACTTAGCTCAGGGGCCGAGCAGTTCTGATTAGGTGACGTGAACTCACGAAGCTCATGCTTAGTAAGAACCGTTTCCCATGATTAGTATTTCTGCATGCTGTGGACAGTTCTAGACTGAGCCAGGTTCTCCTAGGTGGCTGTGATCAGCTGGCAGGTGGATGGGGACCGGATCAGCCTTGGATGACCTTGCTCACCTTGAGGCTGATTGGTAGACTTGGTTCTGCCCCATGTGGCCTCTTATCCCAACAGCTTAATTTGAGGCTCCTTCCCAGGGTAGCCTCAAGCTCTCAAGTACAGCAAGAGGTCAAAGGTCTAACGCACATGTATTTTTCATTCTTCTCCATTGGTTGAAGCAATGTTCGTGGTCCACTAGAGTCAAGGCACGGAGAAGCAGAGAAGCAGCCTTTGCCCCCAAAAGGAAGGACCTGCGATGTCCTGTTGCAAGGACGTGGATGCAGACAGAGGGACAAGCTGCGGCCACTTTAGAGTCTTCTGCATTTGGACTCTTTCCTCTTACCCAGTGGGTCTCATCTCCTTTCAGCAGGAAGTCACAAGCCCTTTGCTTAGGATGCCCAAGTCTTGTTGGACAGTGGCCTTCCCCCACTCCAGCCTCCTTCCCACGACTCCCACCTTAAGCTCTTACCCCAGATTTCTTTCTGGTCACCTCCTCACCTTCTGGCCTGCTGAGTCTATTTTTTTTTTTTTTCTACACCCACATTAGAAATTTGAAGTCCCTGATCCTTCAGAGGACCTCACACCTCTTCCTTCTTCAGAGTTCGCCATGGAGCCCTGTGACCCTTGTCTTCCTCCTGTGGCGCCTCCCCAAGGCTGCCTGGTTGGAAGTGGATGCCCCAGCTAGCAGCCCCCCTTGGAAACCGAGTGGCCATTATGAAAATGGGGTGCTCATCCCATTATTATGTCCCTAACTCTGAGCACCCTCGCCTACCCAGGCTCCGTAGCCACGTACAGATTTTAGAGCCCAGCCTATTCCTGGCACCGTGACAGAGCTCTGCAGCTTTGGGACATATAATTGGTTGCTGAAGTGTTTTGGTATTTTGTGTGAGGATGCCAGATAAACCCCCAAAGAAAGTCATATCTGTTCCCTGTTATTGAGTTGTTAACATATGTATCTCGGGGAAAGGGGCTCCATGTGCCCCTCTGTCTCACTCACTACCATCCACTTGTTAGGCCTCTAGATTTCTTATCAGAACATTCGATCTGAATCCAAATATTTGGGTAATTTGATTAATCACTTGCACTCGCGTGATTGACTGACAGAAGTTGGTGGTTGGACGCTAGCCAACCAACTGGAACAATTTTTGGATCCTGGTTTCGTTTTACAGGGAGCAGAAGACCAGATAATTACCTAGCATAGTACAGATAAATTCACAATGGCGTATTTGAGCCAATTATTTATTAATTATCATCAAAGTTAACAAGTATATCTAAGATTAGCATCCTCTTAATGCAGTATGTATGGCTCTCCGGGAATGAATAATAACCAACTAGTTACCCAGTTGCTGTAGCCACAAATGCAATTAGCATCGGACGGATAAATTATTTCACGATTGGGTCATTATGGAATTATCACAAAGCCATCGGCCGTCTGGGCAATTGCTCGTGTGAAAAACTCTGAACGAGATTTGAAAGCCAGTAACACAAGAGGTGAATCAGAGTCTGGAGCCCTTCTGTCCAGCTGTGGGCTTCCCGGAGCTTCCATTGCTACATCTGTAGAACAAGCAGGTGGAAGTAGATGATCGTTGCAGGATGTTTGCTCCAACTTTGACTAGACTTCTTGGGTTCTCTTGGGAAGAGGGTGTTTGGCTCCTCAGGGGACAGCTCCGCTGCCCTCCTGCACATAGCCACCAGGAGAGCCAGGCCTTTCAAATGGACATGCCCGGGAGATACTCACATCTTTGATTCCGTCACAGTGGCTTAAAATAACACGCCATTGTTCTCCTACCATTCTGCAGGTGTGAAGTCTGAGTGGGTCTCGGCCCACTAAGATCAAGGCAGGGATGTGGTCCTTTCCCGAGGCTCTGGAAGAGAACCCATCCCTTTCCTTCTGCGGCCTCTACAGCGACTTTGCTCACACTCCATGGCTTCTGGTCCTTTCCTCCATTTCGACATCTTGCTGCCAAGGTTACCTCACTTTCCTCTTCTGAGGTCAAATCTCCCTCTGCCGCTTCCTTTTTCTTGTTGTTGTTGAGATGAGTTTTTATTTTTTTTCCATAATTATTATTTTTATTAGTGCGTGTTCGTGGTACATAACAATCACACTGAACTTGTGATTTCCCCATCTTAATTACGATTACTTCCTCTTCCCTCTCCACCCTCCCTTCTGCATTCAGGGCCCAACCTGATAACTCACAATAACTCCCATGTCAAGATGCGTGGCTTAACCTCATCTGCAGTCCCTTTGTGGCAGCTGATCCTCCTGCCTCAGCCTCCCCCCAAGGGCTGGGATGACACACATGTGCTACTTCACCCACTTGGGAGAAACCAAGCTCAGGTGGACCTAGGGAGTGAGGCACTTTGTTTCCAGAAGGTATGACAGAGGTGTCTTTATTCGTTCCTGCTCCAACCTCTGGAAAAGAGAATGGAAAATTTGGAGCCTGACAGAGACAGAATCATTCATATAGTTCCTGTTCTGAAAGCCAGAGGAGGCCTAACTGGGCCTCTTTGCTGGGCTTACTGGCTGTGGATGGGATCTACACAGAGTCCTCAGAAGAAAACCAGAAAAGTGGCTGGTACCAGGAGGCTTCAGCAAATGCTTACTGCAAAGCTGGCTCCGTGGTGACATTCTTCTATTGTTCACTGTGCCCACTTTCAAGGTGCTAATCCTGAGCTCAGAGCGGCCAATAGAGCACTTGCCTAGGTCACAGAACAACTAGCAGATCCCAGAACTGAGCCATCGTACCTGTGTGTACTGGCCCATGTGGTCCTTCTTCACCATGAAGGCTGAGCCAGGTCAAGGCAGGGAGGAGGCAGGCCCCACGGTGAGCATTTCCGGGTCACAGGGCTTCTCAGATTCTGGTCATATCAGAATCAACTGAGGGACTTGGTCACAGGGCTGTCCCCTAAGCCCATCCCACTGCTGTGAGCCTGGCCCTGTCTTTTTTCCAAGGATTTTGTTATATTTTTGTTCTCAAAGTTTGAGAACCACTGGCTTATGAGACTTGGGTTTTATTTTTATAGCTTTGGTTTCTGGTGTTTAGGGGCTTCTGTTAATTGCTGTGGAGTCGGAGTGGGCATGTGTAAACACACACACACATGCACACAAACCTTCTCATTCCACACACCTGGAACGACTCGTCAGATGTTTTATTTGTCTTTTTTATTGTCTTTCCGACACCCAACTCCGAGAAACCTGTACCTGCTTTCTCTTTCCCGGGCAAGGACTCGTTCCATAACTACCAGGATTCCTACAGAGGACTCACGAAACACCCAGTTCCTTGGAGCAGCCCCCAGCCCAACTCCCTGTGCCATTGTCTGGAATTCCACAGTGATTCTGAACTGTGTGTCCTGTAACGTGGCCCCTGACACAGAGGGACTTCACCTGGGAGCTTACTATAAAACACAAGACCTACCTCCCAGCCACCTCTGCTGTTCACAGCTCTGGGCTGGGTCTTCCATTCTCCCAGGGGACCCTGGGACATATTCAAAGATGAGAACCACTTGAATAGTAGTGCTAAAAAAAAAAAAAAAAAAAAAAAAAAAAAAAAACTGGTCGGACTTCCAACTCCGAGCAAATAGACTTTACTCCTGCCCAGAGCCTCCAACGTATCATGGGGACTTCCTCCCACCAGGCGGTCCTGATGGCAAACCGCTGGGACCAGAGTGGGTGAGGGCCTGGGGTGCCCCCCGTCCCCACTAGCAGGGCCCAAGGGCCCCTGTGAGCTTCAGTGCTGACCTGCCTTCCTTCCATGGATGTTTATCAGACCTAGGCCGAGTGTAATGTGAAGGCCGCAAACGAGGTGATGAACAGGTCAGAGCGACTGGTGGTTCCTTTGGAGGAGTCAAGGGAGGCCTCCTAGAGGAAGCGGCATCTGAGCTGGGAGCTTCTGAGGCAGAGCCATGGCGTGCCAGGAGTCAGAGAAAGGGCCTCCATGTGGAGGAGGGGGTGGCAGGGGCCCTGAGGAAGGTGCGAGATAGGCGTATTTGAGAAGCAGAAGTGAGCAAGAAGTAGGAAGAGTGACACATTGGCCAGGTGACTGCAGGGCCCTGAAGAGCCTGAGAAAGGCTGTAGCGTTGAGCCCCGTGCACTGAAGAGCTAGAGCTACATTTTTAATGAGAGCTGCCCTCGGCACTGAGCCAGTTTCCTGATGGCCACGTGCAGCCTCCTCTTACCCTTGGCTGCTTGGCTCATTGTGCCCAAACCCAGTTGGTACAGAGCCGTGATGGTCTTAGCAAAAGCCTGGCCTGACGGGTACAGGCAGAGAAAGACAGTGAGGGGGATCTCGGCTGTGACTTTGGCCTTTTCATTTGTGCAGGAAACATGCCTGGATGATTCTCGGCATTTGGGGACATGGTGAATTTCATCAGGGCACTTGTCTGGGGATGGGAGTAGGAGGGAGAGAGCCAGTTATTGGGGTAGACATTAGCATCTCGCTGGGAGAGAGGGGGTCAGGCTGTGCCCCCCAGGATAAAAGAGGGAGGAGGGACAGGATGTCCGCAGGCCCTCGGAAGATGTCTTAAGGTGTGTGCCTCCTCTCCGTCCTGTGGGCTGAGTTGCCCACACCTGTGTGATACCCAGCACTTCCCCGTCTCCCGGGGATAAGGTCGTAGCAGAACCCCACGGGGCCTCATTTCTTCTGCGTTTTAAATCCAGCGCATATCAGGAGCTGTTTAATAGATTATTGATTTCCAACTCCGAATCCATTCCTGTGTTCCATGCTCTCAAATATAATAGCACCAAGCTGCTGTATCGGACAGGATGAAGTAGGGGACTGCCTTATAGCAAGACGGTTAAGTGAGGGCCTGGAAGAGATTTCAACTTGCTTTTTCTATAACTTGGTGCTTGAGTCTTGCTTTTCCATTTTGGACCAGTTTGATTGTCCTAAATATAACATACAAGAGGTGGGGGTGGGGGTGGGGGCAGGGACTGAGCACACGAAGATTCCATCCCCCCCCTTGTCGAGTGGAATCGGCTTCCTTTTATGCTCAAAAAGGCTGAATCGCGTTCCCTTTATAAAGCCCAGCTGAAAGGATTTTTTGTCTGTAGCTGTCTTTAATTGTGCCGGGATGTAGAGCGCCTGGAACTTTTGTGAAGGAAGCGCTATAAATGGACCACGTCATTATCAATAGTATTAATAGCATCTCATGAACATTTCCTACCCCTGTTGGTAAACAGTCGCATGCCCAGCGGAGGGCTCGCGTGGGTAGCGTCTCCCCACCGGCCACCCCTTTCTCATACCTTGAATCTGAGACACTCGATCAGCTCACGTGACCTATGTCAGCGCTTAAGAAAAAGATTTTATGTCTTCCCACCCAAGTGGAGACTCATTTGTTATTGAAAATGCTGGTGGGGGGCTGGAGGAATGGCACAGCAGTTAAAGCGCTTACCTGGCAAGCAAAAGGCCCTGAGTTCAATTCCCCAGCACCACATAAAGCTGGGCATGGTGCCACATGCCTGTAATCTCAGCACTCTGAAGGCTGAGGCAGGAGGATTGCCATGAGTCCAAGACCAGCGTGGGCTCCATAGTGAGTTCAGAACGAGCCTGGGCTACAGAGTGAGACCCTGTTTCATAAAAATAAAAAAGAAAGGAAATGCTGATGAGCTAAATTAAAGAAATGAAATTCATCCATCATGTCTTCAACCAGAGAGAATTGTATGTGTAAGTCAGTTTCTATTCACCAGGCATGCCCAACCCCCAACACCACTGACCACATACAAGTTCACCCTGTATATCAGTCCGGGGAACAGGAGCTGATGTATCTGAAGTGTCTAGACTCATGTTTAGACATGTCTAAACACAATACAAGCTTAAATATAATACAAGTTTTTCTCCAGGTCTTAGTCTCAAAAGGAAGTTACTGGATAACAAATGGCTTTGCTCTATACACAGAGGACCTCGACCCCACTCACCCTTTGGGTCCACCACATTCTGGGGCTCAGGGGCCACTGTTTCTAGCTGAGGAAGGGGGAGCCAGCCTGGGGGATCCCATTGGAAGCTTCTGTGAGACTTTTCCACAGGTGGTACCTGTCACTCTGCTCGTGTGCCTTTGGCTGGCTCTGGGTCTGTTGGCCACACCCACCCACAAAGGAGCCTGGGAAGTAGCGCCCCTCCTCCCCTGTACTCCCAGGAAGGAAATGAAGTTTCAGTGAATGGCCGGCAGGTCTGTGACCCACACACCTTCATAAATAATAGATCCTCTCCTGTTGACAGTAAACTCATTCTGTAATTCTGGTGCATGACCTTGCTATTCCCATAGCAATATATCCAGTGAGCACGTTCTGTGTTGGATTTGGGTCTAGTGCAGATTTCTTCCTTAGCTTTCATGTCTTCATAACCGGGGTATAACATTTATTACTCTAACAAGGTAGAGGTAAGATTGAGCAGTCTCATAGGGAAGGCTATAGGTCGGTGCTTTCTGTAATCAGAGGTGCAGAAACATGAGCTTCCTGGTTGCTTTGCCCCTGGTGTTACTGTAACACAAATATTAACAGTGACCGGAGAAGTAGTGTGTTTTCTCTTGGGTACCAAAACACCCCCGGCACCCCCAAGTAGCCAGCATAGCAAAGGATTTGACACGATGGCTTGAGTTTAAGTCCTGGGAGTGGTGGCCCAGATCCACTCAGCTCGAGGCTTGTACCTTGACCAAGTGATTTCACTCCTCTGAGCACCGGAGCCATCCAGAAGGAGCTACGGAGTCAGGAGCTGATGTGCCGGTCTCAGGCTGAGCCGAAAGGTTGGGGCTAGAAACAGCCATGCGTGAGTCATCCGTGCAGACGTGGTGATTGAAGTCGTGGGCTTCGGCGGGAGCTGAGGTCATCCCAGGAGGAGAGGAGGGTCACCTGGGGACAAGGCCCGAGGCGTCTGCAGTGCTGGGTGGCCAGGCTGGGAAGCTTCATCTTGCAGGGGGACCGAGAGGACATGGCTAGTGTGATAGAGGCAATTAGAAGAGCATGGAGTCAGGCAGCCGGACTTAAAGCCATGCCCACCGTGCCATTTGTCACCCCTGGGCCTTCCTGCCACGTCCTTGGGCTTAACACCCTCTGGGGCACTCCTTCCTGTGACTCGGTATTATTTGACTCCTGTCTTAATGTGCTTCCATTTTCTGACTTGTTCCCTGCGTTCCCTCCCCTACTTAGACCAAAGTCCCAGAAGAGCAAAGCCCTCAGCTGTTTGACTGACCTCTGCGTCCCCAGCCCCCTGTCCCAATGTCAGGTCCCCCGCACTTACTTGTTGAGTAAATCAGTGAATGGACAACTGTTTCCAAAAATAACTTCCCGGCCGGTGCCTTGAGGCACGTGTAGCTGCCACAGGTGGCGTTGCTTCATTGGGATGACTGAGAATCAAGTGCGATACAGGAAAAGAGATCACAGACTGGGGTTGGGGAGGTAGCCGCAGGATGGGGGAGACTGAAAGTAATAAAAAGGAAACAAGGTGCCGATTAGGTGACAGCAGTTGTAATCAGTCAAAGGCTGGCGTGATTCCCAGGTGTTTATCTCAGATGTTCATTGCATGCTTGATGCTGGGAACAGGGATGAAGGCTAGACCTTTTCTTCCAGGCAGCCCACAGGCAGGGAATTCACTGGGTGACATCTGAATCTCTGTAGTAGGAGGCCATGGAGACCCAGAACTGGCCTGTTAGCCAACCAAGTTATGGCCACATGGGTAAGACGGTAGTGCTGTTCTCAGCAGAGAGAACTCGTGTGTGTTAAGGTTTGGGTCTGGACTGCCTCGTGTGTTTGGAAGGTGACTCATCCTCTCTGCTTCCTCTCTCGCCATGCCGTAAATAGCTTTTCTCCAGCTAGACCGTCCGCCGTGCCTGTCCATCATTGCCGGCTGCCTACGAATGGGCTGAGACCTCCTAAAACTATGAGCTAAAATAAACCTTCCCCCTTTCAGTTGTGGGTGTTAGGAATTTGGGTCCCATCAACAAGAAACTGACGTAGACTATGTGCAGAGACCCGCCGGTGGTAATGAGGCTCTGAGGGAAGAGTTACAAGCTGCAATACAGGACGCATAAAGAAGCGAGGATAAAACACTGGAGACAGTCCTGAAGGACCTTGTGGACAGGTGGAAGGCAGGCTTTCTTATCCTCCTCCTGCTCCGATTTTTTTCTAATGGTACCAAAAAATTGAACCTAGGGTCTTCACACTGAGCTATGTCCCCAGCCTTTTTATTTATTTATTTTTTGAGGCATTATTTTATCTTGCTAAATCACCTGGCTAAACTCTAACTTACGATCCTCCTGCCTCAGCCTCCCAGAGCATTAGAAAGGCAGGCCTGCACCACCAGACCCGGCTAGGAGTTTAGACCTTCCTCTTAAAAGCAGAAGAAAAAAGCCAACAAGAGATTAAGCCAGAAGAAAAATGACACGGTCTGGTTGACATTTTAGAGAGATTGCTTTGGGGCACTCCCTTTCGTTTGGGGAACATGTGATAGGCTTGTTGACGTGTTCTCTCCCTTCAAGAGTGGCGTGGACAGCTCGTGTTGATCCCAATCAGACATCAGTGGGAACAAATGCAGGCCTGAGTGCCCTGTGTTCTGAAAGCTGGCTGGCATCCACCCCACCCCAACCCAGGGAGTCGCAGCAGTGAGCTGGCAGTCCTCTAGACACGAAAGCAATTTCAGCAGCTTTCACTATTTACAGGAGATAAAAATAGCCACCACACTCCTGTGTTTTGAAGGCAAATGTGGACAGCAGCAAGTTCTTCACATGTGTTCCAGAAAGCAGAGGAACGGTTTCCTTAGCATCGCTGGCAGGCAGTGGTTAAACACGTGGGGGAGCTTGGGGGAGCTTCATGTAGAGAGGCAGGATTGTAATTAACAACCCTGTGAAGTTTGTACCATTTGTCTCTGTTTCCTTGTCTGTAAACAGGGACATCGGGTGGGACCAGCTTCAGAGGGTTGCTAAAAAGATTCAAAATGGTGGGGGGCGGGGGGGGAGGCGGGGGGGGGGAGTGTTTGCAGGAAGGTTGGTCAGATTGCAGGGAACTGGTTTTTAATTACAGTTTCACACAAGGTTATAGCTAAGAAAGACAGGATTAGAACCTGAGACTGTTTGATTCAGATTAAGGCCTGTTGTCAAACCGTCTTCTTGTCCTTCCCTCCCCAGCCATGGCTGCATCTTTCTTTCTGGGTAATGCCCATGGGCGCCTTAGGACTCTCAATGGCTGAGATCCTTCCTCTAGGGAGGATCAAGACTGGCCTCCCTCCAAGTCAAATCCATCGTCCAAACCACCAAACTTGCCCGGCTGGTGACTTGTGGAGTTGACAGCAGGCATGAATTGGAATCCTAGCGTCTGTCCTTTCTCCCTCCTCTCCCTGTGGCCGACTCCAGGGTGGTGAGCGTGGGCTGTGAGTGGGAAGTGCCAGAGCAGTGTGTTGGGAACCCGCCAGCCCCCAGGGTTTGTTTTGATATATTCCCAGCCCTCCCCCTGCTGCTTGGTCACTGCTCAACTTTTGCTTTGTCCCCTGTCTGATTGTATTTAAGATAATTAAGCCCATACATCAAATAATAAATAAGTATTGACTCTTTGTCAGAGAGTAGATCAGGATTGATTGACCCCTAGGGATTCTGCTTCCCTCAATCAATGGAGAGCCTTAGGGATAAATAAATCCTGGTAATGACTGGCAAGGGAAAGTCAATAGGAGTATTAATATATGCATCAGGAACATATATCTTCAACTATGAAGCAAGACTTGGTGTTGGCAAGGGGTGGGCCGGGAACAAGATCTAGGAGCACAGAGACACACTGACTCTGGTTGCCCGCACATACAGTAGATACTGTCTTAGTTACTTTTTAATTGCTGTGACTCAATACCCAACATCCACAAATTTAAGGGAGGAAAGGTTTATTTTAGCTCACAGTTTCAGAAGGTCACAGTCCACTCAGTGGTGGCCAGCAGCAATGAAGTACTTGGCAGAGGTAGAGGTGGAAGCAGCTCCTCGTGACATCATAAACAGGAAGCCAAGTCCTATCAGGTCCAGTCTCTCCCCAGAGGAAAAAGCTGTAATAATCTTCTTCCTTCCTTCATACAGTTCAGGTTCCCAGTTGGGCCTCTCACATCCACGTGGGTGTTCTTTGCTCATTCACTGGCCCACAAATCACTCACACTTTAATCCAGACTGGTTCCTAATTGCCTAATCTAGACATGGTTCCTAATCCAGGTGTGGTTCCTGATTGCCTCAAGGTGACATCATCTCTCCAAGAGTCACATTATGTGACTTTGGGATAGGAGCTCAGAAATGCAAACATAGTTTTCTTTCAAGAGAAACTATACTTAACTGTTTGCTTTTTCCATTCTCTGGACATCCGTTACCTAGAAATCCTTCCTCAGGCAGCATGGTTCTATTAATATTTTTGGTTTGGTTTAGTTTCTCCTGGTAGGGATTAGACCCAGGGCCTTGTCACTAAACTACACCCTTAGTCCTTAAATTTTCATGATCTTTGGCGACAAGATCTTGCTAAGAGATTAAGTTGCCCAAGCTAGGCTCCGATGTGTGATCCTCCTGCTTCAGCCTCCCAGAATTCTGGGATGACAGGCACACATAAACAAGGCTGGACAGTTCTAGAAATTTTGGCCCTCAAGTGACATGAAAAGAAAAAAGCCAGGATGGGATAGAATGGAGGGCAAGAAGGCACAGGTAGCCCAGTCCCTGAGGTACTGGCAACTCTCGGAGAGAAATATTGATGAACTACCTTGGGCTGGGAGAACAGTCAAGAGAGTCCAGATGGGGATGCCGAGAGTCGAGTACCTCTGTTGACATGAAGCTGATAATTCAGATTCACTGCTATGTAGAGATGAGTTCTAGGCTGATGCCACAGAAGAGCCATGTCCCGCCTTTGGACATACCTCAGGATCCCCCGGAGGGCCTGTGGAAACAGATCATTGAATCTGCACCCATTCAGTTCAGTAGGCCTGCAGTGGAGCCTGGGAATGATCATTTCAAAGAGTTATCAACAACTGTCTCAGATGCTATGGAGACTGCGGGCCTGGTAACCCTACTTTGAGAACAGGCAAGGCAAAGCGAGAAGAGCAGAGGACAAGGTGATCCATCAAGGACAGGGCTGGGGAGGAAAGGCACAAGAGCATGCTGGGAGCCTGAGACAGGAAGTGCCCACTGCTTCAGACGTGGCCCCAGAAAGAACATAGGAGAGGAAAGGGGAAAAGTGTCCCTGTGAGCTCTTCCAGCCTCATCACAGTGCCAGTGCTTGGTTTTACCACTAGAGACCAACTTCCTTTGTCCACCTGCCTGGTAACAGTTGACAATTCAGCTTGTAACCCCAAGTGTACCCCGTGTCTGTTTCCAGGTGGGGCCAGGGTTTAGGCAGGATTAAAACTCATCACCCCCTTAATCAGAGGGCCGGTGGGGCCATTTCAGTCCCAGAGGGGGCTGGGTACAACTGGAAAACCCACTCCTGGGGACAGAGCCCAGGGAGAAAGAGCCAGAATGTATCCGAGTGGCCGTGCGGAGTCACCGAGACCAGAAGTGAATCCACTCTCTGGGGATTGAGCAGTGTTATTTTCAAAACCATTCTTTCATGTTTAAGTCATCACTGTCCTTCAAAGATAAAAAAGAGAAGTTGGTTGTTAGGTTGGATCATTTTCAGCAAGAAAGAAGGCTTTGTTGGGAAATGGTTCCCTGGAGGATGAGGGTTGAGTACCTGCTGAGTATCAGGCATCTTGCTAAAGACTTCCTGGGTCTCGCTTCCTTAAACGGCTGGTCCTGCTTTGCAGGGGAGGAATCTGGGGCTTAGGGAATTAAGATGTCTCCCCCAAAGGCATCCATCTTATAGAGGCTGAACCAAGGCATAACCTTGGCGCTTCGATTCTAGAGCGGGAGCCCTAAGCACCCGCAATGTACTGTGTCCTTAAACACGAAATTAGTTCGTTGAATATTCTTCTTGGCTAGTCTCCACGTCCCTCAAGATAAATTTCATGGATCACTGTCACTGTCTACCACTTCTCTTACCCTTGGGCACGGTGTAAAATTTATAGGAATGTTCCCCCTATGAAATTTTTAAACTAAAAAAAAAAAAAAAGGCCCTTGTATCTCAAAGTCAAGTTCCCGTGTGTCCTCCAAACACAGCTGCTGGTTGCCAAGTCAGCCCATAGCGGAACGTTTGGCTGTTAGTTGTTGCTAGTGTAAGTTCTCCTTTTCCCTTGGTAATCATACCTACTGTCTGAGCCTCAGTTTCCTCGTCTGTGCGATGGAGGTAATACCAGTCCCTCCTTTAGGGTCCTGATGGGAGAATCCAGTGAGTTAAGACACATAAAGCCACTGAGAGCTGATCTAGTGTTTTACCAGTCTTGGCGTTTGTCATCATTGTTACAGCTTTTCCTGCTCTTCACGCTGTAGCCTCAGGCCCCGTGGAGGTGACATCCGGATGCCGCGCTGCTCTCCTGCTGCACTGGAAAATTGTTGTAGATAGAGTTAGATGTCCTGGCTTCAAGGCTTGTCCCTGTCTGGCTATGTGACCTTGGGCCACTTACTTCACCCCTCTGAGCCTGAGTGTTCTCAACTGTAAACTGAAAACTCTATAAAGTGACAGAGACTAAAGAAATTCAGATGAATTTTTAAGTCATCTAGTAATAGTAATAGCTAATAAAACGCTGATCGTGAGTCCACTGCTGGTCTAAGCACTTTGACTTTTCCCACTGAGCTGATGAGCTGTATACTTCCGGAATAGGAGAGCTATGGTACAGACACACTCCTGCTCTTGTGAAGACACACAGGTGTGCAAAAGCATCTCTTTGATAATGAGAACTTTCAGGCGAGTTGGCAGGTGGCAATGGCCCACATTTAAAGTTGCGACTTAGGACTCCCTCCCCCTCTGCCCACTCTCTGTCTTCCTCTCCTGGGGCTCAGGTCCTTCTCTGGTCTCCAGGGAAGGGTCCGCCTTTGCTCTGAATCTGAGCGATGAGAGAGCTCCTCCCAAGATCCCCTGTCACCCTCTCCCTTTGACGACAGCAGAAAGACACGGGGCTGAGAAGTCGCTCTTAGTTTTAATCAAAAGGTTTGTCTCTGAGTCCTCTTCAAACGAGGATTCCGTTTCTTCTAGGTGTTCAAAAGACCCAGAGAAAAGCAGGGATGAGACCCAACCCCTTCAAAGGTAGAGAAAGGGTCGCCAGCATCTTCGAATGTTCCCAGCTGCACCTGTCCCTCCAAGGCAGTTATTAGCACAGCCCTCAGGGACTCCGAGGCACAGATCAAGGATTCTCCGCGGCCTTGTTGGGGAGTGTTTGTAGATGATTGAGAACTGTCGTCTCGTCTTGATCAGTGGGTCTGATTTCTCTCCGAGCACCGCGGGCTGCCTTTGACAGGTTCTCAGAACTGCCGGCGCTGTGCGCAGCTCAGGGGGTTGTTATCTGTCTGGTGTGTGACGCGGAGTTCCTCGGCTGCTGGCCCTGTGGCCTGGCCATCTGTGGGAGTTCAGCTCTCAGGTGCCTTCCTGTCCTGCTTTCAACGTGATGCCCGGGTCCCTCAGCCTTATGGTGACAGAGGTGAATGGGTGACCTTGAGTCACCTGCTGAACCCAAGAGCAGTGGGGATGGGAGGAGGAGCCAAGAGTTCACATTCTTCTTCTGCCACTGAGTGACTTTAGCCAAGCCTGTCACCTTTCTGGCTCTGAGTTTCCTTGGTAATGTCTGCCCGCTCCTTCGCTGGACTCTCATTAATTAATCCATGTGTGTTTCCCATCCCTTTACACACCCACCCATCCATCCACCCCGTATCTGCCTGCCCATCCTCCTTCCCATGTGCCCACTCATCCTATCCCCCTGTCCGTCCTCCCATCCATCCCCCCATCCCATACCCACCCCCCACCTATCCATCCACTCATCCATCCATCAGCTCCATTAATCAACCAATCCGTCCACCCGTTCTTCCACCACTGGACTGTCAGGAGCTTTCCAATCCATCTCTCCCTCCCCACTTGCACCCCACCACCCACCCACGGATGTAGCCCTGTAGCCATTCAACAAACAGTTGTTGCGATCCTTCTGTCTGCTGGGCACTGCCAGGCACCAAAAAGGGGAATCTGGGCTTTCCTTTTGGAACATAATACAGGCAGATGGTAGGTCATAATGAAACCCAACTCCTTGAAGCAAAGTACACTGAGCAGGAGGGGCAGAGTGACGGGCTCACATAGGTAGGTTGGCGCCAACCACAAAAGAATCCACGGACACGTCACAGATGGAAGTTGTCGGTACAGTGCTCTTTGTGGAAATGAATTATGGGTCATATTCCCAGATAGAACACAGACCCCCTGAAGGGGGAAAAAAACAGGACACAGGGCTACAAGAATTGAACCACCTTTACTGCACTTTTCCTCCATTCAAACTTACGAAGCTCTGCACTGATGGGCAGGAGGGAGAGGCCCTGGGAGCGTGCCAAGGCGGAGGTGGATTTTTTTTTTCTCAGCCTGGGAGGTGAGTAGTAAGGGAGGAAGAGAGGGACCTTGGGCAAAGGGTGAGGAGAGAAGGTGCCAGTTGAACACAAGGGGTTCAGACCCAAAGGAAGGCTGCTTGCTGCCAGATTTACACCCCATTAACTCCCAACTCATAATAATTTATCAGCAGCAGGCTGGAGTTTACTTATTCATTATTTATAGAGAAAGTGTTTGCTAAGCAAATCAGTAGTTCAAACAAGATCGCAGTGGGGGAGGTTTAACCCACTGGAGGAAGCCAGCCTGAGGAGGAGCCTCTGCAGGCACACAGGGGTGCTGCAGCAGAGGGACAGCCAGCCTTCCTGTCCCTGCCTGTGTCACCAGGAATGCGCAGTTGGTCTTCGAATGGGTCCCCTCCAAAGGGCACATCCCAGGCTCTCTCGCACCCCATCTGGTCTGGATTCCACATTTGGGTCTGTCTGTGTGTTTGAGTGTCATACTAAGAGCCTTCAGTCAACCCTAGTAAGAGAGTCCTTTGTGTAAAAACCAGGTCCCTTGAACTCTTTCTGACATGGGAGGTGAGTGGCTGTGGCCTTCTTTGAATATCTTAAAGCTCTCTGGTCTTTTGAAATTGAAGAAGGCTTCTGGGACTTGGGGTTGGGAGACCTGGTTTCCCCTCCTGCTGTGACATGACCTTGGAGGGTGGGGTCCTCAGCTTCTCCACCTGTAGAATGGGCTCGCTGATCCTGTCACACAGGTGTTGCAGATGGTAGGTGAAACCATGAAAATACTTTCTAAACAGAACTGCATATAGTTTTTCACATGGCTGCCAGTGCCGGTGACGGAGGATTTTTCTCCTCTTTACTGACTTACAGTAAGTGGTTTGAGCTTGTCCAGAGGTTTTCAACCTTGACTGAGCTTTATAATTACCTGGAAGGTTTTGAATCCAAAGGGGGTGTCAGCTGTGCCCCATATTTAGGATTGTAGAGGAGGACTGGTGTCTTTAATCATTTCCTGTCCTTTCTCATCTTACCCTTTCTCTTTTTTCTCTTTCCTGGTATTTTTCTTATAAAACCAGAACCGGGAAGCACCGAACGACTCCCAGGATGAGCCACAAGCCATCACAATTTCTCTGTCTTCCATTTTCAGGATCAGAGCTGCGTCTTTACCAGAGTTCAGGACCCCTGCAGGCTCTGATAGAGCCCCTTCCCCGTCACTTCTGGCTTGTTCATTTCCGCCTCTAAAAAAAGAGTACAACCTTCCCTAGTTGTCCGGGATCTCAACAAGAGTCTGTAGGATTGAGAATGCAGGTCAAGTGTTTGTTGCATGCCTGACACGTGGTTTGGGCTCAGCAATCAGTCGCCCATATGACTGTTGTTGCTTGTTGTGTTGGGTGGCCAATAGGATTCCAAATGCTCGTGGCTTTGGGGTTTCCCTGGTATAAATTTCAGGGGCAGAACTGCCCAAAGAACAACAAAAGTTATGGTAATAGGTAGGAATAGTCCCCACTATGGCTAGCATCTTGGAATGTGGCACCATTATCAAATAAACTAAGAGTTAACTCGAGCACAAGCACTGTACTATCTTGACAGTTGCCTTGATAACCCAGATGGCTTCTAAGTGACAAACAGGTAGCATATACACTGTGGATACACCATACAAAGAGATACGTCCCTTCCTGGGTGGGGCAGGGTTGGCGCCAAATGAGATTTCCCCAAGCTTCTCAAAACAGCATGCAGCATAAGCCTTTATAAACCATTAGTTTGTGGAGTTTTCTAGTTAGTAGTTGTGGACCACAGTTAACTTTAAGTAACAGAACCCATAGAAAATGAAGCCACAGACAAGGATTGGGCCGCTGTATCGTTGTTACTAGAGCTGCATTTTCTCCTGCGCCCTCTCTGGGCCAGGCACACTGGCAGCACTTTTGATGTATTGCCTAATTTGATTTTCAGAACAGTGAAGTAGGTTCGTTGAGCACAGCTTAAGGTTGAAATAATTTATAGTGGTACAACCAGGATTTGTACCTGGGTACCTCTTTGACTCCTTGTGAGGACAGTCTTAAATTGTAGATACGGAAGCTGAGGCTCAGAGACGCGAAAAACAAGACTGTCCTGCTCAGGAGTGCCAAAGGCTGGGCTTGACTCTGAAGCCCAAAAGCTCTGCCCTGGGCTGCCTTCCTTGCAGGAGCAGGACAGAGTCCAGCTGCTCCAGGTTCCTTCTCAAGACCATCCCCTCCTCCCCAGCCGGCTCCTTTCCCCCACCCAGGTGTGTGATCTTTGCAGCTGTGCTTAAAGGCAGAGGCCAGGCTTGTGAATGTCACAGCGCTTTGCCGACACCCAAAGGCCTTCACAGACAGGTGCCCGGATGGACTCCCATGCAGGGGTGGGGGAGGAGGGAAGATCAATGTTTGCTAAGTTGGAAAAGAAGTCATACTGGCTAAGGAGAGAAATGTCATTCTCAGGCTGCCAGATCCAATGTTAACACCTAATGCAGAGAACCAGTAAAATCCATAGTCTTACACTAGGCTGCCTGGTTGAAATCATTTACGAAATTGCATCTGAGAGACTTGACATGTAGCTCCTAATTTTGATAGAGAAGATACGCGCCAGGCCCAATACTGGAGGCATATCTGTTGGCTTGGAAGATTTTTTCCCGGTTATAGATGATCAGAATGTATGTTCCCGATCAGAATGTCTAGAAATGGCTTTGTTAATAAGGGGTGTGTTCATTCACTTACTTGGCCAGCTGCTCACCCCACATGACCAGAAGATAGCAGGTCCTGGGACTGCAGCGCTTCATAAGACATGGACGTGCAGCACATAATCCCTACTACTTAGGAGGCAGAGACCAGAGGGTCACAAGTATAAAAGCAGCCCGGACAACTTAACAATTTAACAAGACCCTTGTCTCAAAGTAAAAAGGAATGGGGATGTAGGCACCAAAAAAGGGGAATCTGGGCCCTGGGTTCAATCCCTGTATGGGGAGAACGGCTGGAAGGGGAGGTCAGCCATTTTTATACAAAGAAGGAAATTTTGAACCAGAGGTGTGAAAAGGATAGGAAAAACACTGAGAAGAAAGTAGTCAGTGAAACAGGCTGCTTCTTAAAGAACGAGACGCTTGAGAAGAAATGAATCCAAGAAGAGAATTCTTGGGAGAAGGAACAGCATAGTCAGTATTAAACAGAAGTCTACATCCACAGATTCGACAAAACCCAGATCAAAAAAATTGTTGTAGGAAAATATTCCAGAAGGTTCCAAAGAGAAAAATCTGAGTCTGCCGTGTGCCCAGGACTCCACTGAAGCCACACGGATGCAGTAACATGGCCAGGGCCGTGTGCCCAGGACTCCGCTGAAGCCACAGGGATGCAGTAATGTGGGCACGGCCGTGTGCCCAGGACTCCGCTGAAGCCACACGGATGCAGTAACATGGGCACGGCCGTGTGCCCAGGACTCCACTGAAGCCACACGGATGCAGTAACGTGGGCACGGCCGTGTGCCCAGGACTCCGCTGAAGCCACACGGATGCAGTAACATGGGCACGGCCGTGTGCCCAGGACTCCACTGAAGCCACACGGATGCAGTAACGTGGGCACGGCCGTGTGCCCAGGACTCCGCTGAAGCCACACGGATGCAGTAATGTGGGCACGGCCGCCTGTAGCCTCCTGCCCTCCCCACATCCTGATCTCTCTCCAGCTCTTGTGTTGGAGTGCCGTCCATCTGTGTCTCATCCATGTACTAGTGAGGCCTACTCTGGTTGTGTTTTGTACAGGTCACACACACAGCCTTCCCCTCCCGCTGTCATTAGTCCCTAAACAATACAATATAGCAGATATAGATATAGCTTTTACATTGTACTGGGTCTTACCAGTCATCTAGAAACGATTTGAAGTAGATGGGAGGATTATGAAGGTTCTCAAGTTTAGAGCACCCATGGAGTTTAGTATCCATGGGAGGAACCTGGACCCTGGACCCCGTGCCATGGGGATCCCGGAGGGACAACCGTTGTTCATTTGGGATGGAGCAAACGATGCCAGCAGGGAGATGAACAAGGAAACGCCACCACAGAAGGTGCCTTGATCCTCATGGAGGGACAATGAGAGTGGATAGTGCTGAGCATGTCACATACTTCCATTACTGAATGCCCACAGTCCCCTGGAGAGACAATTAGGATCATCCGGCCCCATTTTGCGGGTCAGGATCTAAGAGATTTTGTCTCTGGCCCAGGACTCCTTGAGTGTAAGCAACAGAAGCACTGCGTGAACAGGAGGCTGGGGTGATTGGATGAAAAAGTCAAGGACACAGGAGCAGAATGTCTGAGGTCAGGGCTAGGTGGAGAGGTGGCGTCCACCACTTACTTTTTAAACTTTGCACTTCCTTTTTTTTTCACTGTACAATGGAGCCATCTACCCCTACTCTCCTCCAGTATGGCTGAGACAGGATAGTAATGGCTTCATGGTGGGAGGGGACATTCTGTAGGTCAACTTGAGGTTGGACTCTGGACTTGCACCGCAGACACTGAAGAGTCTGGCTGGTGTTTATTCTTGTGTACATCCTGACCCTGGCCTGGGCACCTGCTGCCACCAACGTCCTCAGAACATCTGAAGGAATGTGTATCTTCAGTGTGAGGGGGCTGGGCATTTGCATAAGACCCTTGTATCCTTGCCCTTGAAGCCTTGTAGACAGAAAATAGAGTGAGTACAGAGTTTCAGAGGCCTGGGCAGGCGAGATTACCGAGGTAAAGATCGGGAAAAAAACCTCTTTCAATGCCCCGCAGTTAGAGCTTAAGGGAAAGAAAGAACCCAGGTGAACTTGAGTAGAGATTTTTGATAGTCTCTGGGAAACTGGCACAAACTCACATTTCATTCCTGCACCTTTTAAATTGAGTTTTGGGGAATGACAGGACTTTTAATTGAAACAGATTACTGAGGTGAGGCTCGGAGACTAATGGAAATATTTGTAATAGGATTACATGGAGTTTTCATCTTTTCCCATGAAGAAGTAACATTGTATCATGGCAAACTTTTTGGGATGCAGAACCCATGCTTTTAATCTTTCTAGGCATTTATTTTCTGTTTTTAAATGATGGGGGGGGCGGGGTGAAGGCGCATGCCTGGGGTGACTTGCTTTCTATCTCTGAAAGCAGGAGAAAGCTATTAACAAAAACATGAAATTGAATCTCACTCAGCGTCGAATCTCACTTGCATTACAGTGCTGCTCAGTTAAGTACAAAGGAGGTACCTGGGCCAAAAAGAAAGAGCCACACTTCCTCAGTGTCAGGGAAAATTTGCAATTCCTATTCCAGAGAATTTGGTTCCACTTGTGATATTTGTTGTAGAACTTTGACCTTAACCACTGTACCTTACTTTTGTTGATTTTTCTATTGTCCTTTTCTCTGTTTTCTTATGACTTCACTCACTGAATATTTTGGGGCCCATTAGTCAATCATAGTGGCCAACATTTATTGAACACTTTTAACAAGTCAGCCTCTTCCCATGTCCTTTTAGTCAGGATGGAACTGGTTCATGCTGCAGTAACAAACAGCCCTTAAATCTCTGGGGTATGCTTAGAGAGTTCGTTGCCGTTCACATGAAGCCTGCTGTGGGTGAGTTGTTCCTCCGGGGCTGCTCCCTTCCACGTAGCTCAGGGATCCATGCCATTCCAGCCTTGTAGATCTGCATATTGTCACAGAGCCTCCTTGTCACAGTGGCACAAGGAGAGAGAGATTGGTGTGGGCAGTGCGCTCTTGAGTACCACAACAAGGATGTGGCAGGGGTCACTTTTCATTGGCTGGAGCAAATCACCTGGTGCTGCATAACTGCAGAGAGACTGGGAGATGTAGTCTTCTATGTGCCTAGGAGGGAATATGTGTCAGAGTGAGTACACATCCACACCTCAAGCAGGGAAGAGAGAGAGAGAGAGCAGGATCCCACAGTAGCCCCTTGGTCCCACCTCTTAAAGGTCCCTAACACCTCTCAGTATCGTCACCCTGGGGACGAAGCCTTTACATACAAACCTCTGGGGAACACACCCAAACTATAACATAAATATGCACACATGCATGTACATTCATGCCCATCGATGTACGTATATGCATATATTCCTGTATGCATAAGCACATGCACTCAGGCACAGACATGTACCTGCACCATACACCTACTTAGGAGCCAAGATGAACACACACACACATACCTGTGTGCACAAGCCTGGGTCATATCCAACTCCAGCAATCCTTTGTATGGTGGCGGTACATCGGGTCGTTTCTTTTTGGTGGCCTTATTCAAGCCAGTGAGCTGTGCAGAAGGCATTCTAGGGCAATATGGGATTTACCTCACTTGGCTGAACCTTTATCTGGCTAATTTCATGCCCAGGGGCTGCCTGTGAAGGCTCTTCTAGAGATAACATTGGGTTTGGAGGAAGGAATGAAGGAGAGAATGAAACAGAAGATTGAAAAACACCTAAGTTGTCTGACATGGGCTTCCACATTGGGCTGGGCTTGTCTGGCTGGGGTGGCCGTGGGCAGCCCTTCCCATCCACACCACGGTGGAATTCAGACCTGCAAGTGATTTTATGTATGTGGTTGCCCCAGCACTGGCTGAGTTCTGTTCTTTCTCCCTTGATAGGCCACTCCATCCCAAGAAGAACCTTTTCCCGAGATCTGGGACCCAGGCCATTACTTTTTATGTAACATCTGCTCACCCACAAGACTCAGTATCCCCATGTCTGGCACAGAACCTAGCAAGGTTGGGTCCCTGGAAGTGTGCCCATGGCACATGTGGAGAAGCAATGGTTGAATGAATAAACAAAGTATGCCAGTGGAAAATCCACCTGCCCTGGGCCAAACCCTGTCCCCTTGGCAGAGAAGAATGAGTCCAGGTGGCCAGAGTCTTAGTCCTTTTTGCCCAGTTGCTGTTGGCCCCACCCTCATGTCTTAAGACAGAGGCCAAAGCATTTTCTATAAAGAGCCAAGCGGCAAGTACTTTTAGCTTTCGTACGTCGTCAGTTGCTCGACTCTGCCACTGTAGCATGAGAGCAAGTGACTCTGTGCCAATAAAACTTTATTATGGACAGTGAAATTTGATTTCATATAATTTTCTCATGTCTCAAAACATCATTCTTTTTGAGTTTTTTTTTTTCACCTGTTTAAAGAAATAGCAAGCCATTCTTAGCTCACAGGCTAGACAGAAGCAGGCCTTGGGCTGCTTTGGGCCATAGGCCATAATTTGTAACCCTCACCTTAGAAGCCTGGCCCTGGCGGACCTGTATATCCCAGCATACCTCAGGAAGACAGGACTTTTCTTTCTCTCCCTCTCCTCCTTTTCCGTCTCATTTTCTTTTCTGAGGATCTGGAGTCAGCTGAGACTCAGTAGCAGAGGCAGCACTGTCTCCACCCCAGCTGGCTGCTCTGGCCAGTCCTTTCCCCGTGCCAGCAGCCTCAGCCTTCACTTTGCTGCTGTCTTAGGCTCTGAGGCCCGTGGATGGAAAAGACAGATTTTTCAGGGGTGATGCCCACCACTCATTTGCCTGGCCTTTCTCCCCAAACAAGCTATACACTTACCATCAAAAATCAACTAGAAACTCTCTCTCTTCCTCACTAGGGATTGCACTTTCACAGGGAGGGAATGTTGTTGAACTTTTTGGGAAACTGATCACTTATCAGGTGCCAAGAATGTGCTTAGCCTTGTGCAGAACACAGAAATAGCAGGAATGCTTCTCACCCTGAAAGTCACCACCCACCTGGCAGAGGCGGGGCTCAGTTGAGGCAATACTCTCCCCGTACTTTTGAGTTCTCACCCAGCTCAGTGTTTTCCAAACTGTCTATAGAATAACCATATCTGGTTTCACTTGAATCTGACTCCAAGGCAATCCCCCACTGCTTTCTTCTCTTTTTTATTTCTAATTTACTAAAGTGACACGTGTTTATTGGAGAAAAATTAGAAAGGAGAGATAAGCAGAAGAGAAAAGTATACGGTTCCAAACGGGGCACTCGGAGATAACTCAACTAGCACCCAGGGATGTCTCCTCTCCGTGGAGTTTTAAGGCATATAAAGTAGGGGATAGATGTCTACATTTTTAAGACAGTAATTTAGTTGACTGTTCAGCTAAAAAAATAAATGTTATCCTGGTCTGCCGACAGCAAGCACTCACGTGTTTGGGCATCCAGCCCTGAGGGGCAGCAGGCCCAGTGGGCTGTGTGGTTTTTCTTCTCCCTTATGGTACCTGTGCAGGGAAAAAGTGGAGACCATCATGAATTCTTTGAGCTGGATTTGACAGTGGTCTCTTGCATGTGCTAAGACAGAAAGGAAAGACCTGCACTGGCCCTAAACACGTTCCTGCCCAGCTATGGTGGGCGTGAGATGTCTATACCCAGGAGGGCACACGGTAGGGTCATTCCCTCTCCTCGCGTCCTTTCCTCCCTCCAAGAGCGCTTTCTGACCTTCTCTGGGCCTTGCCAGGGTGGGCAGGAAGACTGCAATCAGTCGTGCAGACCTTTCTGGACCACCCGTTCTGCCTACCCAGCTCATCTCTGGGTGACAGCTGGGAATTTCCAAACAGCAGTAACGAGTGAGGACTAACGTGGCCTGCCCTTGGAATTGGAGGGTGGAACCAAAGAACTGGGGTTGAGCTTGAAGGATGGTCTTTGCTGAACTCAGTGGACAAGCCAAGGGTTCCCAGGTCAGGCTGTCTGAGTCTGGGTCTGCTCCTCTGCTAATCATGTATTCCCAGGGGAGATGGGACCACGCGGGCTCTGGACTCACTTCCTGAGCTCCGTGCCTTCGGTACCTCGTTTAACTTTCTGCATATAAATTTTCTCATTCGCAAATGGTGTCTCCCCACATAGGAAGGATGGTGTGAGATATTCTCAGTTCCGTGCCTTGAAAGGGAAAGCTGTGTAAGTAGAGACCAGATCATCATCTTGGCTCATTTAACAGACGAGTCACGCTGAGAAGTGGGTATTAAAGCCTGTCAGATCACACCTGTGCAAGAGAAGGAGGCCACACACTCACAAAAAGAAAAATTAAAAAAAAAAATGTTTCCTGCTGTCCGGTAACAGCTGAGGGTGTCTACACCCAAGCTGAGCTACGTGGAGTATGAATTTGGTTCAGATTCCCTCGCCTCACAGTTGATAAGGCACTGTGATTTCCAGAAACTTCAGGTAGCTTGCCCAAAACAACACAGCCCAGAAGTGGCAGAATCATATTCTAAGTTCTGATTCTGAAGTATACGATTCTAATCAGTCTCCTCATCTGTGTGACAGCAGCAGCCACATGAGAGACTAAGAGAAACCCTCGATGAGCGGGTGCCTGAGTGTTTTTTGCCACTGTTCCCGGAGCCCTAGGAGGCCTTTGGAGGTCATCATTACCCTACGTGGGATGCTGCTGCCCTTCCTGGAGGGATCTGAGAGGGAGAACTTGGTTTGAAGTGGTTGCAGATTGGCTTAGAGTCTTTGCCCTGGAATGACTTGATATTTTGGGAAGGGAGCCACTGCTGCCCCTCCTGAAATACCAGCCCCGACTGCCACATTAATTGGAAGCACCTCGTGTTCATTTCTCTTTGGCTGCAATTATAATTTGAGTCATTTTGTTTTCTCGTTGCTCACCTCCCCCACGAGAACAGTGGCTCATCTGAGCAAGGAACCAGGCCTTCTGTCTTGTCACCTTTGCTCACCATCATGGCATTGAGGAGAAAGTCTCTGTGCGGTGCGAGGGTTTAACATCTTCCTAGCCTATACTCGCTAAACTTCTCCGTTTTACTGAAAGAAGAATCATCAACCTTAGAGGCTTTGGCAGACCACGCCGCCAAACTTGGTTTTCTTTGAAAGTGTTAATATCTACCATATTTATTTTTATATTTATTTGGGGCTGGAAGTTCCAACTTTCTGCCCAGTCATGACAAAAGATACTGGTAGAATTTTCTCCTTAAAATGCTGTCCTAGCCCATTTCCGATTGCTATAACTAAACATCTTAGTCTAACTTTGGGTATTAGGTAGAGGGCACGTTGGACGTATAGCAAATCCACTGAACTTATGTATGTGTTTGTTTGGCTGGTTATTTTCTGATACTGAGGATCAAGGCCCAAGCCCTTTGCACTGAGCTACATTCCCGGCTTGTTTTTATTTATTTTTTTATTGTGACGTAGTGTCTCACTGAATCATTAACTTGTCCATACTGGGCGCAACTCACTGAGCTTTCACGTGTATAAAGACATATAAAGAAAACTATTAGCAAGTAATAGATAGAGTCGGCTGATCTGGCAAACTCATGGCAGTCCAAATGGGGGGGATCTGGAATGACTGAGAGGTGCAGCCTCCCTCCTGCGAGGTGCTGAGAAGATGAGACACAGCGTCAGGAGAGAGAAGGTCCCAAGGTGCCTCTGGACGATGTCCGGGACAGTGGCTGACCCACACAATGGGCTGAGGGACAGACAGGAATGCTGGACAAGGGGTCACCCCGCCGTTCTTCCTGTAGTGACCTCTAGGGGAGGGCCTCTTGTATGGCCGCCCACGACCCGGGAATCTTCAGCTCAGACAGGCCAAGTGTCACTTGGGTGGCCAGCAGCATGGAGTCCCCATTAGAGACGGCAAGGACAGTGCCTAATGGCCAGAGCCCCATGTCTCAGTCCGTAATAGGCCCAGAGCAGTGAACTTCTGGACTCTTGATTGAGCAAAGCCGCCCGCCCTGGGGAGAAGAACAGAGTTAAGGCCCAGGAGACCCAACGCTTCCTGTCAGCTCCGGTGACATCAGAAGCTGCGGGAGGGCGTGCCCGTGTGCCAAGCCGAGTCCTGTTCTCCGCGGGTGCCCGGCTCCAGCTTCGCCCGTCCTGATGCCTTGTGGGCGAGGCCTCTTTCTGGTCTGGCTTCCCCCGCCAGTCCTTACTTAATGGGATTCTCTAACTCCCCATTTCCTGAACGCACATTGGGTTAAGCGGGTGGCATCCGGCTGGCATTTCTCACTTACTTTCTGGCATTTCCCATTTTTTATAAGGAGCTAACCTGGCATTTTTTTATTATTATTGTAAAGCCCCGGGGTCCCCGAGGTTTAATATCTCCAGTGTTAAATTCGTGAGCGACTTGGAAGTTAGAGATTGCCTGAGGACGGAATTTGATGGATTGCACAACTTGTTGCTCAGAAGATGATTTATTTGCTCAAGGGCGGGGGGAAGACTGTGGGCCCCGGTGGCGTGGGACGAGAGTTCTGAGGAGAGGGGGAAGTGCTTAAAACCGAGGAAGCAGCAGAGGGATTGTAAATCCTTTCTGACAGAGTATTTTTAAAAAATAATAACTGATTTTTTTAAAAAATCAACTGGCTTGGGAGCTCAAATCAGTCAGAGCCGGGGGCTGTTTTCACCTAGCTGTGCCTTTATTTGGAGAGGAAACTCTTGAAGGTAGTCATGGGAAGATGCCTTTGCTGTGTTACTCAAGCGTACCACATGAAGTCCTACCTCAGGGCCTTTGCACTGGCTGAGCGCTCAGCTGGAACTCTCTCCTTCCAAGATGTTCACGTGGCTGCCTTCCTTATGCAGTCAGCCCTCTGTATGAAGGTCACCGCCCTGGAGCAGCTTGTCCCGACCATCTTCACTGCAGCCCCAGCCACATCTGCTCCCAGTACAGCAGATCCGCGTCTTCTCTGCATAGCGCTTGTGCCTCTCTGAGCTCTGATCTCTCTCTTTTTACTTACTGCCTTCCACGGTACCGTCAGCCTCGCGGGGCTGGGGGTGTGGGGTTTGCCCTGCCCACTCTCTGTTCTGGAGCTGAGATACCAACAAGCCCCCACTGACACTCCCTAAAAGTGGATTTTGAACTTTTCTAATTCTCTCTGGTCCTCACTAAAATGATCTTCAGCCACAGTTCCCAAAGTACAGTCCCAAGGCCCCCGGCCTCAAAGCACCTGGCAACTCGATAGGTATACAAATTCTCAGGCCCCATTCGAGTCACCAGGAAACAGGAACTGCGTTAGCTGGCTCTGCCTGGGATTCCAGCGCCTGCTGCAGCCTGCCAGCCACAAGCCACAAGCCTCGTGCTCGAACACACCTACCTGTCCAGGCAAGTGACATGAATATGGGAAGTAGACCAGCTGCCTCCAACAAGCTGTTTTCACTTTGGGCTTTTTTTTTTTTTTTTTGGTTGTAAAGCCATATCCCACTCCCTAAAATGTTGGAAGAGGTAGTGTCTTAGTCTGTTTTCTGTTGGTATCACAAAATACCTGAGACTAGGGAATTTACGAAGTAGCGAAATGTGTTTAGCTCATGGCTCTGAAGGCTGGAAAGTCCAAGAACATGGTGCCAGCAGTTAGTAAGAGCCTTGTGCTTTGTGATAACCTGGTGAGGGCATCCCACGGTGAAACAGAGCATGTGTGCTAGGGTAGGTCTTCCTTACTCCTCTGATAAAGCCGCTAATGCCATCATGGGGGCCTCGCCCTCGTGACCTCATCGAACCCTAACACCCTCCAAAGATTCCACCTTCGGGTATCATTAATATGTGAATTTGTGGATTAAGTTCCCAACACATGGACTTTTGAGGGGACACATTCAGATCTTAGCAGGAAGCCTGGCCAGGGAGGCAGGCTGTAGCCTCTGTATTCATTCACCCATTTGTTTGTGTGGGGGCCTTAGCACCGGTCAGATAGGCCTAGTTCCTGCCCTCATGGAGTCGGCGAGCTATAGGGCAGACGGCTAGTCATCAAAAACTCCAGCCAGCACATGTGGCATTTCATTTGCACTAAGAATCACAAAGGTCCAGTCCATGGTGTCTTGGGGACCTATGGAAAGAAGTGACCTAGTTGGGGAGGGTGGCGAGGGTTGTGACCAGTGGGATGAGCGTTGCAGGCCAAAAAGCAAAGGGCCTGGACAGGCTAATATGGCCAGAACTCAATAAACAATGGGGGATGGTTTAAGAACATGGCGGTCCACCTTTGGGCACTGGAGAAGTGAGGACCCCATCCAGGGCCACCTTTGTGTCTTGACCACTGTTTTATGACTGTATGAGTCAGTTTGGATAAAGAACCTTCTAGAAGATTCTGTCTTATTGTTTCTAATAGCCTTCCTGTAGGCTGATTCTCACTAACCCCCCCCCCCCAGCACCATCTTGGCCAAGGGCTGGCTGCCTCATGGGGGATCCCAGGCTGAAGAGGAACCGGTGGAAGCCACTGAGGCCAGGCTGGGAGAGTTGGGGTGGTTTTTGGATAAGATGGAATTTTCCACTCCTAGAGACTCACTGTTTTTTTGGAGAAACGTGATTTTTGTTACCTAGAAAGTTACCCAAAAGGGTGTGTGAATGTGTGTGTATGTGTGGTATGTTCATAAGTACTCCAACTGCCTCAGAAGCTAAATGTTTAGGGACTAAATGTTTATTTCAGTCCCTAAAATACCCTCCAGTGACCTCTAGACAGGACTCTGCTCCAGAGGACAACAGGTCTCATTAATCTTCATTGCCACGGTGGCGGTGGCAACAGCATCCCAGCTACCATGTACAGAAGGAAGGTCTTTGCTTGCCGGAATCACAGGGAAAGCTCTTAAGAAGTAAACAAAGAGCTTTAGAGCACAGATTCCAGAGCAGGGCTGCCAGGGTTCAAATCCCAGCCTCGGTCATCCCACCCCTGAGTGCACTGCCAAAGGGAATGAAATCAGTACATCTAAGTGACATCTGAGCTCCCACGCTCGTGGCGGCACTGTTCATTAGGGCCACGAGAAGGAATCAACCCAGATGCCCATCATGAGCAAAACACATAACGGAAGTGCAGTGTGTATGAATCATGGGATGCTATTTAACCTTGCAAGACAGGAAGTCCTGTCACTTGCAATGACACAGATGAACCTGGAGGACATGTTGCTCGGTGACACAAGCCAGGCACAGAATGACAAATGCCACATGAGCTCCTGAATGTGCAGAACCGAAAGAAGCCAAACCCTAGAAGCAGAATAAGGTGGGGGTGACGGGAAGCTGGGCAGTGGGGAGATGTCAGTCAAAGGACACAAAATTTTAGTTAGGACGAATACATTCAAGAGATCTATGGAACGTCATGGTGACTACCTAATAATATATTTTATAATAGAAAGTCACCAGGAGAATAATGTTATGTGTTCTCACCACAAAAATATCACTGTTTATGGTAATGCATGTTAAACAGCTTATTACAACTCTTCTACAATGTATACATACATTAAAATACAGATACAGTGAATAAGTATGATTTTTACTTATCAAGTTTTTAAAAACTTCATCTTCTTTTAATCTCTCTGACCTTCAGGTATTTTTCCACATGAAAACTAGGACAGATATCATATTTCGTTGAATATAGGAGCCACCAAATGTTACCTTTGGGGTAGGGAGTGTAGCTCGGTGGTAACCACTTGCCTAGCATGTCTGAGGTGCGGGATTTCATCCCCAGCATGGTAAAATATTAGAAAATTGAAAGATAATAGGCAACATTTGTTTATGTAATAACAAAAAAGGAATACAGTGCCAACGTTGGAAACTGTGCCCTAGCCCATAGAAAGCTCTTACCCTCTGGGTCCCGTATCCTTACCCATAAGCAGGATGATGTCGTAGATTCGACAGTGTTGGGGGGTTTGCTTGATGGAGGTGACGTCAGTCCCAGGTGGGTCCCAGGTGTGTTCATCTTCTCTGTTTCTGTCCACACGTCCAACCTGCAAGTGGCTATCGCAAGAATGTCAAAGCTCAGGACAGTGCCCATGGACCCTGGGCCTGACTTGTTGGGACCTTCCTCACCTGTCTGCACCAGCCACGGACAGACACTTGGATGGAAACGGCCAGGCCTGAAGGCACAGTCTGTTCTTCATTCAACACCCAATGGGACCTTGTGAAGTATTTAAAAATGGATTTCCTTGAGTATAATTGTTGGTTTAGATCTTCTTTCAGATTTCAATACCATGTATCAATGTTCAACTTTTCCTGCTTTTTTTTTTCTTTGAGACAGTCTCCTGTGTAGTCCAGACTGGCTTTGAACTTGCTATGTGGTGAAGACTAGCCTCAAATTTGCTATCTTCCTGCCTCAGCCTCAGGTGCTAGAGTTACATATGACAGTGCTTGCCTTGTTGACTTTTTTTAGAAAGTGAGAACTTACCTTTGAAAGATAACATACCTGCCCAGTGAACTTTCATTATGTACGTATGTGTGTAGTGAGCATTCACGTCACAACATAGAGAATCAGGGCCCAAACTGGCCCTGTAGCACTGCTCCCAGACTCCCTCTGCTGCACACACGCACAGGCACACACGCACGTACGTACGTCACCACTGTGCCAGCTTGCAGCACACAGATCAGCTTTCTCTGCTCTTGTTCACTGTATGAATGGAATCATGTGTGGCACCTGTGTGTCTGGTTTCAACACCACGTCTGAGTTTCACTCCTGCTTTTTGCTGTTAACACTAGATTTCTTTTAGAGTGCAGTAGGGATTGATTGTGTTGCATGGCTATAGCGGTTTTTTTATCCACTTTTCCGCTGATGAACATTTGAGTTGTGTATTAGTCCAGGCTGCCATAACAAATCGCCACAGCCTGGGTGGGTTATCTAACAACAGAAAGTTGATTTCCCCGTGATTCTGGAGGCTGGCATTCTACCATCAGGGTGCCAGCATGGCCCACTCTGGTGACGGACCTCTCTGGGGTGCAGACAGCCACTTTCTGACCATATCCTCACATGATGGAAAGAAAGGGAGAGGGACCCCTTTTCTGAGGACACTAATCCCTTTCTTGAGATCTCTATCCTCAGAGCCTCCTCACCCCCTTTGGTCCCCAACGCCTGATACCATCATGTTGAGGGTTAGGGTTTCAACATAGGAATTTTGGGGAGACAGATTTACCTAGTCTGTTGCAATTCGGTCCTAGTCTGGAGCGCTCGTGATGGCTTGCTGTTAACATTTTAGTACGTCCTATTATACGTTTCAGGGCAGCTCTGAGGGTGCATGTCCTGTGGTGATGTACTTAGCAGAGGGACTGCTGGCCATGGGTTATTGGTGTACTTCACGATTAACAGCTGTGCCAGCGGGGGGCGCACCAGCATATCCATCCCCTCCCGGTCAGTGTTGGTCGGTGCTGTGCTGTGGATCATAGGACAGTGAAGACTTTGGCGGGAGACTCCGATGGGATCCGAAGCTTGTGCGGTTCAGATACCCCAAGCCGGGACCCCGGGGAGTCTGGGAGCCTGTTGCTGCGATTTGCAGAGCCGGCTGCCATGGGGAGGACTCTAGCCTGTAATGAGTGTGGGTGGCTGTTCAGGAACTAAGTATCCAGGGGAGGCAGTCCACCCACTGTCTCTGCTGTCTCCAGTATTTAAATGTCAATATGGCCTAATTGGCTTCTCCGCCCACCCTCCCTCCGCCTGCCCCTCCTCCCACAGCCTCAGCAAACACCCTGCCTCCTCCAACAGCAAGGGGGTGGGGGTAGGGGCAGCTTTGAGTCACCTTGGGCTGCCTCCTGCGACTTCTGGGTGACCTTGGACAGGTGAATCAGCCTCCCTGTGAGTCAGCTATGGGAACCTCACTTTAAGCAGGTGAAGAAACGAATCTGTGTCAGAGAGCATGGTTGGTTCCAGGTAGCACTTTGGGATGAGGTGTGGGTGAATGGTTGGGTGAGTGGATAGAACAAACAAGTAGACCAGCAGATAGGCAGATGTGATATGTGTATAAATTTTGCACTTACCTATTTGCATGTATGTGTGTGTGTGTGTGTGTGTGTGTCATTTAACAAGCCAGCATTTCATGAAGCCATACTATGTAGTAGGCAGGAAGAGTTGCCTACACCTTTCCACACCTGATTTCAGGTTATTCTGATAACTCTGAGGGAGGAGCTATAGGCCCCATTTTATAAATAATGACGGTTGGGTATACAGCAAGGGCACGATAAATGCTAAGTGAGCGAACACAGAGGCTACCATATTTTAGCAATAAAGCCATAGATGCAAAGAAAAACAAGCTATTATTTTGATGATGTAGATGAGAAGTTAATTTTTCTAACACCATTCTTTCCTTTGTCGGCCAACATTGGCTATTCTGAGCCAGGGCCGGGGGCTGGGGATGCTATGGGGAGTCTAGAGTTTATTCATTTATCCAGTGACCACATACTTAGCATGCTGGGTGTGCCCTAAGAACCCGGCTCACTGTGGAAGAATGGGATGGATGAGCACGCAGGCAACTAAATGAGAAGGTGTTACTGTCGCAGCATAATGGGCTTTTCAAGTGTCATTCATCTTAAAGCATTGGCCTTCAGAATGAACTCAGTGAGGCTGAAAATGGTTTGAAAAACCCTCTATCTAGACAGGCGTCTGGTTTAGGGCAGTGTTATTGGTGTGTGCACATGCCGGGTCTACAGGACCGAATGCATCCTTTACTAATAATGCTTAACACACATCAACAGCTGCTTTGTGGGTCTTTCATCACTGTCCCTGCACCCAGCCACTCCGTGTGGGGACAAGCAGCAGGGACAGGTGGCTGCCAGAGAGCCGGCTGAGGAACCTCAAGTTGCTGGTTTGTACACAGCATTCCACCTGTGAGACCCTGGGACAGACTAGACGTGACAAGCCCAGACTGCACTGGGCTAGATTCTGGGGTATCCTTGTGCAATGGGAAGGTGTCAAAATTTTGAAGAATCTTCTAGAACTTCCCCCATATCTTCAGTCCCAAGCCTGTTGATTAACTTATAGTTAGGGGAACGGTGTGCCTGTTCCATTTGTGACTTCTGATAACCATGGTGGGGTCCCTCCTTCAGAAGGGCTGATAATTTCAATAAATGACCCTGTCCTTTTGCTTTTCAGTCTCTGTAAGGGTCGGACACTCTACTCTGTGGTGAGGGATGCCAAGATTGTACTGGATGTCAACAAAACCAGGCAGATTGCTCAAGAAATTGTGAAGGTACTGTAGACTCTGGGCCCTCTACCTAAACTTCTGAAAGCCCCAACTCCCTTCTGAGAAGCCCTCTCAAGGATCCTTAGACTCTTGAGTCTAACTTTAAACCATCAGTCTGGACTTGAAAGAAGTTAGACTTGACCTGAAAATTACCAGTTTGTGTGTGTGAGAGAGAATTCTTCAAGATGGCACCCTTTGAAATGGTCTGCCATTTGCTTTCCATCTGATCCTCATTATTATGAGACGAAAATGTATGCAAAGACCAGTGGGCACATGTAAGTTTTCTGGTTTAGGATCAGTTACTCTGAGTTTTTGACTCCCCATGGGTGTGAGCCATCACAGCTACTAAGGAAATGATAAATTGTTGAGTGTTGTTTTGGATTAAACCACACAAGAACATCCTGTGTCTCCTGATAGGTGCATTATTACCTGTCCTTGGGCTTTTGTTTCTCAAGAGAAGTGTTAGGACTGACTTGAAGCAAGAAATGAGACTGCTCCCAAAGGCAAAAAAAAAAAAAGAAAAAGAAAAAGAAAAGAAAAGAAATCTCTGTTTGACCCTAAACTAGACTTTTAGTAGACCCAGCTCTGTGTTGTTACTGTCAGGTCAGGAAACGTCTCCTGAGGACCTGGTGTGTTCTCCAGGGAGATGGGCTAAGAGAGACATCTCCATAAAGGAGTTAACCTTTAAAGGGGACTCAGGCAAGGTGGCTGATGGAGTTCTTTTCTCTGGGGGTCTCAGCCCACGTTTGTCCCCATTCTTTTCCCTCTGGGGGCTTCTTCCTCAGCTCCCTTCGGGAGCAGAGCAGCTGAATGGAGATGTCTTTGCAGGGTCTGAGATGGCATGTCTGTGAGTTGGCGGCTGGACCTTCTTCCGCCCCACCTCACGTCTCTGTGGGTGGCCTCCAGGCTCAGCCACCATCAGGTGGTCTCACTAAGGAGACAAGGAGTGCAACCCCGAGATGGGTGGTAGTGAATGCTGGTTTCTTGGGCAACTCTGTGTGTCCCTGCTTCCTCAGGGCATGGGCTACCTCCACGCCAAGGGAATCCTTCACAAAGACCTCAAGTCAAAGAACGTCTTCTACGACAATGGCAAAGTGGTCATCACAGACTTCGGGCTCTTCAGCATTTCTGGAGTGCTACAGGCGGGCAAGTGAGTAATGACCAGAGGGCCCAGAGGGGTGCTCGGCCGGTAACCACCCCAGAGTGCAAACTCATCCAAAGGGGTTTTAGTGACTCAGACCCAGCGTCAGGCCTGGGGTCACTGAGCAGAATGGAAAGGCTACCACGCAGTGAGGGGCACGAGAGTCATGCTCTTATTCCCACAAGGCCTGCACCTGCTCGCCTGTCTTGCCTGTGACACTTTAAGTACAGTGTGTGTCTCTGGACACAAAGCATTCGAAGTCTCACAGTGCCTTTCCCCTCGAATTTGACTAGAGGGCTTTCTGCTCCCCCTGAGCACCCCCTGGAGTTAGAATCATGCTGAAGTCCTTGTTCCACGTTGTCTCAGGAATTCATTAATTTGAGGACAGCCAGAATATCAGTAAGAGCGAAAGATTTAAAATCAGACCACCCGACATGACCATGCCACTTCTGAACTGTGACCTTAATCAAGACGCCCAACTTCTCTGAATGTTAGTTTCCTTGTCCACAAGAAAACGATGCCAACCTCTTAGGGCCTTTGCGAGGATGACACAGAACAAGCAACATGCACTGTTCCCAGCACCCATCAAATGCCTACCAAATAGCAGCGCTGTTGAGTTGTGGTAATTAGTGTTAATTTGCATAGACCTCCTGTGTCACCCGGGAGAAAGATTAGCCGTCTTTAGGTAATTAACTCTCAGACTCACCACTCGCCCCAGAGCAAGCTCTATTAAGTTGACTACAGGAGAAGCAGTGTGGTGCCGAATAAACAACCCATAAGTCAGGAGGGCCACCCTTGTGACTTCTAATTTGTCCCCACATATGCACACACTCTCCTGATCTGTCTCTCTCTTGCTTTAAACTTCTGTGTGGTTTTTTTTTTTCTCACCATGCATCTTATAACAAATGGTGACAGCTACGGTTTCTCTTTCGATGCTACTCCATCCAAAAAGGGGCCACACAGTCTCCAAAAATATCTACAGTGCCTAAGAAAATAAATCAACAGTGAACCACCAGATTGGTCATTGGGAACAGGGAGAGGCTTCCTGAAAGGGCCAGGGGACCAGATTGCACAGTGTCCTTTCTCCCCCTCTGGCACCCCAGGAGTAGTCACGGCCTGCTCTGCTATTGGGGGAATCATCCCCAGGGTAAAGACAGGGCCAGGAGAGTAGTTGTTGTTGTCACTATGACCCCAACTACTTGCCTTCAGGAAAAAAGAGGTCCAATGTGTGTTTCGTTCAACTTGGTTCAAGCTCTTAATGAAAACCAAATTCCTCCCTCCCCTACGCCGGGGACCTGTCTGTGGTCTCCTGTCCTCCTTGCCAGGCGGATTGTCCCCAAGTAGGGAAAGAGCACAGAGCCTTACTCAGATCGTCTTCCTCAGACTGTCGGTTTGACGAAGCCACTCGGAGAAGAGGAGGAAGTGGGGTGATTTGAGCCTTTCACCCCGTATCAAACAGGAAGGAAATGCAATCAAGTCAAGGGCAAGGAGGCTTCAGATTTGATGTCCAGATAGCACCCTGTCCCCACCTCCATCCCAGCCTGGTTGTCAGTAGCAACCCAGTTGGTGTCAGGAGAAGCTGGAAGCCTCAGCGACAGCTCCCAACGAGTAATCCACATTCTTATCTGCCCAAAAGTAGCCATCAGTGGCTTCCGGTACTTTTATTTTTGACTCAGTTCTAGATTATTATGTAGCCACTCACCCCAAAACTTGATGTCTTAAGTTATTGTTCCTGTTGGTTCTGTGGGGTGACTGGGCTCTGTTGAGATTTGGGGGTCATGCCATCGTATAGTTGCAGTCAAAGGAAGTTGAAACTGGAGCCATTTGAAGTGTTCCTTGGTCACATATCTGGCCCAGCTCAGGTCCTTGGAACAGGTTTGGGGGATGATAGGGTGTCTCTCTCCTTTCTCTCTCTCTGCCTTTCCTACTCTTGTGCACCCCTCTGCCCTCTCTCCATGCAGCTCCTTGCATGAACACCTTGAGTTTCCATATACCGTTTTGGACTCAGGGTGACCAGATTCCTTATAAACAACCACTTCTACCAAATGGAACATTCAAAGATCCCAGGCAGAAACTGCAGACCCGCTAATGATCTGCCTTCAAAAGCCCCAGAGCATTCCTTCCACTGCCTCCCATTGCCAGCAGGTCACTTAGGGTCAACAGAGACTCAAGAGAAACAGAACTTACTCTGCCTCCCCAGGAGGGCCACAAAGAACACTAGGCAGCCATCTTTCACCGACCACCATCCCATTGCCAGGATGAGGACCATGACAGAGTGGTAGAATGCTTAGGGTTCCCCACAAGTCTCAGGGCCATTCCCACTGAGTAGACAGCATGCACCTCCTGTGCTGCCCTGGCACTCTCTGGGGTCCCCTTCAGGGAAGAGTAGGGTCATGGTTTCCTGCCTCCTCTTGGTGAATGGGCATCTGCAGATCAGAAACTCCTCACGTTCAGACTGGAGCCCACAGTGTGAAAGTTGGAGAGCAGGACATCCTCTTGACCCCGAGGCCTCCAGAGCTCTGATGGGCAATGTTGGAGCAGGATGACAGGAGCAGAGACAGGAGAGCTGACCAGATCAAGGTCGTTGCAGGGAGGAGAACATGTCACTTGTCAGGAGTGAGGCCCAGAGGCTTCCTGCCGTGTCTTGATTGGTAAATAAGTTGTCAGCGCTTACTGACTGCATCGTCCGCATGGGCTGCTGAAGCAAAACACCACGTCACGGCCTGGTAGCTTAAACTGTAGACACTGATTTCCCATGGTTCTGGAGGCTGGAAGTTCCAGGTCAAGGTGTGACAAGCTTGGTTCACAGCGAGGAATCTCTGCCTGTCCTCACATGGGCTTCTCTGTATCCTCAGAGACAGAGCACTCTGGTGTCCCTTCCTCTCCCTATAAGGATACCTGTCATATTGGATTAGGGCCCTGGACGGATGGTGAACATTCGTTGTCTCCTGGTAAGGTCTGTCTTCAAGTACAACCCTACTGGGGCTTCAAAATATAAATCTCAGGGGAGACACAGTCCAGGCCATAAACCTGGGAGATAAGTGATGGGAAATTATTTTACTTAAATATACATCCGAGTCTGTGAGCCTCGGTTTCCCTGCCTGTAAAAGGGGATGGGGCAAGCTCTACTAGCATAACCCTCACGTGGCCACTTTGAAGAGCACATGGGGCAGATGTGACAAGTAACTAAGACATGTCTTCATCACTTTCTTGCCACTGTGACTCAATACCCGACATCCACAACTTCAATGAGGAACGATTTATTTTAGTTCACAGTTCTGAGGGTCTCAGTCCTTTCATGAGTGGATGGCTGGAAAATGGTGGAATCACAAGGCAGGGCTGGCGCCAGGTCCTGGGCCAGAACCAGAGACTGAGATTTTCACAGCATGGTGGAACAGAGAGAGTCTGGGATGAAGGGCAGAAGCAGCACGCCCCTCCAGGTCAAGCCCTAAGCACCTGCTACCGTCCAGCCAGGCCCCACCTCCCAACCCTACACAGTATCCGTAGGACCCTGGTAAGGCTTTGCGGGGGGTGCTCGGGATCTAAGCCATGACAGGCTTTGCTTAGGGCTCTGATCCCTTGTGGTGCTATTTTCCAGGAATTTGTAGGGAACTGTGATATGGGGGAGCCCATTCCAGGGGGGTTAAAGAGTAGCCATCACTCTGATCGTAGCTCAGCCGCTTACTATCTCTCTGACCCTGGGCAAGTAGTGACATTTCATGCCTTGTTTTCTCACCTGTAGGCGGTGATGGTATTTCTTAGATTGTGGATTTATGAACAATAAGTGCCTCATTCAGTGAGCATGCAGTAGGTGCTCAGCAGAGGGAGACAGCTGAGTATACAGTAGGCGCTTAGCAGAGGGAGACCTGCCTGGCTTGGGACAGGTTCAGAGGTGGCCCAATGGAGTATTTCTATGCATCCAAATAGAACCCAGCTGTTCTGCCTGCACCGGGAAAAGGTTGTCATCTGAGATGCCAGCCCTGTCACGCCAGCCGCCTAGAACCTGCTATTAATCATAGTAATAACCATAATGAAGACAACTTGGGCTTGTCACTGGTGGGCCCATCACCATGGGAATGGGACACCCTGGGGTGTCGGCGGTAGGCCTGGCTCCTGGCCACCGCTTGTCCCCCTGCTTCTTTCGTGCCCCCAGCAGGACAAGGAAAGGCAGCGGGGTGTTCAGGAAGGCCCAGGGAAGCTGCCCTCACAGCCCAGCGACCCACCCACCATTTCCTGCTGACCCGGCCACACAGGAGAGTGTGGCTAGCCCACTTCCGACCCCTCCTTCCTCGGAGAATATCTTTACTTGGGGGTCTCCTCTCAGCTCCCTTTCCCAGTCCTTGACATAAAATGTGTAATCATTACAGTCGTGTCACTCTGGCAGCTGACATAACCCTGTACCACGCACTGTCTCTCTTCAGTCGTGGCCGTAGTTGTGTGACGTGCGAATCTGCCCATTTTGAAGACGGGAAAACAGGGACTCAGGTCTGCTCAAACTCCCACATGTAGTAAGCAACCAGTGGGCCCTTACACCTTCTCAAGAGTCCCGGATTCTGGTAGAAAGAGTGTCTTCGGCTCTGCCAGCACTGGGCTTGCTCATGGGTTCGAGTTCTGTTTTCTAGCATGGAGTTGTGTTCTGACACATTCTTTGAGCCAGCCATGTGTTACCAGTGCTGAAACACTCAAATATGCACGCTTTTCTTTATTTCATATTAATTGCAATTAATTAATTGTTCTCCTAGATATTAAGAGCATTTGGCGACAGCTGGAGATATTCACAGTTGTCACAGCAGAGGTCCTACAGGCATCTAGTGGGGAGAGGCTGGGGGTGCTGCTTAACATCCTACAGTGTACACAGCTGCCCCCGCCATGGGAGTAATCCAGACTACGTGGCAGTAGCACCAGAGCGGAGGAACCAACCATATGTTAGATCCAGTGTGGCATGCGGCCACGTGGCCTCCCGTCACTTGTATGCCTCTCTGCTCCCGCAACGGGAATGCTGACAAATGGCCGGTGTCCTGGAGTGGCGCACTGGTGCTACGCCACCTTCCGAGCACACAGCGAAGGGCTGAGACGGCAGCGCCCCTTCTTTCCCAGAATGCTCGTGCTGAGGGCCATCAGCACCTGAGCTCATCCAAAATGGGACGCTACTCCATGTGTAAATGATGCCGAGGGGAGAAAAGATCCCTTAGGAAATCCCATGTCTACACTGAGCCCAGCCTCCTCCCCGCAGCTAGAAAGTGCAACAATAGCTCTAGAACCCCAAAATCCGAATCCTTAACCCTCACTCACAGGTCTTTACTCTCTCCAGAGTTTCTGGAGATGTGCCCTACAGGTTGGCTTCAGGGAGGGCATGAACAACCCTTTATCATCTTGATTTAATGTGCATCCAGAAGGCACTAGTTTCTATATGTGGCCAAGTAAAGAATCACCTGTTAAAATATATTAAGGGGGAAATTCATCTTTGGTAAAGAACTATCCATCCGTGTGGTGCACTTCGGTAGCCACCAGCCACATGTGGCTTGGCGAATTTAATTAACGTGACATCAAGTAAAAATTTGAGTTCTTCAGGCGCACCAGCCATCTTTCAGCCATGGCTAGTGGCCACCGTATTGGACAACACAGGCAGAATAGCTCCACCACGGAATGTTATGTACAATCGTGCTCTTGAAAGGGCTCGGCAATGATAAAAGTGGGAGATGAGCCAGAACATATGAGGGGCCCATGTGACATACCATATACATAACTCAGTAGTATACCCTGGAGGAACTGTAGAATCCAGCCAGCCGGGATTCCCACAGAGACCCCCGTGCAAGCCACAAGCTGCACAGTCTGATCCACCTCCTTCTCCCACCCCGCCCTGGGGCTAGCTGGCCCTTTCCTAGGGGTCTTCAGTCAGTGACAAGCCAGTGGACGTTGTCAGTCCTGGAGAGAAAGCTCAGTCTTCCTGAAGACTTAGAGTGTAGGGGAGGAAGCCAGCCTCTCGCCTCTTCTCACATTTGGTCTGGGGGGAAGTAGAGCTCACAGGATCTCCCCAAATATGTTCACAGCAGTCTTGTTTATAACAGCAAAAGGAGGAACCACCCAAGGCTCATCAGCCAGGAGCTAGGTGTGTGTCTCTGGCACACAGGGTCCGGGGGTGGGGGTGGTTCCGAGGGCATTCTTTGGGTTTCTAGAATGCCCAGTGGGGCCTACGTTGGGTGTCGTCCTTGCCTTCCCTGCTGAATAGGACAGTCATCTCCTGTCCCTCTAGCTGAATCTTCTACATCACATAGAAAATTCACTCACATTCTTCTACCTGAAATAAGCTCCTCACTATCTTGGGCACACTCCCATGCTTTACATCTTTGGATAACAAGTATTATTACGTGTGTGTTTATCACTGTGTGTATGGGGGAAAGGGGCACTCAGTGCTGGGGATTGAACCCAGAATCACAGCACTGAGCTGTATCCCCAGACCATAAACACCCATCGGTATAAATATTTTATCATTTTTCGTTTATATTTTGAGACAAAGTCTCATTAAGTTGCCCGAGCTGGACTCAGACTTGTGTTCCTCCTGCTTCAGCCTCCCGGACTGCTAAGATTACAGGCATACAGCACTCCTCCCTTGCCCTGCCTGAGGACAAGGGCAGGGACCTGGACCGTCTTGTTCGCTGAGACATCGTTGTTCATAGACTTTGTATCTGTGACCTCAGCTACTCATTGAGATCAATGCTACCAGCATGTTTGCAGTCATTCACAGACATGCAGGGAAGTGAACTTGTCATGCGTACATTCTGGGGGGAAGTGGAACAAGGGGACGTGCCTACTTCCTGTTTCAGCCTCACTCAGAGATGCCCGAGGATATCATGGAGGGGCAGAGTGGCTAGGAAGCTCCAGCTCTGAGGCCACCTAGACAGGGTTGGGATCCCAACTCTGGAAAGTTATGGAGCTACTCCACACTTCTGAAGATCTGTTATCTTCAGAGAGTTCACTAAATCCAACCCTTTTTCTGGTTTGTAAAATAAAGAAAATAGAATCTCTGCGGGGTTTTGGGACTGTAGGTCACAATATATGTGGGGGGGGGGGGGTACACATATTTCCCCTAGGAGCAATGGTTCAGTATTTGCTAAATACTAAATAATGTAGTATTTCTGCCAATTGTATGCAGCTATCGTATTAACACAATTACTGTGCAGCAGAATTGGCCGTATTTCTTGGAAATGGATGGCCAGGAGGCCCTCTTAGAAGCCATGGCACGGGACCAGGGATGGTTGGGTGTGGAGCAGCCCTCCCCTGACCAGGCCCCCTGGACCCTCTTCCTGCATCTCCCATTCGAGCTCAGCCTCAAGGAAGAGGTCAGCAGTGCCTGGTGGGGGAGAGCAGGGAAGCCACAGAGACGGATCTGGGATTGGGGGCCCATATCCCCAGGATGGTGGGTCAGACCTCATTCCGTGCTTTGCTTTGCTAGGCGAGAAGACAAACTGCGTATCCAGAGCGGCTGGCTGTGCCACCTGGCACCCGAGATCATCCGCCAGCTGTCCCCTGACACGGAGGAGGACAAGCTCCCCTTCTCCAAGCACTCCGACGTCTTTGCCCTCGGGTAGGTGTGCCCCATCCCAGCCTTTGAGAGCCCCCGCCTGGGAGATGGCTACTTCCCAAGGCTTCCTTTGATGGCTTGGGAAAGACCAGGCCACCTGCTGATAGGGGCCCGAGATGACTAAATTTCTGGAAACGATTGGTAGGACACCAGTGAAGGATCATAGACAGAATGGCCCCACCCCACCGGCATGCCTGCTTGTTAACTGATTGTGAAGCCAAGACAAACTACCCAACTTATTCATTTAGTAGCTGTTAACTGGATGCCTACTGTGTGCCAGCACGGTGCCAGAGGCTGGCACAGTGCCAGACTCAGCCTTGGACGTGTCAGCTAATGCTGCGTAACAAATCATCCCCAAGCCCAGCAGCCTAGGACACATTCTCTCTCATCTCTGTGGTCAGGAATGTGGGGCAGAGATAGTTGAGAGGTCCCTTGTGGGTCCAGGTGCTGCCTGTGACCTCTCTCAGCCTCCTCTGGACTCATTTTTTAAGTTTTATTTTATTTTTGGTTGACATAAAATTGTATACAGGTATGGGATACAAGTTATTTTGATACAGTTGTACATTGTATCGTGATCAAATCTAAGTTATTTCCATACTCATCACCATAAATATTTATCACTTTTTTATGATGAGAACATTCAAAACTCTCTTTTCCAGATGTATATATTGTGTGGACTTTTTTCATGGCCCAGAGGAGGGAACTGAGGGCACATACCGCTAAATTCCATCCCCAACCCCTTTTTAATTTTTTTATTTGGAGACAAGGTCTCACTAAGTGGCCCAGACAGGACTCAAACTTGCAATCCTCCCACCTCAGCCTCCCTCTGTGCTGGCATTATGTGCCACTGTACCTGGCTTAGACAGAATTTAAATTCATCACAGGTTCTTACTCTACCTTGTCCAGTGGAAGGCGCATAAGGGAACAGTTGGATTTAGCAGAGTGACATTCCCTGCTGAGAATAAGTAGAATTATGGGAATAAAAAAGGAACTGCACGCAACCTGGGAAGTCAGGGAGGGCTTCTGGAAGGAGGTAACCCCCTGAGCTCAAGGTGGAGGTTGGATTCATGAGTAGAATGAGGTATTCCCAATAGAGGGGTTGCGTGAGAAGGTGTAGGAACAACTCTGAATAAGTCACCCAGAGTGGAGGAAGGAAAGAAACACAGATAGATGGAGAGGTGGGGGAGGGCAAGGGAGGCCTCAGGGGGGTGAGGCAGGGTCAGTCCCTCAGTGACATACTGGAGGAATCAGTTCTCACCTCCTCCTCCAGGCCCTGGGGAGCCATTGAGGATTACAAAGGACGGGAGTGGCACAGTCCTCATTTGGGTCCTAGTTTCATTACATCCTAATGGCTGCTGTGTAGAGAGTAGAGAGAAAAAAATAATTGTGGCCAGGCCTCGGGGGATGGTGCCAGCAGCCTCCTTGGGTCCAGGGCCTGGGGAGGGCCTGAACAGAAGTGGTCCCCAAGTGTCTACCTTTTAAGAACACGAGAGGAAAGTGGTTTATTCCCCAAGGCAGAGGCTGTGGAGCTGAGGCAGGGTTAAGACCTACCAGGAAGGTAAAGAAGTCAGCTTGGGTTGTGATGCATTTGAGTAGCTTCAGCGATAACCATGGAAACCAGCCAGAGGCAGGTGAACCTGCACACCTGGAAGGTGGAAACAGGGTGCCTAAGACTTGCAAGCAAATAGGTTATATCCAAAGCCATCAGAGGGATGGAGATGTCTTTGCAAGTGTGTGTGTGTGTGTGTGTGTGTGTGTGTGTGTGTGTGTGTGTGTCGTGATCACGGTCAGCCACACCTTGCCTTGTTCGCAAGGGCTCGGGGAGACCGCCTGGGAAAGCTGTCTGGGCGTGCCGCAGGCCTGCAGATGGGTGCAGTTAGACTTAGCAGCCCCTGAGACCTGATAGTCAGTCTCCTGTAGCAAAGCACCCCGTGTCCTTACACTCGGCCCACGCGGGGGCAGTGTTTGGGGGAAGGTCAGAATTCTCATCGATTCTTCTTGGCCCCTCTGGAGGCTGTGATTTGTTAATGCCCAGATCTTTATCCAGTTAGCCTTCGTTATCTGCAACCAAAGTGCAATAATTAAGTTGGTATATTTTAGTGTAAATTTAGCAAAAGAAAAAAAAACATAATTAACAAAATGTACCGAAGTAAGTAATTGGTTTTCTGCTGGAATCTTCATCTTGAGCAGGTTCCCTCCCCCCCCACACACACACACAAAGTGACTTTCTCTTAGAAGTTGGGTTTGAAAGGAAGTTTTAATGAGGCCTTCATTTCCGACACTGCTGAGTGGCCAAGGACCTGGCGCCCCTGGATGCACGCCAATTAGGAGCGTCCTGTTGCCTGGGAGCCGGTGCTCGGGAATGGTTTGGTGCAGGAACAGGCTCAGCGCTGTGTGAAGCGCTTCCTGGGAGCTGTCCGTGGCCATCTTTACAAGCAGCTTCCGAGGCAGGTGTCACGTTGTTCCTCAGGGGGAAACTGAGGCTGCAAATGACTCTGTCGCTTCCCTCATGGGAATGAGGGGTGGAGCTAGGCTCTGAACCTGGGAAATCCTTACTCCACAGTGAGGAGGAGCCCTGTGGCTTCAGGAGTTACGTCTCCACTCACGGCCCTGCTACTCTCAACTGTAAATGAAAGATGGTAAAGCCCAGCTGGACATTCTAAGGATGGAACAGGACACAGGATTGTGGGAAAGCATCCTTCACACAGTGACCCGGGCAGGCCATTTGTGGCACCTGGCTCCAGCTCGTCAGTACAGAGCAGCAGTCCAAATGTATCGCTTCTCAAGTGACAAGGGATTCTTGAATGAGACAGAGTATAAGCTTCCTGATACAACGTGTGGGCCACTGGCACAGTTCCAGAGTCAGGCAGCTTGATTCCACTGGTCAGCCCCTCATGTTTGCTGTGTGATCCCAGGAGAGACACGTTTCAAGCCTTAGTTTTCTCATCTATAAAATGGACATAACAGTAATGCTTCTTGTTTTAATATGTAGATTTTGGGAGGGGCTGGGGGAATGGCTCAGCAGTTAAGGCACCTGCCTAGCAAACTCTAAGTCAAGCGCTAAGTACCCAAGTTCAATTCCCCAGCACCATATAAACTGGGCATGGTGACCCACACCTATAATCCCAGCACTCGGGAGGCTGAGACAGGAGGATTGCCGTGAGTCCAAGGCCAGCCTGGGCTACAGAGTGAGTTCAGGACCAGCCTGGCCTACAGAGCGAGACCCTGTCTCAAAAATAAATAAAATGTAGATTGTATTAGTCTTCAAATACGATGAGGTCAGCAGATCAGCTGCTAGGCACCGTTGAAGAGGAGGTTGATGGCTCACAGGTCCTGTAAAGAGGGGACCACACCATGCCAGGCAGAGGCCGCAGTGGGAAGCACCTGTGCTGGACAGAAGGCCGAGGCAGGAGGAGGACCACACAGGCAGAAGCCCTAATGGTGGTTTCCCCTGGAAGGAGCAAGCAGGCCAGGATGAGCAGACTTAGAATCAGCTACTCGGGATCGTTGTAGGCGCTGCGAAGTATCGGCCCTGTATGTGAACACCTCCTGAGCTAAGCGTTAGGGGGCTGTGACCTGGGTTGGCTGGGTTACACCAGGGAGTCCTTCCTACCCCGAGGAGTCAGCGGCCTCGGGAGGGGCAGGCTTGTCCCACTCAGCAAGGCTCCTCATAGTCACAGCTTCTGGGAAAAAAAATCACACCTGAAGCCAGGTATGGTGGTGCACGCCTGTGATCCCAGAACTCAGGAGGCTGAGGCAGGAGAATTATTGTGAGTTTGAGGCCAGCCTGAGCTACACAGTGATTTCAGGACCGTACAGAGCAAGACCTGTCTTTAAAAAGTCACACCTACTCTACCTTCCAGGCAAAGGGCTGAGAACTATGCTCAGTTTTGAGTAAAAACCCAATACGCATGGTTGTCTATTAGGGTAATCATATAGGGAAACGTCCTGGTCAGCCAATCTGATACCCAATGCCAGAGCATCACCCAGCCACCCAGCCAGGAAAACTGGGGACCAGAGAACACCAATGGAGATGTGGAACCCTCAGAACGGTTGGTCTGGCACAGTCCGCCAGGCAGTACGGAGAAGAGCAGAGAACCTTGAGTTCTTTAGTGCACATTTACACACATCACCTCGGAGTGGGGGAAAGATGGCTTCCTGAGATTGTTTCAGATGTTTCCTGAGTTGGGGGATCTGGTTCTCAGAGGACTGAGATCAGTCCCATGGTACAGCGCAGTGACAGTCCAGCGTCCTGTGTGCACCCGTCATTGTCCCCATTGCTGTCTGCCCCTCAGGGCATCGTTCACGCACCGCCCAGCCCCTCACCCCGTCTACCCCCCACCTTATCCAACCCATCACCCCATCTACCCCCACTCCACCCACCCCTTACTCCAGCCACCCCTCACCCATCAGTCCCTCACCCCATCCACCCTTTACCCCCTCTGCCCTTCACAAGGGACGGGCCACACCAACAGCCCTGCCACCTGTCTGCCAACAGCACAATCTGGTACGAGCTGCATGCCAGGGAGTGGCCTTTCAAGACCCAGCCGGCCGAGGCGATCATCTGGCAGATGGGCACGGGCATGAAACCCAATCTCAGCCAGATTGGCATGGGAAAAGAAATCTCGGTAAGTCCAGGGTGGTGCCGGGCCTGGAGGCCAAGGACAGAAGCAGACAGGTCTTGAATCATCTTTTTTCTTGCGTGGGGGGTTGGCAGCTGCTTTCCTAGAGGCAGGAGGAGGGGATGCGGTGAACACGCTGTACAGCCTTGTTAGGCTACAACAGAAACAGGTATTTTATAGAACTGACAGGGACAGTGGGAATTAGGGGGAGAGGAGGGTGTGGGAAGGGAGAGGAAAGGATTGTTATTTTAATGAGATACATATATGCACAAAATTTCAATGTAAGCATTATGTATCACATATATGCATATTAATAAAGTGGGAAATAAAAATAAAATTTATATACAATAAATAAATGCCTTCTGCGCTATGCCTGCAATTCTGGGTTCCTGCCACTAGGGGCAGAGCAACCCTTAGTCGGGTCTTTCTAATCATGGTAGTGCCGAGTCCCTCTTTTTCTATTCTATTTTTAAAGCTATTCCTTAAGGCATCCCAAATGTTGTTGGCGTTAATTTTCACCTGCATGATAATGTGAAGGTATTATCCAGCTCAGAACAAGGTACACAGCTAAACTCAGCAGGCAGAATCCTCTTCTGATCAGAAGGCAGCTATACCAGGGAAGCAGCCATTACCTAGAATGGTTGTCAGGAGTCCATACCTCCAGATTCCCCTTCTTGGGTGAGAAGTTATGAAAACCTGACCCAGTAGGGTTCTGACCCTACTGGGACGTGCCTGGAGCTGTTAGTTGAGCAAAAGGCCAAGAAACTGCTTGGCGAGGATATTTGACCTGATCTGTCGCAGGCCTTCTAAGATAGAGCCTACCTGGCTGGTTACACAGGCCGAGAAAGTAGGTTGGAGAAGGGTGGACGGATGACTTTTAAGAGGATGAGCTAGCAATGGATACGGATACGTGCCTGGATGGAGGGATACGGAAGTGGGCAGATGGTGGAGGATGGGTCAGGCTCAGTCCATAAATAGGAAGGAAGGTGTCACTGCGTTTGGTCACCACCTGCCGCTTTGTTCTAGGACATTCTTCTCTTCTGCTGGGCCTTTGAGCAAGAGGAGAGGCCCACCTTCACCAAGCTCATGGACATGCTGGAGAAACTGCCAAAGCGAAACCGCCGTCTGTCACACCCCGGACATTTCTGGAAGTCTGCAGAGTAGGTCCCGCCCTTGGCCAATCCCCCCACTCTCTGCTCCTCTCCCTGCCTCCTCCCCCAGTCGTCCCTCTCTGTATAGCCATCCCCCAGCACCACCAGCCCTGCCAGGGGGCTCTGCTGTTACGGGATTTGGGTCCCAGAGCCCATCAGTGGCTCCCACATCGCTCAGCTCTCCCTGACTAAGGCCCGATGAGCCTGAGCGTCGCGTAGCGAGGTGGTACCCGGAGCCTGGCACTTGGCCTCTGTTAGCTACATGCTATAGAAAACAAGGGCAGTGAAACTCCCTAGCGGGATGCCGTGAAGACCCAATGAGGCCATGTGCCAGGCTCCTGGTATGGTGCATCCTGAGTAGCAGGTGCTCACCGTGCCACGGCAGCCACCAGGAGAAACAGGGAGCCCTCGTCTCGTGGCCTGGCAGGACTTGGAACCAGTTGGATGTGAAGCCAGGACGGAAGAGACTCAAACAAGGAAAGACTCTGCCCGGCTAAGAGAGTGCAGGCGAGCTGGGGGATTGGCGCTGGGGCCCAGGCAGGACCCACGAGCTCCGGGTACCACAAAACTGGAGGGTCGTGTGGGCCATCATCCTCTGCCCTCCTGGGGTCAGGCAGGGAACGGCAGCAGCTCAACCTTCCCGGTTGGAGGAGGAGGAAGGGAGCTTCTTTCTCTATTCTACTGTGGAGTTGGCTGAGAAAAAAAAGAGGACAAGATATGGCCTGGTGTTGAGACTTCAGGCCCGGTGGAATTTTCCATTCACTCTCTTACTACTCATTTGTTCTTCAGCCCGTACATGTAGAACGTGTGCTGGGGACTAGGCACCATTCCATGAGTGAGAATATGGCGGTGAACAGAAAGGAAGTCCTCAGGGTGCCATGGGTGCTCAGCCCCGGTCACAGCAGACGTCCGTGGCGTGGGTCCTGGTCTCATGCCCTTGTCCTATATCAGACCTCCTCCAGCCCACCTGCTGGGTGATCCCCAGTCAGGAGATGGCATGCTCAAGTGGAGGCTTCTGAGTTCAAATCCAGCCCTGCTACTTCTGGCTGTGTACCGGCGGGCAGAACACTTACCCTCTCTGAGCTTCAGTTTCCATCTGAAAAGGGTAGAATGTGCCTGTATTGTAAGCTGCTCTCAGGTTTAAATGAGATATGTGTGGCACTTGGCACAGAGCACCTCACATAGCAGGGCCGCCGTTGGCAGAAAAATTTCTTATTGGGAAAGGACAGGAGGTGCTCATCTCAAACCACCTGGCCCTGGGAGAAAGTTCCAGGATAGCACCGCCCCGTCTGTGTCCCCTCTCACCTGCTGTCTTCTCTCCCCACTCCAGGCTGTGACCGCAGGACAGTGGGACGGCATTCAGCTGCCTCAGCTCCAAGCCACCTCTCCTTCCCTGCTCTGCCCTCTACCAGCTCAGGAGGCTCACCACAGAGGGTCTCAACCAGCCGGACTGGGGGCACTGCACAACAGCGCTTGGAGGCTGCCCCGCGCTACAGACTTTTGCCCTTTTCCTTGGGCAGAGTTGGAGACCCCGAGCTAGGACCAAACTGGATCAGCCAGGAAACCACAGGACTGATGAGTGAGGCCCCAGGAATGGTGTAGACAAGAGAATTGGAGGTGGAGAGTGGCACCCTGGGCTGTGCACACTAGAGCTGCGCACCCACTGGGCAGGCTCTCGGGACCTAGCCACACGTGCATGCATGCATTCGTGTGCATGCCCCTGTGTGTCCAAGGCTGTCTCTTTTCTCTCTGTCTGGAGTAGCAGGGCCAGACCGCCCCAGCTATAAAGCGCCCTGGCTGCTTTTGTCTGTGGGTGGATCCCAACTATGCCATCCAGCAGGGAACGACGGGCACAGCCAAGGCACCTAGGCAGAGGCTGAGGGGAGGGAGGGTTGGTTAAAGCTTACTCTTGCAAACATCTGTTTTCAGATGCCCCCAGCACAAAAAAGTTCCACATGACTTTTGAACTCTGGGTCTCGCTGGGGATACCAGTTCATTTGGTCCCGCCCTTGCCTGCTGTTCCATAAGGGTGTCATCCTGTTTCACCTGTCTTCCCCAACGCTCCCTTTGCCATGAGGAAGACACAGTGGCTCCCCACCCAAGATGACTTCTGGGCCCTTCCTATGGCTCCCCGTCGTTCATGACACCCCCTGAAGGCTGAGCCTTGAGGACCAGGGCTGTGTGGAGGGCGTTCTAGTTCATCCCATTCCTCCCTCTTTGGCTCCGACTCCATTAGCGTTGGTCCACCCACTGTGATGGACACGGGTGCGTCCTGCGATGCGATGTGTTGGGTCACGTGGTTGCGTACAAATATCCTATTTGTGAAGAATCTCTCCATCTCTCACCGGTAGTAAGTCTTGTTGGGAGGAGGAGGAAGAGATCGTGTTGAGTTTATAGCCCTGCGTTCTCCATGGTGGCCTGGTGCTGGGTCCCCAAGTGGCCTCTCTGTTGGAAGCCCGAGTCCCCTTGCTAGTTGGCTCACTCAGCACCCCCTCCTTCCATCTCCCCTTTGCTCCTCACCTGGGCTGGCAGCCTCTGCTAACCATGTTAGGTTCCTCAGTTGTCCTGCATGAAGGATCCTGGGAACAAGTGGGCGTGTAGAGTGAAGGGAAGAAGAGCCCTGGGATGGTTAGTTTATGTCCCCAAACTTCTGACCCCATTGGTACAAAAGGGAAATTCGTCCCCAAGCACAGCAATAGCAGAGGCAGCCGAGTGCAGGCAGGGCATCCAGGGGTGGCTCAGAGCCTCAGTGGATTTCCTAGGTGCCGCCTGGTCTTGGTGATTTTGTGACTGCAACCTTCTCCTGGCATCTCCCTCCCAGAGGGGGAACTGAGACTTCAAAGCCTACCTAAGCTAAGACTCAAAAATCAACCAGACATCCATACAGGGATCTGTTCCAGCTGCTCCAGTATCTGAGGACCCGACCACTTCTAAGCTGGAACTAATAATGAGATTAGTCACACTTCTTCTGGGGAGCTGGGCCCTGGGGAGACCCCGGGCTTTCCCCAAGGCCATTCGTGCATTGCCTGTCCATCACTCCCACCCATGTGGGACAAGGGATTCAAGTCCCCACATGGGCTGTCCCTAAGTGGATGTTCCTCTTCTGGTGACATCATCTGTACCTGTGTGGCTCTTGGCTTGGTGTTTGTATGTCGTGGAGGCATTTCACACCTACTTATAAGCGCCTCATTATTCTGGTATTGCAGGGGGTGGCTCTTGTCAACTGTGTCACCCCACCAAAAGGCCCCCTGTGGATCAGCCTTGCAACTGTGGGCTGGGCCTGGACCTGCTGTGGCTTCATCCGCACCTACAGAGAGCCTGACTCCAGCCTCTGGCTTCTCTTTAATCCCACTATGTTCACAGACCATCTTTGTCATGCGCCTTTGTGCAGGCAGCCAGGTTCAGCTACTCTGAAGCTGGACTTCCCACAAGAACTTAAATCTGCTCTCCTGGCCTCTTCCGTGTCCAGCATTAACTGCAATGACTGATGACCTTTGGCAAGATCCAGTACGATCTCTGAAGGGTAATGCTTTCACGCATTCACTAGCACGTTTCTGGGACGAAGGACAAGGGAATGTATGACCCAGAGTGGAACACTGGCCTGCCCCTTCCTTCCGAGGCCTTCTCCGTTGGGTACACTGGGCTCCTTGGGTCTGTCACGGGTTTCTGTGTCACCCTTTTTGACTTCTCACTCTTTTTCTCACTTCCTTTCTCTGCTTTCATCTGCCAAGATCTCTGCTTCAGCCAGCTGGGCACAGGCTCCCGCCATCCTGGGTCCCCTCTCCTGCTCCCAGCCACACCACCCTGGCTTGCAAGTGGCATCTCTAATTCACACCCATTGAAATCCAGGGAGAATCAGACTGCTCCATTCTCTGCCAGCCTCGGTCTAGTCACTCATAAAATATAAGGGGAAAAAGGATCTACTTATCCATCATTTGCAGGGAGAAAGAAAAAAAGGACATTATATATTTTTTTCCGTCCTAAGTGCCAGCCTGTCTATACAGTCCACCCAGTGAGGACGCCTATGTGGGCTCTTGTTCAATCACACAAGATGCCCACCCGACAGTAAGTCATTCTCTGTGCTGGCATTTATCAAACTTCTGCATGAAGGCTGCCAAGAGGGCTGGTCCACCACGGGTCTTTTGTTTAAAAATAAATAAACAAACAAACAAACAAAAAACCTTTTGAGGTCCTTCATGGGTCCCCATCTCCAGAGCCAAATAGAAACTCTAAGTCTCCACTTACATCCATTTTGTCCTGGTCCCTGTTATTGGTCTAAGGCCAGAAGAGTGGAGGGAATTCTCAACTTGCTGTGGAATCTTCTTCCATTTCCACATCTGTCTGGGACCTGCAGTCAGTAGGAATTCATGATTAATGTCAGTGATTTGTCTCCCAGAAACCCAGTCCTTCCCCTTGCCCACCCTCAACTCCATAGTCATATTCCGTGCCTTCCCTACAGTACACAATAAGCCCAAACTCTCCTCCTTCACTTCCCCGAGCCCTTTCCCCATCTGTGGTTGGCTGTCAGGCCCATGAAGGAAGTGGTCCACACTTAGACTCAGATAATCTCTTGAGAAATCCCAAGATGAGATGGATGAACTCTGGCCTGAGGGCCACATCCGACCCACCAAGTGGGCTCTACATATGTTATATCGGGGGGAAATCAAAAGAACACTATCTCGTGGTTTGGGAAAATTCTATATCACTCAAAGTTCATGTCGATACATAACATTTTATTGGGACAACACATCTGCATATTGCTCAGGGCTTACAATGAAAGAGCTGACTGTTTGCAACAGCGATGGTGTGGCTCACGATATCTAAGATATTTGCAGTTTGCCCCTCGACTGTCTTTGCCGGCCTTCCATTTAGAGGACAGTCTTACTGTGGAATAAATTAACTTGAATACACCTCCCAGAGAAAGGACAGAAGCCAAGGGAGGGCTCATCTCAGCCTAGAGGGAGTTCTCATAGCCTACTCTAAGGTGCAGGGGGCTCTACGGGAAGTGACAGCTTCTCCCTTCCTTGGAAAGATGTGAGCAGATGTCGGGCACATGGCATGCATGATTTACAAAAGTGTAGGTGTGGAAGGTTGCATGACCTAGCTGGGCTTTAAGACCATGTTGCTTTTCTAGGGCCGCCATGATAAAATACCACATATCACATGGCTTAACCAATAGAAACTTCCCTGTCACAATCCTGGAAACTCACAAGGTCAAGGTGTCATCAAGATTGGCTTCTAGTGAATCCTCTTTCCTTGACTTGCAGATGGCCACCTTCTCATTGTGACCAATCATCCCCACTATTTCTTCTTCTTCTAAGGATGCCATTCTCACATTGGGTTAGGTCCCCATCCTTTTGACTTAATTCAGCCTCACCTCTTCAAAGGCTCTCTCTCCAACACACTCCTATTAGGAGTTTGGACTTCAGTATGGGAACCTGGAAGAGATACAATTCTTTCCAATACAATGACCCTTGAGATTTCCAAGGCTCTGGATTTTAAAGGCTTCTGGGCAACACTCCCATCTCTGGCTTGCTTTCCCATATGGGTCTCAACCTTGAGTCCCCAAATACATTGTCCTCGTGTCCTACAGCCTTCACCTATCCGCCCTGTGGGGGCTCGTCTTGATCCAAGCCTGTCACCAGTGACCAAATCCCCACTTTCTTATGTATTGGTTTCCTACAGCTCCTCTAACAAATCACTGCACAGTATGTGGCTGGGAACAACAGTAATATATTCCCTCACAGTTCTGGAAGCTGGAAGTCCAACAGCCAAGGGTGAACAAGGCCACGCCCCCTCTGAATTCTAGAGGAGTTTGCCCCACCCTCCTGCCGCTTCCTTGTGATGGTTTACTAGGAAATGTTGGCACTCCTTGGCTTGTGTGTTACCACTCCACTCTTCCTTTGTTATCACATGCCAGTCCTCTTGTGTCTCTATCCTTTTATAGCTACTCTCTTACAAGGATGCTAGTCAAAGTCGTGTTGGATTCGGAGCTCATTCTACTCAAGGATGACCCCATCTGAACTACTTACATCCACAGTGACCATATATCCGTATCAAGTCACATTCTGAAATCCCAACGATTAAGACCTTCAACATTTTTTGAGGGGAGGTTGGGGGAGGAAACAACGCATAGCCCCTTCTCAGGAACTTTCTCTTGTGCCTTGACAGGTCCCTTTGGTCCCTCTGTGGCAGACTGTAGGTACCCCCCAGGACCTAAATTTTCCAGAACCTGCAGGACACGAAGGCCAGGCCACCACTGCCCACTTCTCAAACCTGTCCCACCTCTTATCACTGAATCCCATGAGTCGCAGACCCTTCACTTCCATGAGGGGAGGCCTGTGTGTGAGTAGCTGGTCTGTAGAGGGACAGTCACTTGAGTGTGCTTCAGGGCCAATCCTGAAGCAGCTGGGGACACAGCATCTGACTCTTTCTGTAGTCTGCCTCAGTGAGAGAAGAGTGACATTAGTGAACTGGCCTTTTGGTTCCTTCCCTCCGTAGCTCCGCCTAGGAAGTCTCCTGGCAGGATCATGGGGACACTCTTCCTGACCCCCAGAGTCACCTCATCTCAGTCCACCAGCCCTCACCCATACTCACCTGGTAGGGAGCCAAGGGGAATGAGAGGCAGCAGATGTCAGATTGGGCCCTAGAATGTGGACACCACCCCCCCCCCAGGCTTCTCTCCTCCGGTCAGTGCACCTGATTAGGTACCGAATCCCTGGCTCTGCCTTGAGCCTTATAGTCTGTGGTGGCTCAACTGTGGACCCAGCTGGGAACAGGAAGCTGGCAGAAGGTCTGCAGTCCCACTTACCTCCCCACCTTGTCTGTGTGCCAGCTTGTAGTGTGGAGCCTGGAGCATGATGAAAGCTTGATAGGTGTTTCCAGAATGCATGGAGGGAGAGGTGCTGGGTGTCAGCAAAGACCTGCACAGCACAGGTGATCACAGGGGCTGACATTGGAAGCTCAGGCTCTGTGTTGGATGCCACATCCCCTGAGTGAGTTTTCTGTAGTTTGTAGAGTGCCACTGATCAGCCATCACAGGACACCTGGGAGGTGCAGAGCTTCCCGACCAGAACAGTTGTTGTGGATGAAGCGCCGTGTGCCACACTTGCTGGGTCCCCATGCCATTCCTGGGAGGTAGGTATTCTCATTGTGTTGGAATACAATGATAGAGGTAAAAACCAACCCATGGAGGTGTAGATCCAACATCTAAAATTAGTTTTGGGGCTCATGTGTTCCCAAGAACTTACCCATGTTGAGCGGTTCGTGCTACCCCCCAAAGATGTTACCGTCCCAGTCATGGGATCCAGCAGAAAGGAAGAGAAACAGGAAAGAGACGGTCCAGGGTGTCCACTTGTATTCCCTGGACCTCCAGGAAATGCCCTTCTGGCTTGGCAGAGCCCCTCCTGGCCCCACGCAACCTTGAGCTCCAAGCAGCCCACACCATCCCATCTACCCCAGCCTGTCCCTCTTGTACACTTGACATTGAACCATACTCCTGTGTTCCCAGGGGCCTGGCCGGGGAGAGCTCCTCCCTCCTAGCTGGGAAGGGTTCTTCCTTCCAGCTCTTTGGGAACATTCAGCCCTTTTCCTAACACACAGAATATGAAGGATTCAGGATTCATCATGTGGTTCCCCTGAGTCTCTCCCTCCATTGAGGACTGAGCTGGAGAAAAGGGGCTTTGTTTTGCCTTTATCTCACAGATCAGAAATTCCTCAGAAGACTAGATGGATATCATGTTATTGAAAGGATCCTGGGACAGATAATGCGTTGCAGAATCTCAAGATGAAATTTTCTTCACGGTTGCAGGACTTCTCAGGTCTTATAAGACACCTCTGTGTGGTTGAATCTCTTAAAAGATCAGTGGGAGCTTTGCAGCAGAATCTGTAGCCCAGAAAAAAGAAATTCCTCCTGGGTCAAGTCCCTTCTGAGTGACAGAGATGGATTTAGAATGCAGGCCTCAGAAGCTTCCAGAAGCTCAGTCCTAAGTACTGTTATTCACAGACAGTTCTGGATGGCCTTACAGAAGCTTCAGCTAGGGAACTTAGAAAACGCAGAAAGATTCTGTTCGCAAGACCCTGGGTTTCATCCTATTTGGCAATCTTCTTGCTGCTTGGAGAGAATCATTTATTCTCTGGGATGGTTTCCCACAAGGCCTGAATGCTACCTCCCACCTCCCTAGCCATAGAACAGCTGGGCCGGGAGCCTGGCATCCGAGACTTTCAGGAAAGATGGCGCCGTGCATGTTCTGGTAGGTGGGGAGCTGGGAGAGCTGTTCTGTACTGAGGTGGTTTGTACACGTTCTGCAGCTCAGTCTGGGTATCCAGGAAGCCAGGATATGTTGCCCAGAGTATTGTAGAAAAGGAATCTGAGTTCAGTTACTTTAGGGTTTCTTTCCCAAATGGAAGACCTAAGGTTAGGTTTTCACCCAGATATATTCTGGGGTCCTGGTGGGCCACTAGCTCTACTGTTGAGATCTTGAAATGCCTCTACTACCAGCTTAGTGGCCACAGGGGCCATTTATGGGCCACCGCCCCATGTCCTTCCTCCCCTTACACCCCACCCCCTTCCTGCCTGAGAACATCTCCCCCAGCCCACGAGCCAGGAGAAAGCCACACAATAGTAGTGATGACAGAGCTACCATGCATTTGAGCTCAAATTAGCTCAGAGGCACGGCTCCTTCCCTCCACCGAGCGGGCAGCGGTTGCTTCTGCCAACATGCTATTTGCATCGTGGCTTTTTAGATTTGAAAGTCTAATGATTAACAACAAATCTTAGTTTTTCTTCCCCACCACTTAAAAAAAAAACACACATACACACACAATACCAGTTTGGCTAGTTCTTCTCGTTTAAAAATACGACCTTCTGCACTGGAGGGAGGAGGGTATGGGACCCACGGGAGCTGGGGATACTGAGGAGCCCTGTGGTAGGTGGAGAGGCGTTTTCGGAGGGGTGGGCGATGCACTAGTGTAGGTGAGAGAGCAACCTCGTGTCCTGGCTTGGGTGCCGGTGTTCCAAGTTGGGCCAGAGCTGAGTGTTTGTGCTTCTCCTACAGCCCTTCTTCATTCACGGGTGACGTCATGAGCACAGACCTGGGGTTAGACTCCAGGCGTTCGGCAGTGAGTGACACAAGTATCCCCCCATTCTGAAGCCCAGAGCCTGATAGGTCCAGGCAGAGAAAAGTCCCAGGAACTCAGGAACATGGAGGAGCTGGGGGACGTGGCAGGGAGAGCGCTGGCAAAGTCTTTGTGAGGAGGTGACACCCGAAATGAAGCTCTGGGGAGAGACAAGGAGGGATGGACAGTTGTGCTAAGCCGGGTTTTGCGACGTCGGCACTGGTGACTCTGGTCGCGGGTTATTCCTTGGGGCTGGGATGGTCCTGTGCGCTGTGGGATGTCAAGCGCCCACTCCTTGTCACTGCCTGTTCGATAGAAGCGGTGCCCCGGCTCCCAGGTTGATGGTCAAGATCATCTCCAGGCATGGCCATGGTCTCCTGGGTTGTCTCTTGGGCCGTATCACCAGGACTGGAGATAGAGAAAAATAAAATCTGAAGGATAAGCTCCTGGAGCGAGCAGGACGCTGGGACAGGGATTTAAAGCCATTCTGAGGCTCCCCGGGAAGGGCCCCCTCGGGCAGGAGAATGTCACACTGGTGGCAAAGCAAGGGCTGAGTCCCCAGGGCACCCCCCAACCCTCCTGTGGCCACAGCTGTCCTAGGAAGCAAGACCTCTTCTCAGACTCACATCTTAAGGCCTGCGTCAGGCAGCCCTGGCGCTGTTCTTTGCAGCTTCGCAGGGACATCTCCCTTTCTACGCCATCTTCCCCGGGAAAGACAGACCGGGGAGTTGAGGACCTTCCTCATCCTTCCTTCTGATCCCAGGTAATTGGGAAGACAAGATTCAGGCCAGGCCACCAGCGCTGTCTCTGGTGGACATAAAGCTACAAAACAGACCACCTAAACAAAACGCCACAGCTCCATCCCATCCCACATAGCTGAGCCGGGGGTGGAGGCAGGTGACCGGCGGGGGTGAGCTGAGCAGGTCCTGCTGAGATACCCCAAGACTCAGATCCCAGGGGGGTTGGGGGAGGCCTGAGCAATCCGAGGGCTGGAGAGAGGAGAGCCAGGCGTTGCAAACGGCTGGGCCGTGCAACATGGCCTCAGCAACTTAGGACACACAAGTGACCAAGCACCTTCTAAGAAGGAGGCCGGTCGGCTGGTGCCCTGTCCCCCAGTGGGGCCAACCTGTCCCCTCCCCAGCCTGCCCAGGTTGGGGTATCGGCAACTTATGTGCGTCTTGGACAATTAATGCAATGCGTTGGTCCTTCACAATCCTAGCCATTTCTCTGTGTTCGTTTTTCTACTTGTATTGCAAATACAATAATTTTTTAAATGGGTCCATATGAACTTGTGTAAGTTCAAGTAACTGCTCTGTAGCTACAGTGTAGACACCAGGGTATTCTAAATGTTCTTGCCCGAGGCCCCCACCCTGGTCCCTGTGCCCACCATCCCAGCTTCCCAGGGAGTGCTGCATGGCCCCCACGCAAGCCCAGGGCAGCCAGGGAGGCAGTGCCAGTCTCGACGGGGGTGTGGGTAGGGCGGCCTGCCTTTGGCCAAGCCCAAGCACAATTGGGAGATGTGTAGAGTCTCTGTCCATCCCCTTCTTCCTCGTTTGTCACCATTCTGGCCATCAGGAGTAAGTCCTCAGCCTCAGAGCACAGGGGCTGGAAGCCCCAGTGGTATTTCAGGCTCAGTGTCTGCCCCACTTTGCTTTCAAACTGCCACCCAGCTGGGAGTCTGCTGCCCACCCCTCCCCCCAGGCTGCCCCAGATGGCCCCAAGCAGGATTCTGTGCCTGGTCCTGTGGCCCCACGCTAGCTCCTCCCCTGGGCCCTCCGTGGCTGAAATGCTTCTAGCTCATTAGCTGAGGGATGCTGAGAAATTCTTCCCCGGGTTCCAAAGTGCGTGTCCCCAACCACTCCTCGCTGTGTCGTCCGCTGAGCCTGAGTTCAGGCAACCTTGACTACTTTGCTCCCCAAGACTTCATTTCATGTAGTCACTCAGTACATACCCATGAAGTGCCTCCTATGCAACTGGAAAAAAAAAAAAAAAACAGGGCCGGAAAGCGGCCCCTGCCTTCAGGTTTCCTGCATCCCAAGGAAGACATAGCAGAGTTTCTGTGGGGTCCTGAGGCCTGCGCGGATCACCCATCCTCCCCTCCCGCCAGGCAAGGGCCCAAGAGGAGACCTTTACCGAGAAGGAATCTGAATTGTCTGAAATGGGAATAGAACGGGGGTATGCAGAAGGAGGGATCCCTGTACCGGGCAGAAGGAACAGCCCATGCGCAGACTCAAAGGTAATAGCGTAACTCATTGAAGTTAATTGCTAATAGCCAAAAGTTGTCCACTGGTGTTTACCTATACATCCCGGCTTTTGCCCAAGCCAGATGCTGGGCCGTAGAAGAAGCTGTCCCCGGGTAGAAAGTACTCAGGCAGAGACACAGAGGCCTTGGCTTCTCTCCACACATGTTCTGGTCTCTACTGTCAGTCTCGGTGTCCTGGGAGGACAAGGGGGGTCTCGTGCTTGCTGGGGTCAGGACAATTCTTAGGTGTTCTCTGCGTCTCTCACTGGCCCTGCTGGCCTCTGTCACTGCAGCCTGCACACAAGGGTCTGTGTGTTAGTGCTCTGACTGCTTCTGTGAGTGACGCAGGGGCATCCCCGCTAGAGGGGCAGCCGCCAGCTCTTGCCTCCAGATTTTCTCCTCTGACTTTGCTTCCGCTTCTCTGTCCTTGTGTCTCCTCTGGCGACTTGTGTCTCTGATTTCCCTGCGGCCCCCGGAGCTGTCTTGCCACCCCAGAAACCCTCCCTCTGCGGTGTCGCTGAGGGCCCTGGCCCGGGCGCTGGGTGTCAGTCTCTGCATGGGCCGCTGGAGTGCTGAGATCACAGCCTTGTGTGAACGTGGACATGTTCAGGTGGGAGAGACTCTCAGACAGAGGTCTCCAAATACACATCCCAGTTGTGGCAGGCGTAGAAGTGGCAGCAGAGGACCCAGGGGTCCGAGCGGGCTGCAGCCCGAGTCCACAGCACAGCCCAAGTGGGGAGAAGTTGCATCAGCCCTCCGGGTAGGATGGGGGCCTGCTGCTCCTAGAAGGATACCGCAGAGCGCGAAGGATTGACCACCTGCCGCCTTTGCTGGCCGTAGGACCCAGTGCATATGTGGCCGCTATGAACTCGTGGGGGGTCTTACCTCTTTGAACTTGTCTCTGCGTACACATCCCAGGCCTCTCCCGGGTGTAGATGCGGGTGGCTGACACCTCTCAGTGCTGGCCTCGCTGTGCCCTTTGGATGCTCTTGGCTTTGTGTGCTTAGTAGGTCACCAACTTTCGAGGTTACGGGGAGGAGTAAGTGCAGTGCTGAGTGCCGGCATACAGGAGGTGTGCAATAAATACGGCTTCTCTTCCTAGTCACCCAACTGAACTTCCCCCAGATTCCCTCTTCTCGAGGGATGTTCCGGGGAAACCAGGGGAGTGGAAGAGAAGGGTGTTGCCCTGGGGAACATGGGAGAGGAATGCCAGGTCTCATAGGGGATCCCCCAGATGTTACGGTGGTCGGATCTCCAAGGTGGAGCTCAGTCTTTGGGAGCTGGGTAATAGCTGGCAAGAGCAGCCCCTGCCACCCCAAAACCTGCACGGGACCTTCACCGAAGCTCCTCCAGGTCCCAAGATGAGAACAGAAAGATTTGATGGGGCGGACAGGGCTGATCAGCCAGGTGAGGGACCCATGCTGGGGACGGGGACAGGGACAGGGAGAGAGCCTCCCACACGTGGGTGGTCTCAGTGCACAACCTGGGCCTCTTGTTTCTCTCCCTGACCTCCAAACCTCCACAGACCTATCGCATGATTCACTCGGTTGATCACTCTTAAAGTTATTGACCTTAGGACAATTCCTGAATTATAAAAAAGGCTTTCTTTCTGTGTAAATTATGCTGTTTTTTCTATACACAAAATATATATACCTATAAATATTATACATATATATTATATATACAGAGATCGACTCATGTACAGACCCACACGGACCAGGGGTCCACGTTGTCGTCTCCACGTCTGTCTGTGCTGTCACAGAAAGAGCTGGTGTATGAAATCCGTTTCACGTCTCCTTCCTGAGGCTGCTTCTGTCCACCCTAACTCTGTCTGTCCAGGTCTCTGTCTCTCTCTCACTTCCCGCCAATGTCTCGCTGCTGGGAAAAGAATGTCTGACTCCATGCCATCCAGGAAAGGAGAGCTGGATGGAAGGAGGGAGGGGCCTCTGTGTATATGTGTACAGAATTATTTATAAGGTTTTCTACACTTCTCAAACAAGTATTTCTAACTTGGGCTGTTGGACAGTTTGTGAGCCCCTAGGCCGGCCAGCCTGTTGTTTCTTGTGTTTAGTGAAATGTTTAGTGAGAATTCAATGTCTGAATTATTTATGCCAATAAAGAATTTGAGAATTACTGCATCACACTGCCGCCAAAACAGGTCTGAATTCTACTGGTGTCTGTTGTGCGGGAGGAACATTGTGTTGGCCAGCCGATCCCACGATCGTGCTTCGTAACAAACATCCCTCCCCAAACACCACGACCTACGACAACCAGTGTTATCCCTGAATCTGTAAGTCTAGGTTGAGCGTCACTAAGGGGCTTCCTAATAATAGGATTCATGGTCAAAGTCAGGTTTAAGATGTCTCCCTATTTCACAGTGTGGGCTGATGGCTGATCACCCAAATCCAAATGCACAAAGAGCGCGTCCCTGACATTCCACTGGCCAGTGCAAGTCAAGGAACCCATCCTTTCAAAGAGAAGCCAGAAGGTCCCTCAGAATGGAAAGGGAAAGGTATGCCTGTTGACTGAACAATATCCCAGTGGTCACAGCCTGGCCAACTTATCTCAGCCCACCCGGCCACAGGAGTTTTCTCTCAAGGAGGAATCTGGCATAGTTGTATTAATATACAGATGTAGACACAAATATGGCCTTGGTAGTGAGCCCAAGCTCTGTGGTCACATTAACCCCACAGCCACCCAATTTCATTTGGCAGAAAGGATGCTGGGTACAGAAAGGGGAGGACACTGGCCCCACCCACAGCGAGAACCCAAAGCTCATGATCATGGGAACCCACATGGTGGGGGTTTTAAAACCTCGTCTACAAAGGGCCTTACTACAACAACCTTATTCAACCCAGACATGTCATCCCCTGAGGCAGAGGCTGTTTACCTCACCCACAACAGAAGGAACCCGAGATGAGGGAAGATACCACAAGACAACTCCAACTGGAACCCCCAGGTCCCGCCTCAGAGACATGGCAGAGCCACCTGCTACATCCTGGTGAGTCTGTCCTGCCACACACTGGAGGACCAAGAGCACAGTGGGAGCTGGATTCCAGTTCCAGCTCTCCCACATCTAAGCTGTGTGGCCCTGGGCGGGTTGCTTGGCTTCTCTGGGCCTCTTTATCCTCCTCTGTAAAATGGGTATGATCAATGCACCACTACCACCTTCCTCTTAATATTGTGGATTCCTCCTACCCACCTGCAGCCATGCCCAGCAGCTGGTACAGAGATTTGCTACTGTTGTGGCTATGGTACGAAGCCAGCCAGAGTCACCAAACAGCAATCTCCGCCCCAAGGGACTTTCTGTACCCCAGAGGTCCCCATCTCTGCTGAGAAGTGACCCAGGCCCCAGTGTCTCCCAGAGAACAGAAGACCATCTGACACTGGGTCCCGTGGTTGCCTCTTCCCTGTCACTGCAATCAGACGGGTGACGCACTCTAACTAGGTGTAAGAGTCGCTTCCTTTTACAGAAGGGGAAACTCAGGTTCTCATAATCTCCGGCAGCAGCCACGTTCCAGCTGTGAGCCCGACCGCTTCCCACCGGTTATGCATTCTGGCCAGGCAATGGCGTCAAATCCCAGGACCTTCCTGAAACACGGGGCTAAATAATTATGCTCACTTTTGAAAGCCAAGGTCAGATCAAGGGCAGGGAAAGCAGGTAGAACTCCTGGCAGAAGCAGCCATGGACGTTGGCCAAGACCAGGAGGACGCTTAGCCCTGGGGCAGTGTGGATGAGGGCAGCAGGTGCCAGGCAAAAGTGGAAACTTGCCCCCTCCTCTCTCCCATCTCAGCAGAAGAGAAGGAAGCTGAGTCTTCCCTGAGGCTTGGAACTAATGGACGACCCGGTTCTGACTTGTGGTCCTCCGTGGCCGCAGGGCTCCTATCAATGAGCCTCAGCAGGTGGTGGCCGAGCGCGGGAGCCGTGTGAGTCCCCGCGCGACTGCACAGCTCATTAACCTCCATGCACAGGTAGCGGGGGAGGGCCCTGGGGGCTGGAACCTGGGCACAGAGGAGGCCAGCCACCAGCCAGGGGACAGTGACAAGGCCTCCCAAACCCTGCGGCCCCTGGGCCCCTGTCCACGTGGAGACCCTCCTGGGCCAACCCACTTTCCCACCTGCTATGGGCCAGTCCCCAGACACAGTGCTGAGCACGTGACATCCGCCATGACACAGGATTCAGGGCTCAAAGCCACACAGCTCCAAAGAGACGCTGCCGGGATTTGAACTCGGGTCTCTGATCATCCACAAGGTCCCATTCTTAGAACATCAAACCAAAGGCACAGACCTCGGGGTGTCTGCCTTCTGCGCACAATTGGAGCCTGTTCCCTGCCGAGGTGATGAACCCCAACTGTGGTTTGAATTCGCTTTGTGTCTCGGCTGTATGACACTGAGTAACTCACTTGGCTCCACGAAGCCTTCGTTTGTTCATCTATAAAATGGACATCGTCACGGTCCTGTCTCATAAAACTATGAGGGCTTGGTAGAAAATCCGCATTGTGTAACCTGCCTGGTGTGTATCGTGAGGCTCTGGGTTCCATGCCCAGCACCTCAGAATAAACAGGAGAAAACAAAGACACAAGGCGCTTCCCGACATACTATCACCTCATCCTAGAAAAGGAAACCCAAGCCTTGGGTCTAGTGGGACAGGCCTCTAATCCCAGCATGCTGGGAGGCTGAGGCAGGAGGATTTCAAGCTCAGTCCCACCCTAGGCAGCATAGCAAGACCTTGTCTCAAAACCCAAAGCAAAAATAGGCTGGAGATGTAGCTCAGAAAAAAAAAAAAGCCATTGGTCAGGGAAAAAATATTAGTAAGGCAATAATTATGAATGTCCTTTCATTTTTCTCATTTTTTCAAAATCCCATGAGCATTTTGACATAGATTGGCACCAAGTCAGTCCACGGAGAGTTGTGTGTGAGCTGCCAGCTTTCTGTGGCGTTAGGCACCTGATATTTGGCCCGGAGCCCCTCCCTCCACGGCCAGCCTTGGGCTCTGAGCGGTTGGCAGCTCTGCCCCACCTGCTGCCTAAATGTTCTCACTCAGCCTGCTGGGGTTGCGTTTGCCCTCGGACAGTGACACCGAAGCTCTGCCCTTGAGGTGGGACAGGCTGTAAGGTACAGCTTCCAAGGCTGCTATTTCAACTGGAACCACTGTCCCCAGCCTCCCACCTCCATCCTAGATCCCTGGCACTGTCCTCTTTTTGGCATGGAGGAACCCATACCAAGAGTGTGAGCTCACGCAGTGCTCTGGGCTCTGTCACCCCCACACCCAAAGGGGACACGGTCCCATTCACTTTCTTGGTGGAAGATGAGACTCCTGAGAGACGAGAAACACAAGCCACTGAGCCAGGAGCCCCGCTTCTGATTCAAAATGGCGGGCTCTTGCCTGGGTTGTTAGCATTGTTGGCAATCTCTGTGTCTTGGGGATTGCAGCAGCTCGCTCCAGTCCCCAAACCCAACAGAGCAGTCTCATACAAGAAAACTCAGTGATGGAGTCAGGGAGCCCTGGGTCCACTGGTCTAGGCTGAAGATGCAGAACACAGCTTCCATCCCCGCCCACGCCTGCCAGGGTGTGCTCGGGAAGCCACTTGAGCTCTGGGACTGTGACTCCTATATACCTGGTCCTTCCCCCATCAGACTTTTCATTTAGACAGAAGCTTCTAATGAAACCTCTGAGGCATTGACTTTGTTTCTCTCTCTCATAATTTTCATCCTGGCAGTCTGGCTGTGGGGGTAGACTTGGGGGTGAGGAGAGGACTTGGGGACAAATAGCAGGCCTGCTAATATCTAGTTCAGCCCCATCCTGGGTCTTTTTTTTTTTTTTAATGGAGTGTTGTTTAATCCCAAAGACATCTTTTGAACACTGAAAATCAGATCTCACTTCTTTTTTTTTTTTTTTTTTTTTTGAGACAGAGTCTCACTCTGTAGCCCAGGCTGGTCTTGAACTCGCTCAGGAGCCCAGGCTAGCCTTGGACTCACAGCAATCCTCCTGCCTCAGCCTCCCAAGTGCTGGGATTACAGGCCACACACACCATCATACCCAGTTTATGTGGTGCCAAGAATCGAACTCAGGGCCTCACTGTGCTTTCTGGGCAAGTGCTGTAACCACTGTGCTATACCCCCAGCCCTAGGTTCCACTTGAAGTGTGTTAAAGTTCTTCAAGAAACCAGAAATAGCTGCCACCACCTTGAGAAGGGGCAGCTGGGAAACAGCTGGGCTGTGTGCCCTGGACACTGGCCTCAGGGAAGTGGGGTTGCTCACATTCCTTGTTATTTCACCAGATCTGTCCCCACCTAATTACATGTTAAATTAAATCTCCCTATGGCCGGATAAGCTTTCACTCATGTCACGTTCAAAATGATGTCTAGCTCTGTGGCCAATTTCTCTCTCTTAGAATAAACACTTCATGTCACTTTTATTACAGCTGGGACCCTCACACCCTGGGCCCCCAGACCCCCCTGGGCTGCTGCCTGATTTTCCACAGCATACAAGAAAAGGATGGATCTTATCTTTTTAAATGGCTAAAGGAAATCTGAAGGATATTTCAGGCCTAGGAAAGCCATAAGGAACTGGGATTTTCGCAGGTATAAATAACGTCTCATTGAAACACATTGGCCCGTTTGTGTTTGTGGTAGGAAGTGTTGGTCATGTCCTGCGTGGCAGAAGGGACACTCTTGTCTGTGATTTCTTCCAAATGGGAAGGTAAGTGGACATTTGCCACAGTGGGTATTGGCTGAGGTCTTTTCCCAAAAGCAGAGATTCCCTCCATGTTTCCCCAGCTGGGATTCCTACCTCGTCTCTTCCAGAGGGATGTGTCCTTGGTGGTAACCATTTCTATCAAGCAATAGCAAGGTTCTTCTCACACACACCCTTCCCCTCAGTTGATTGGTTAACGGACAAACCATCTGACCTAGGCTGAGCCAATCAGGTTTCTTTTTCCTGGGAATTTAGCATTCTGACTTGAGTGTTTTTCAGGGGAAAAGTAGGAGACAAGGGCTTAAAGAAGATCTGGAAATGTCTGCTGGTCCCATTCCCAGATGAGATTCAGTTTCAGCTTTTTTCTAAGAATTGAGTATTCCCTAGATTCTTTAGGCTTCTCCAAGTGGTAATTATTTTAATAAATTAAGCCCTTTCCTGCCTGCCAGTCCCTCTTCTACGTCAGGAATCTCGGTTTGAACTTCTGTCATTTGCAAACCAACACACCTAAATGACCCAGTGTCTTTGCCAGGTCTCTGTATCATTTACACGCAGCAGGTCAGGGTTTAATGTCATCTCACAAAACAGTCATACACCAAGGGGATAGGGCCAAGGACCCCGTATGTAACATAGAAAGATTTTTAAATAGAATACTAAAAGGAGCACTAGCCAATTCCCCAGTTGATTTTATTAAAAGTCTCCTTAAGCCCATCATTTTACTATGTAAGTTTTTAATTTTGTTTTCTTTGTAGTACTGGGCATTGAACCCAGGCCCTTTGCACTGAGCTACATCCTCCACCTCTTTTTGGTTTTTTTGTGTTGGTTTTCTTTAATTTTTGAGACAATGTCTCAGGAAGCCACTCAGTTGCGCAGGCTAGACTCTTGACTTGTGTTCCTCCTGCCTTAGCCTCCCAGATTCTCCCTTTTACTCATGGATACTAGCAAATTCACCCTGATGGCTGTAGCTTATACTTTCTTCTGGTCAGTGCTGCTCTGGGGAGAGGGCCTACTATGTGTGGGTCCCTGGGCTCTGCCAGAGGCTTCAGGTTGGAACCACAAGAGAAACAGAAAAGCATCCAGGTAAGAGTGAGGCTGCCTGGGGTTTGGTCTCCACAGCTGACCAGGAGTTGCATGTCAGGGACCTGGACACGTAGACCTAAGGCCTTGAGCAAGGGACAGAGCCTTTGTTTCCACCTCCAGATCATGGAAATAACAATCGCTCCTGCCTCCTGGAGTTATTTTCTAGAGTAAATTAGGTAAATGAATGAACCCTAACGGCCTGTCCATGTTTAAAGCCTGATATGAGGCTGTGATTTGCAACCAGGAAGTGTTGCTCCTCCAGGAAACTTTGGCAACGTCTGGGGACACTGAGGGAGTCTCGTAATTGGGGGAATCACCAAGGACACTCCAAAGGTCAGCCCCCACATCAGAATTATCTAGAAGTGTCCCAGTTGAAAAGTCTTGACATAGCACCAATCACTGTTATATGATGAACACCTGTGACGTTACCTACTTAAATGCTTAGTTATCAAAGTGCAGGTCATGAAGATAAAGATTTGTATCAGTCCTGACCACTGCTGTCTCCTCGGGTCCTAAAAGTCACCTGGTACGTAGTCAGTGCTCAGGAAATATCTGGTGAATACAATAGCAAAATGGCCTAACTATCTGCTACTGTTAGAGTCCCAAGGGCTCCAAGTTAGGACCTTTAGAGTCTCAGTTCCAATCTATGGATTTATTGATACAGGAAATATCTAAGTACCGACGACTCACCAGACTCTGGGGCTCCAACAGTGTGGCTGAGGGCAGCGTAGACACTGGCACATGGAGTGCAGGTGTGTGCTGGCCTCGGGAGGGGGTCAGAGGGGGTCAGGGCAAGGCACTCAGGGGAAACACCTGCCAGGGTGGGAGAAAGACGTGAGAACAGCTTCCAGGGGAAGGTGATGTCTAAAATTAGCCCCAAAGAAGGAGTCGAAATCAACTAGCTCAGCTGAACCTCCCAATTTCACAAATTCTTAGGTTGATGAGGAACTCATTCCCTTCCCATGGAGCAGCTGGCTCCAGGATTCTTACCAGAATATTCTAGCGGATTTCCCAGTGACTCCCCTCCCCCTCCACCACCGCCACCCAGAGCGGCTGGGGTGCCGTCACTTGAACTCTTCCCTTGTTATCCTGAAGTCCCGGTCTGTCCTCCTGGGCACCTGCCCTGGGACTGGCTCAGGAGGGCCCGTGGCTGCCAGCCCAGACAGCTGCCAGCTCTCTTCTTGTCAGTCAGGCTGGCTGAGTCACGGCTCAGCTTCCCCCGTCCAATGGGGGCAGGGTCCGTGCCAGGGGGACCAACCACCTGTCAGGGAGCCTGCAAGTCAGACCTAAAGGAGCCCGTGAGGCTCTCTGAGGATTAGACCCAAGAACATTCTGGAATCCTATGTCCCACACTTGGACTCCCTGAGGTACAGACCACAGCAGACTGGCATGGTACCCTGCCCATGCAGAAACCAAGGCACAGCAACAGTCATTAACAACGTTCTCTATTACCACGGCTGGTTGCCAAAACCCATCGGCTCCAACAGCCTTCAGCTTTAGGTGTGGTGCCTGACACGTCACTGATGCTCAGCACTCGATTTTGTTTTATAAATCCATGAAGAACCGTAGCAGCGACTTCTGTTTGCCAAGCACCTCATCTTTGTGTTTTCTCTGCCCTCATCTCCAGGGCGTGACCATTCTGCCCACGCGTTGCCCTGTACAGCGACCCTCACGTGGCAGTGCTCAGGAGTCGCTGCATGGAGGGGCAGGTGCTGGGCATTGGCGGATGGGTCCTCGCTCGCCCGGGCGACGAGGCCTGTTCTCCAGCAGGTGTTGGCAATGGACAATTGAGAGCCAGAGAGTCGAGCGACTTCTGAAAGTTTTGCAAGTGGCGAGCGCAGAGTCAAGCGGCCCTGACCCTCCACGTGTCCCAGTCTGGCCCTGGGTCCCAGTCACATGGGGTTTCTTATATTACTTTTTGAGACAAGGTCTTGCTCTGCAGTCCAGGCTATTTCTGAAGTCTCTAAGTAACTCAGGCTGCCCTCAAACTCACAGCAATCCTCCTGCTTCGGCCTCCTCCGGGCGGGGATTACAGGCACAACGCTTGGCTAATTAACCCTTGAGCTGTGCCCCAGCCCTGAATTTTGTTTCTGTTCAGGGTCGCTGCGGTAAACCCCTGAGAGGTAGAGGAATATACCCAAAGTCACACAGCCAGCTCGGCACACATCTCCTGGTACCATGTCCAGCTGTTCCAAACTGTGGCTTAAAACTGAAATCTTAATCTAGTGGATCGGGACAGAGACCACGTTTCAGGAGAGGACTGTTTTTCCTGGTAATCTGGTCCAACACACATAGCAGAAAATCCTAATTCTCTTCTGGACTGACTTTGACAGCTGTCTTTCTCTCTCTGACCCCCCAGTGTCCTCATCTGAAAACGGGGCGTGTTGGTGTCTACCTCGCAGGTGGTGGTGCAAACCCCTGACTTGGTGTTTGACTGAGCTGGCTGTATGTCCTGGCTGTCTTGCTGTGTGACCTTGGGGGGAAACCTTAGCTCCTCTGAGGCTTAGTTTCTCCATCTGCTGCATGGAGTAAACAAATATCCATCTTGAAGGGTATATGAGACTCATTGGGAGACAGTGTGGGCACCAGGCAGGGCCTGGCACGTAGTAAATGTTTGCTAAAAGATAGTCAGGGAATGGCGTGACACCACAATACTTGGGATCCAGCAGGGACAGTCTGGGTGTTCCAGACCCTGTGTGCTCACTCCAGGCTGCCCTGCCAGCTGGGGGAATCTGAGCCGCCTCCCCCCGGGCAGACACGGCCCGCTGCTGCCACAGCCTCTGGAATGAGAGAAAGGTCATAGCCTCAGGAGGCAGGGCTGGCCATGGGGGGCCGTGTGACCACCCTGGTCTCTCCCTGGGGAGGCCCGACCCAGCTGGGCCTGGGTGCAGCCCCCCTGCCCCCGGCTTGGCCTCCCAGCCCGCCCCTAGGGAGGGGCCACCTGGTGTCAATTAAGCCCCAGTCACTCGGCCGTACCACGCCGGGCGGCTGATTAGTGCCGCTGGCCTCTCCAGATGGGGAACACCGGCTGAGAGGGGCAACGCCACCGTGCCCGGGTGAAGCCCTGCTGGAGCTGGTGAGTACCCGGCGAGGGGGTGCGTGCCCTCGGCCAGAGGCTGGGCACCCCAGGGGGAGGGGGCCTTCTCCTGCGGGTCAGCTCCTGGGGTGTCTCAGGGGCTCCCAGCATCCCTGACCCCCTGTGCTACGGCCTAACCTGCAGGGGACCCAGAGGCTCACACGCCGGCCAGCGTCCTTCCTGGCCCTCCGGTCATGTAGCTGCAGAGGCCGCCCCCCCCCCCCACGCGGCATCCCAAGGGTACATGGGGGTGAACGGGGACCAGTTTGCAGGCCCTGAGGCGTTGGGCGCCGGCTCTCCAAATCTCCCCAGGGCAGGCAGCTGTCTGTACTAGCCTGTGTGGAAATCTGAGGGTCTCTCCAACTTGCTAGCCCCAGGACCTTTGTGGGGGACTGAGGTGGGGGGGGGGGTGGGGGTGGTCCTGATGCTAGTGGCAGAAAACTCAGCGGCGTGGAAGGCCCTTGCTCTGGAGAGATCATAGGCTCTATAGTGGCCTGCATTTGGGGGCACAGCAGGGCCGAGTCAGGGCCCGACCCAGCACCCCAAGGGGCTTCTGACGCCCCTGGCCCGGCTGCAGACTGGGCAACTCAGCAGGCCCTGGGCCCCCATGGGAGTCTGCCCCTGGGGATGACGATAGGGAGGTAGCTGACTCGGGGATGGGAGGGCGTGCTGCCGCGGAGAAGGGCAGCTCTCCGGTCCTCCAGCAGGAAGGTGGCCCTGCGCTGGCTGTGACCTCGGAAGCCTCGGCTCCCCGCCGAGAGGCCTGGCTTAGCCGCGAGGGCATGCCCCACGGTGGCACCTGCTGGGGGTGGAGGGGACAGAAGGGGTGTTGTTCTGTGTGTGAACACACACGCACATCCCCGCGTGCTGCCCGCAGGGGACTTGCCCACGTGCAACCCGGGGCCCCTCGGAACAGTGTCTGGATCACCGAGGCGAGGAGCGGGGGTCGCGTTGGGTCGCGGCCGGGGGTACCACGCTGTGTATGCGTACGTCTGTGGTTGCCCTCGGTGCCAACGCGGCGCAGACCAAATCCCCTCGGTGGCGACCCCGGAGCTGCAGGCTGGTCTCTGGACGCCCTCTACCTGGGGGTGAGTGCGTCCTGCCAGCAGCCCCCCACGCGCGCCCTGGCGGCCTGCTGGATGCTGTCACGGTTGGGCAGCTGAGGAGTGAATGAAGCTGCTCTGCCCCTTGGCTCCTTCCCCCACAGCAGGGACCAAGCCAGCGGGGGCTGGACTCCGGGGCTCAGTCTCCGGACCTCTTGAGTCCCACACAGTGAGGTGGGAGGGGGCGCTCACAGCTGAAGCCCAGAAGCCTCTGGGAAATACCGGATCTAGTTCGTTTCCTCCATAAATATTCGTCAAAGCCTCCTCCCGGCTGGCGCCCGGGCCCAACGCTGGGGGTCGGTGGTCAACCTGGAATTCGTTCATTCACTCAAAAAATATATGTGAAGAAATGTCGATGTTAGGAGCTGAAATGAAGCGGCGAATCTCGAGGTTTTTTTTCTTTCCTGTATTCCTTAGTCATCCCACGACATGTATTGAGCGCCTTCTACAAACCAAGCTCTGTGCTGGCTGCTGCAGAAGCCGCTGTTCCCTCTGTCTGACATTGGTCTGTGTCTGCAAGAAGCTGGGTGTTTAATAAGCAAAGAGGGGCTGGAGGAATGGCTCAGTGGTTAAAGCGCTTGCCTAAGTGCTAAGTCAGGCGCTAAGAACCAGAGTTCAATTCCCCAGCACCATTTAAGCTATGGTGGGGCACGCCTGTAATTCCAGCCCTTGGGAGGCTGAGACAGGAGGATCGCTGTGAGTCCAAGGCCAGCCTGGGCTCCATAGTGATTTCAGGACCAGCCTGGGCCACAGAGCGAGACCCTGCCTCAAAAAGAAACAAAGAGATGTTGAGATCCCTTCTTCCGTACCTTTGCGCCGACAACCGAGGCTTCCAGTGGGCAGTACCACTCAGAATATCCCCAGTGTTTTCCTGGAGTTAGTGGCTTTGTCAGAGCCTCATGGCCATAACACATTCCCTGAGGCTTCTGGGAAACGTCCCCACTGGGTTAGAATGAACGTCATGCATAGCCAGAGCTTAACCTTTTTTCTAAAGGAACACGCGACCACTCTGACGGTTAATTACCAGCGTTGCCCAAAGCACTTGCCCGGGTAATTAATAATATGAGAAGCTACCCCTTACTTGTTGCCCTGAGTCGGGCACCGTGCTAATGTGTGACGTGAAGCCCCTCAGGTGGCACCTCTAGGGCCGTCCCACCTCCCAGCTACAGAAGGGTTGCTTGGCCAACTTGATGCCCAGCCCCGTGCTTCTAATCTCTACAGCCGGGCCCTCAAGAGCTCCAGTCTTGATGGGACCCAGCAGCTGTCTCCACACAGAATTTGGATACACACATGATGAAGGAAGTGTCCCATGTCCCTGAAGTGCTGGGGACAGTGGAAAGTAGAAGCCAGAGCTTCTCCTCTCACAGGCACACAGCACTTTTGTCCAAACAAAACTTCGGATGACCCCAGTGACTGTGGACTGCTCTTTTGAGCTAAAGTAGTGGGTCTTGCCCCTTCACACCAGGCTGTGTTTGATCCCTGTTCCTTTGGGGGGAGGGGTGCTGAGGTTCTCCAGTGAACTCTTGGGGTGTCTAGGAGAACACTGTTATGAGGTCAAAGCCAGACCAGGAGGATAAGGCAGATGAAAATATCTGGGCGGGCAATGACAGAGGTGGCCTTGAAATTTGGAGGGCATCTGGAGAAAAGCCAGATCTGGTGGCACAGGCCTACAACCCCAGAATTCTGGAAGCCTGACACAGGAGGACACCAAGTTCGAGCCTAGCCTGGGCAACTTAGTGACATAGTGAGACCTTGTCTTAAAATCAAAGCTAAAAACAGTGGGCTGGGAGTATCGCTCAGTGTAAAGGCTGTAAGTTCAATCCCCGGTAACAAAGGGGAAGCAGGCATTCTTTCAGATATCCACATAGGTATTCATTCAACTAACATTCACCAAGCTCCTACTGTGTGCCAGGCATTGGTCTAGATACCAAAGGCAAAGGGCTGGTGTGGACAGCTGAGAACAGCCGAACACGGCTGAGGTGGACCTGTGAGATCAGGTCAGGTAGAGGTCTCGCGTGAAGGCTTGCAGCCTTAGCTTGTTCGGGAAATGACTGTGTGGCGAGTCCTTGCTGCTTACCTGCGTCGGTGCTGGGCTGTGGTGGTGAGTGGGCTGCCCTGTTCTCGGTCACTTCCTGGCACAGAGTCTGGGGCGTGGCCATCTGTGCATGGGGGGTCTGGGCCGAGTGCTTCGGGGAAAGAAGCGGGGCAGGAAGAGGGCTGAGCAGGTCCGGAGCTCAGCGGGACTGGGCCAGCAAGGCAGGGTCCAGGCTAAGAGCTAATCCCAGCCTGGCTTGAGGTCCTCTGGGAAGTAAACCACATCTCAGAGTCAATCCCAGCTTGAGGCAGGTTATTGTCCGTGTGCCCGTGTCACTCCATGGCTCAGGATGCTCTCAGTTGGGAGAGCCTTGGGGGTGAGGGAGTGTCACAGTGTCCCCAGCAGGCCAGCAAACACCGGTGTGAGGCCCACGTGTCATCCACCCCATTGCCTGTGCAGTGTTCCTGGCCCAGGGGTGGAGACTGGCAAGAGGACAGGAAGATTAGGAGGGCACATTGCCCCCAGTGGGTAGGAAATCAAGGAAGTATGCCGATGGCAAAGTCAGGGCCTGGGTTCAGATCCTAAAACTGCCCGTTGCTGGTTGTTGACCATGAACCCATTGCTTCCCTCTCAGAGCCTCCGCTTCCCTGGCCTGCGGATGTAGATGCTGCCCGGACTCCCTTCTGGAATGGTGGGCAGGATTTCTGTGTAAGCTGCACGCACAGCCCTGGTCCTGGGAGGATGCAGACGGCAGCGTGGGTGCCCTGAGACTGCTCTGCCTGTAGAGGGCCTGTGCTTCTGCGCCAGACCTCACGTGTGGCAGCTGCATTCCCATCACTGGGACAAAATTCATGGCACCCACAACTTAGAAGAAGTTTGTTTTGGCTCATGGTGTTAGAGGGTACAACCCGTAGTTGGCTGGCAGAGAGGGCATGGTAGATGGGCCTAGCAGAGGCGCCCTCTTGTTCACTGACTGAGCAAACAATTCTTGAAGATCCTTTGTGTGCTGTGCTCTGAGCATTCGCACAGAAGTAAGCGAGGCGGGATCCTTATGCTAGTGGAGCGCCGAGTTCCCAGTGCGGTCATCAAACACCCAGGCTGAAAAAAAGGGTCACAGCAAAGGTCAGGAAGGTGAGGGCCCTGAGGGTCAGGGTGGGGTGGCCGCCAGGGCCAAAGAGGAGTGGTTGGTCTGGGTGTCAGAGTGGCAGAGGCCTCTAGGAAAGACCGAGAGGACACAGGCATGGCGAGGACCAGGGCAGAGTGGACACTTGGCCTCCCTACCCGCCAGGCAGGGCAGAACCCCTGAGGTGTCCCAGACTGGACAAGGCATGTGCAAGTTTGTGTGTGAAACATGCGTGAGTGTGAATTGTATGTCAAGGTGCACACGTGGGGCTCTGTGTGGAGACTTGTGGGAGGGTGTGGAGGATTGTGTGGGTGTGGGGGCGCGTTAGGACACGGTGTGTGTGGAGGAGAATTGAGATACGGGGTGGGGAGATGGTACGGATAGTGGGGGTGTTTAAGGGAACATGTGTGAGCAAAGGTATGCGGGTGTAACAGTGTATAAGGGCGTGTGTGATGAGGTGTACTAAGACTGCACGTGTGTGTGAGGTGGCATCTTAGTGACTTTTTCATTGCTGTAACTCACATTCTTGATAAGCACAAATTCGGGGAGGAAAAGTTTTCTTCTTAGCTCACAGTTTCAGAGGGTCACAGCCAATCCACGGGCGGCTGGCAACAGTGGGGACCCATGGCGGAAGCAGAGGTGCAGGCGGGTCCTCGTGACGTTGCAAATAGGAAGTCAGGTCCAATTGGGTCCCAGAAAGAAGGCAGGAAGCGGCATATCTCCTTCCAGGTCCCATCCCAGGGATCTACCCTTTCTGGGTCCATTGTCCACTCTGCCCTTCCAGGTTTAAACCCCCCACCATATGCCTGTAATCCAATCCACACACCCATAATCCACCCCGCCTGACAAGGCTCCAACCTCCTAACACACATGGTTGCATAGATAATCCCTAATGCCCAAATACATGAGATGTTTGGGGTTCATTCCAGATCCAAACCACAATAGATGGTGTGTGCAAACATACACAAAGGTGTGTTTGAAGGTACATGTGAGAGATGTGTGTGGGGGGGGTATGTATATGAAAGTGTTACCAGTGAGTGTAAGAGAATGTATGTGTGGGAGGTATGAGTGTGTATGTGTGTGTAGGGAACACGTATGGGATGCTTGTGTATGTGTAAGGATGTGTTTTGACAGCGTGTAAGGGAAGTGGTACTGAGACCAGGTGTGTGAGGAGATGGGGTTCATGTGGAGGGGTGTACTTAGTGTGTGGGTGAGATTTGGGGCTCTGTGTGGATGAGCCTGCTTGTGTGAGCAGATACGGATATGTGTGAGAACAGAAGGGTGAGGGCCATATGCACGTGACTGCAAGATTCGTGTGTCTGTGAGCATGTGTGTGCCTTTGTGAGTGTCTGTGTGTGCCAATGTATTTTCCTTACACTCCGCATTCTGGGACGGTTTTGAAGCTGACTCATTTCATGCCTCCCCACCCAATGTACCTGTGTCCAAATAACGCGCCTCACACGTGCTTGTAAGTTCCCAGCTCTTGTCCTCTGGAGCCCTTCCGGCAGCCCCACGTAGATGGCTTTCCTCATGTAGAAACCAAGGCCCATGGGCTCACAGGGGGTGGCAGCTGGACCTCTGAGTCTCAGGATTTGGCTTCAGGCACATACCAACTCTCACCATTCATTTCTGTGTTTCTTCTAACGTGAGTGTTTCTAGGTACCAGGATGCCTGTTCAAAGCACACGTATATTTATAGTATTTCTTTTCTCCTTTGAATCCTACTGCTTGCCTATATTCTTGTGGGTTTTTAAAAATCCCATTCCTCCCCTAGGCTCCACTTCCATTTACTTCATTAGGAGTAAATGAAGCTGTATGTTTAACATCTCTTCTGCCCCCCTTCTTCCAAGCATGTTTTAAAAATCACTTTTCAATGAAAGTTCTTATATGCATGTTAAAATCAAAAGAGCTCTTACTGAAGAACATGCAAGTAGAAGAATTAATAGATTTGCAGTGCGATGCTTACTACGTCTTTTCCAAAACAATAAAGTATAAAGATACATGTGGTGCTTATAAATAAAAACAAAAGATCTCAAGTAAAGACCAGATATTTTCAAAATCAAACCCCAAAGCAGACAAAACAAAGTCTTAAAGGAGCTGGTGGTGTCACTGGCCAGCCATCCTCAGGGACTCAGGAAACAAAATGCATTCTGCCATCTACTTTGCTCCTGATTTCCACGGATTCTGCCCCCAAAACTATTCTCTTGCTCATCATGAGGACCCCTCGACACAGCAACTTCCTCCAGATGACCTGAAGAATGTGAAGTAAATGGTGACATCACTTTCTTACAGACACACTGGATCATTCTCAACAAGCAAGCTAGCTACAGATGGTCTCGGGCCTTTCAAGGACTCCTGTGGCCCTTAAAATTGGTGACATTTTGAGCTTATGAGAGATTTAGAACATCCCTCCCATTCACGTCCAAACACGTGCACTTCCACCATCATCCTCTTTCCATCCTTACTAGTCGTCTGTCCATCCATTCACCTTGTCATTTTTTCACACATCTGTTCAACCTTCCATCTGTCTACCCAGCCGCCCACCCATGCACGCGTTCATATCTCTTTATTCGTCATCACTCATCCATTCACAGATCCGTCTCATCCATGTATCAGTTTTTATGTCCATTTCACTGTGCTTACGTCCCCACACCTACCCACAGGTGTGTTCATTTTCTAGGTGGTCCCTTGAGTCAGCTTATAGTTGCACCCATGAGCTCATTACAGAAAAAGGATACCAAGGAAAAGACAAGAGTAAATTTCACAGGGAACCGGGTTCCAGGAATCTTCTCCAAGTAGAGCCACACAAGACACCCTGAATTCCTGGCTCTCCAAGTTGAACAACAGGTGTCTGAAGTGATTTCTACCACGGAAGCTTGTTAGAGAATTGACCAGACGTTTTTGTGGGGGTGGATCCCCTAGGTACCCCACCTAACCATGAACCAAAAATTGAGACATCCAGAAGAAAAACAGGTATTCAACATAAAGCTGTGATGTACAGTGTGGGCGCAGAGAGCTACATACCATTTCTGGGAGAGTGAAAGCCTTTCCCGCACCAAGTTCCCAGATGCCAGTCCACTGGGCAAGTACACCTTCCTAAGAAGGACACCTAGAAGAGGCCCTGCTATAGAGACACTTTCCACCTATCCTCCACGTGTCCTCCGTCCACAAACCTCTTTGTCCACCCACTCACCCCACCATCCCAATGCCCGTCATCCTGCTAGGCGGGCTCCCACTGGTCATCTGTCTATCCATCAGCACATCCACCTTCCACCCCCTCTCTCCGTCTCCCACACATCTGGACCTCATTGGTTCTGAGACCTCCCCTGCTAGGCCGTGAAGGGCTCTCATTCTCGTGCTTTTGAAGAGCATCTCATTCCATGTCCCCCTCCACAGAGGGGGTGAGAGGTGCAGCAGAGAAGGGGCATGCCTCGGAGAGGAGTCGAGGGCCAGTGGTGAGCTCTGGGTTCTCAGTGAGCCCAGCATGGCCCTGGCCCGCTCTGGTCTGAGCAGTCCATACCACGTCTGCTTGCAGGGATTTCCTCATCTCCCAGCATTCCTGGTGGGCCCCCGCCTCTGCCACAGCAGCCCTGGGAATCTGTGTGTGCAGATGGGAGGAAAAACCTCTCGGGCACGAAGCCTGAGTTAGCACTCGCTGAGGGAAGGGCTGAGTGAATCCTGTGGCATGACTCTCCCAGTTCTGCCTTTCCCACCTTGGCGGACTCTGCCTCTCCACTGTCGCGCTAGCTAGTGGCAACAGAGGCAGGCTGTCCTTCGCTGTCTCATCCAGTTCCCACCCCGCTGAGCCCCTGGGTCCCTCACCCTGCTCCATGAAGTACGCAGGGCCAGAAACAGCTCTTGTCTCACTCAGCATAATCAGGAGGCTGAGGGTCGGAAAAGTCGTGTCGCCTGTCCAAGTTCCCCCAGAGACAGGCTCTGTGCTCATGTGTTTTCGTATCTGCTACAACTAGGAGCCCCTCAAATCTCTCCCTGGGCATTTCTGCACGCTGAGCAACACCTTTGACCCTCTCGCCTCCTTATTCTCATGCCCAGGGTGTCAGATGTGGAGACGGGAACATCAGCACAGGGTTGGTGGACCACTGGTCCTCTCCCCTATCCCACAAGGGGCAGTCCCGCCGGGGCTGGTGGGGGTGGCCATTGGTCAGGACTGAGCAGTGTTTTAGAGAGCTGGCTTTAACAGTTGGCACACCTCCTCCTTACCTATCTGGGTGTCGCTCCACACCGACAAGGGCAACTTGAAGGACACCATACCGACCTGTTTAGCCCAAATCAAGGGTGTGTTTGCGGAGACCAGCAGGATCCAAGCACTAGGACAAGCATTTCAAATACTAATTTCAAAGGGCCAGTTTCTTTGTTTGGAGTCCAGCCTGGTATCGAACTCGCCACATAGCCTGGGCTGCCTTTGAACTCGAGATCCTCCAGTCCCAGCCTCCCAGGAGCTGGGATTACAGGTGTGTGCCGTGACACCCAGCCAAGTTTCGAGGCATGGATATGGCTACAAAATACCAGATGCATCTTTCAACACAAAAGGGCACATACCCTAACGGGCGCTCCCTCCTCCGAGGCTTCCATAAAACATCATTATTATGATGTTATTTAAACATGCCCCAGCAAAAAGAAATCTGGTATAAGTTGTTTTCACATACTTATTCTACAAAACAAAAATAAATCCACACAATAAATACTGTCACAGTGACCCAGGCAGTAACATTCAGATGCAAGGCTCTTGTGACATTTTGTTGAGACAAAGTCCGTACTAGCCATGAACATGGGGGACTTGCTGCCTGGAGGATTCTTTTTCTGAGCTTAATTAGCACCAGTATGTGTTTCTTCTCGAGGGTTCGTGTCTCATACACACACGTACATACACACCATCTCTTCCGTGACCACTTGATTTTCGACCACGCTGTCCTCCTACCACTGACATAAATCCCCTGTGTGTGCAGCACCAACTTCCCATCCCGTGGGCCTTCACCAGGCACGAAGAATCGCCTCATTCCTGCACGGTGATTAAAGTGGGACAGCCCCGTGCAGTGGCCGTCACAGCACACCACAGAACGGCCCCTGGAATCACACAGCAGCGCTTACTGATAAGCTGGTTACCAGTTAATCCAGGACAGGATGATCTCTGTGGCCCACAAATTAAAACGCACAATTCCAACCCTATTCTCATGTCCCGTGGCTCCTTGGGGAGGAACCCACCTGGGGAAATTCCATGTCAGGTGGGTTGTGTGTTTAGTGGTGCACCCAGATTATAAATCAGGGAGTCCAATTAAGAGATATGGGGGCGTTTGAGTTTCATGGCAGGAGGGCTGCAAAGGCTTAAAGGGGAAGGAATGATCTATGGGGCATTTAAGAAAACCCAGGCAGGATTTGAGCTTTGATGGCGAGGCCCAGGGAACTGGCATCAAGTTTCTTGGCCTCTCTGGTCCCCTGGGATGCCATCAGGATTCGGAAAGACATCAAGAAGCACCCAGTTATGGGGGAACCTCAAGTGATTTCCCAAAGAGTGCACAGATCATGAGCTTGGCTAGGGTCGAGGAGGGTGAGTCAGGGCAGCCGTGGAGGAGGCGGGCTGCCTGAAATCTGAGTTCTAGCTGCCCAGTGGCCAGCTGGGAGACTCAAGATTAGCCCTGCGCACATCTGGGGGTGTTTCTAGAGTGCAGATGGAACACAGCAGTAGTACCTTCATCAAAGCGGAAGGCAGAGAGATTTACAAGGAGCTGAGGCAGTGCCTGCAGCCCTGGGGGCGCTCAGTAAACACAAGTTGCTGTTGCTAATCTTCCCGCACTATCATCACTCCATCCAGAACTTCCTCTCTTCTCGATGCTTCTTAATGCAAATTCCCTTGAAATACACCCCGTGGCTTGAAGAAACAAACGGGACACGGGAATGTTTGTGTTTATTAACCCGTTGCTCAGCAGGAGCGAGCTGGGAGACTAAAACATACTGTCATTTGATGAGCATGAATATTTCAAGATACTTGAGACCACTGCAAGGTGACAGGAAAATACGCTATCTTTGGAGGAGAATCGTAGGCCCTGATAATGACACTCTGGCTTTTTCCCCCTTCTCTATTCATAATAAAAGCAATTACTCAGTTTCAAGTAGAGTTTAGTACAAAACAAAGACGTACTTGTTCCCCCCCTGGCCAAGTTCACAGCTGTTTGAACTGGGTTCACAGACTCCTTGTTCCAAACCCAGCAGAGCTACTGGCTTGATTTTTGCACTGACTTCACATAACCGAATAGGCTTATCTCTGGCTTTCATCTGTGAACCTGCACGCAGCCAAAAAGTAAGCCATTGAGCCCAAACCCTTGGCGATGAGAAGTAGTTCCCTCCCCTCCTCTTTGTCGAGCTCCTGGTCTTTCTAGATGTTTCCTCTGGGTTATCTCCAAATCTCCCCACGCCACGCTTGCATTGGACCGTTATTGATTTGCAGGCCTTAGACCTTATGTGTTGACGTTTCTGGCCCGATCCTCCCAATCTAGGTCTGTTACTATTTTTGGTTCCGCACTGGTTACCGTGGCAACATGGAAAAATGCTTCTACACATCTGTCTCTTACTCCCTCCACGCCGGCGGTACACTTTGATGCTACACTATTTGAGAGCAGGCGCGGGTGCCCCTTGGCCTTTCCATGGTCACTTTGGATGGTTGGGCGGACTGTATAATTTGATGGGCAGGTCTCTTACACCTAATACAATGATAGGTTTGATTTCTTTTTATCCCAAGGACACAATACTCAGCGTCTAGTTGAGTAAGTCTGTGCTGTGCCCTGTGTCTGACTCCAAAACTCCTGGCCACCACCATGACCAGCACAGGGACCAGATTCTGCAGTGCCAGCCTGCCCACATGACTGGCCAAGACACAATCCAAGAGGCTCTCCCAAAACTGTTCACCATAGGTTTTCTCTGTTTCTCTGCTGGACTTGGGTCTGAATTTCCCATGAGTCCATGGAAGCATCCTCAGGAAGATTATTTTTTAGTTATGCTTTATTAATTGAAAGTCATAATTTGAACAATGTTGAACATGAAGGCAGCAGTGATTTAAAAGCACGCAAATCAAAAAGCATACAGTAAGCCAGAAAAATTCAAATTTCTGACCTCAGTACATTGAGGGGTACTTAATTCAGTAATTTAAAAATTATGCATTTAATTTTAACTATCTTCTTGCCTAATTTTAATTTTTTTCTTGCTCATGCATGAATCCTAAATTCTAGAACGCGTTAGTGACATAACAGTGATCTGAATCACTAGCTTCTCTCCTGGCGTCATTGCTGGATTTGAACCAGGCATAAAGTTGTGCGAAAGGAGAGAGTGAAACTCAATTTCAGGGAGCAGAAGGCCCTAGGCTCCCGTTCCCAAGTTTGAGATCTTGATTCCCAAGTGGTTTTTCTGGCTCAAAAAAGAGAATCCCACTTCCTGGGAGAGCTTTCTGGAAGCTCCTGACTTCAACTAAGCCTCTTTAATATCAACCGAGGGACCCCACCACCACCACCACCACCACCTAGGAACAAAGTCCAAAGTCCAGCTCAGCCCTTTATGACTGCATCCCAGACTCTGTCCAACTCTCCTTCAGAACTCGTGTCCCGGATGCAGCCCTGTTTCCTGCCCTGCCCACACTGTTCCACCCACCTGGAAGGCTGTCTTCCTACTCAGCATCCCCTACTGGGTTTTTCTGCCGTGACCTAAAATTCTCCTCTCCCATAAAGTCAAATGTTATTCACTATCAGACCTCACACAAGAGCCCTCACCTGGCATGCAGAAGGCCCTAAGTTTGACCAGCAGTCACGTTGTGGTTTGGATCTAGAATGTCCCCCCAAAGCCTCATGCATTTGAATGTTCTGGAATGCCTATAGATTCCATGTACTGTTAAGAGAGGGGTCTTTCTTGGTAAGGGCATATCACTAGCGTCTGACCTGGAAGGGGAAGATGACTGAGACTTGACCTGGAAAGATATATGCTAGCTCCCTCCTTCCATGTGCTCTCAATTTCCTGTCCACTGTGCTGTGAACAGTTTCCAACTAGGCCACTGCTGTGTGTTTCCACGTTTGCAGGCTGCCCATAAATTTGTAGGACCGAGGTTTCTGAAACCGTGAGCTGAAATTAACCATTCCTCCCTTAAGTTGTGGATGTTGAATTTCTGTCCCAGCAATTAAAAAGTAGCCAAAACAATTCATTATTACCAAAAAAGTCTCTGAATCTTACTTACATTTATACTTACAGAGTAGTTTTGAGGATCTGAACCTTGTCAATTGTAGTCTAGCACTGTGCCTGGATACCATGATCAATAAATATGTCCACGATTGGTGAATGGTTAGAAGCTTAGATGGATAAGTAGGAGAGTAGATGGATAGTCAGAAGGATGAATGATTGGATAAATAACTGACAGAGTAAGTAAAAAGGTTACTTATAACTTGTTCCTAAGGGCATAGACATACACCATGGAAACAGGTACCATGACTGAACTGATTGGTAAAATCCCACGTGGCTCTGAAGTTGAGTTTGTGTCTTCCCCCTACCTCTCCAGTAACCCAGGGCAGATCTTTCACTCAGGAACATCTCTGGGGCAGGGAGTGTAGCTCAGTGATTGAGCACTTGCCTAGCATGCACAGGGCACTGAGTTTGGGCAGCATTCAGCACTATAAAAATAAAAAAAGTCTCTGACTCTTCCTGACATTTATACTTGTAGAGTAGTTTCAGGATTCTAATTCTTATATGTTTACTATCAGTGGTGTAAGGTGGAATTTCTCGTTGAGCAACAAACCCTTCCTGAAAGATATGTTATATCCTATCGACTGTGGTATGTGCCAAGGGTATGAAGATGAGAAACCTGGCTGGCTTCTCTCCAAAAGCTCGAGTCTGGTGAGACGAACAGTCGGTGGGAATGTGCACTTGGCTGATGACACTCGGACAACAGTACTTGGTGTTACTGCTGCCGTTGGCTGGGCTTTTTACAAATAAGAAAGTAAGACTAAGGTGAATTGAAAAAGAGATGAGTAAGTGCCCCTAATAAGAGACGGAACAGAAGAAAAGTGTCATCCCTATCCTGTGAATTAGGCATGATTGGCCTCATTTCATAAATGTGGAAAGTGAGGCAGAGGCAGGTTAAATGAATAATTCAAGGTCACAATGCTGGTAAGTGGCAGAGCCAGAGCTCTACCTGCCTCCAGGACCCAGGCTTTAGTCACTCTGTGGCCTCTAACACAGCACACAGAAGAGCCGTTCAAGCCATGTGACACAGGAAGACCAAGGGGAGTGAAGTTCCTCTCCTCGTGGAGATGTAGAACGTGACCTGGGAGCCACGCCAGGGTCTGGGTGGGGTGTTCTGTGTTCCTGAGAGCAAGTGCCCAGATTCCCGAGTTTGTCCCACGGCTTCTCAATGCCTCGTTTGCTCAGGGCAGGATGCATGTTTCCTAGTGAGGTCACCTTGCCCTATTGCCACAGGCTGCATAGTGCCAGGGTGGAATCCAGCTTGGGGTCACATAGACCAGAGCTGGAATCCCAGCCTCCGTGAGCCTACAACTCTTGTACTCTGCTTGCCTATAAAATCAGCATCGTGTGAATGACACCAAAGTCTTCCACTGGCTTGAACAGCAGCAGTCTGGGCTCTCAGACAACCAATGCAGTGGCCTGGGTTCTTAGATGGCTAAACTACAGCAAACACTTCTCTCCTAGGTGCTCCAGGATGCCCTGGGGTAATTCTTCTCAGAGCGAGGTCCTTTGCCTTTCTACCATTTCACTAGTGAGGGGTGGGTCTTGTAGATTTTTGAGATGTCTTATAGGCTCTTTTTATAATTCTGATTCCAAGTTCTTGGCTTCTTTTTAAAGCTAGTATCCTTAACAGCTACTTGCTTATCTTCTACTTTCTCCTGCTTTGCAGTGCAGAACTGGGTACTATGAACAGTGCCCATGTGACAGCCTGAATATTGTGCTGCTTTGAAATCTCCTTTGCCAGATTAATTAATCTCCCACCCTTAACTCAGTTTCAGTCCAAGTCTCCAGAGGAGGGCAAAATACCAGCACACTTTTTGCCAGAGCATAGCATGCATGGTTTCTAGACCAGTTGCCAATACAGTCCTCCTTCCCATCTGAAACCTCTTGAGCCTGGCCTTTCCAATCCACACTTCTACCAGTATTTTAGGCTTCTCGGCTCTGACTAGAATCTCCCATCAAGCTCAGCTCACCGCACTCTAAGGCTTTTCTAGCCAGTATCTTCAAACTTTTCCAAACTCCTCCTGCCGTCCAGCTCAAAAGGCTTAGGTAAGGCCACAGCAACGACTCCACCTCCCTAGTACCAATTTCCGTGTTAGTTACTCATTCACTGATGGGATAAAACACCCAACACCCACAAAGTAATGGAGGAAAGATCTACTTAATAGTTTCGGAAGGTCTCCCACAGTCCAGTCTCGGTGGCCAGCCACAGTGGAAGCACATGGTGAAGTCTAGCCAGAGGAAATCTATTCATAGCATGGCAGACAGCCAGGTGAGGGAGGAAGGGCGGAGCTAGTGTCTACCCTTCCAGGTCCTGCCTCAGTGATCTGTCCCTTCGGGGTCAAGTCTCAGTGTTCCACCCCTCTGGCGGGGTCCTACCTCTTAACGTCATATGATTTCATCATGGGTGTTCGCTACATCACGTACATGAGAATTGGTGGTACTTCAGATCCAAGCCATGACAATATTACGTGTACTGTCTTAAGGTGGACAGCGTAAACATGTGGAGAGTGAAATGGGGGCTAGAGTGAAGCAACCGAGTATACCCACGGCCTCACACAGTTACCCATTGTGTAGGGTTTCAGGAGCACCTAAAGTCTTGCTCCTTTAGCAAAAGTCCCCAATACAACACAATATTGTTAACTATAGTCCGCATATTGCACAATCTCTAGACCACGCCTTCCCACATATCCGCTATTATCTATTTTTGACTTTTCCGGGCTTTCTCCATGGCCCCCACCCCTAATCCTCACTGTTTGATTCTGTCTCTCTGCATACAGTAATGTCCCCTCATCTTAGGGGGACATGTTGGAAGACCCCCAGGGACACCCTGTGTTTACTGTTTTTCCTGTACCTACATTCCTGTGATCATGGTTAATTTATAGATTAGACATAAAAAGAGATTAGTAATAAGATAGAATAATCATCACAATATACTGTCATAAAGGTCACTTTAAATGTATGAATAGTTGATTTCTGGAGCTTTTCACTTAATATTGTTGAACCACAGTGATCACGGGTAACTAAAATCGTGGAGTATGAAACTGCAGATAAGGGAGGGCACTCTGTTTCATATTTTTGTAATTCACATGTAAGTGAAGTCATGTGGTATTTTTCTGTGTCTGGTTTTTGTCACTTAGCATAATGCCCAACCTCTTTAGCTACATTAGCACTTTTGAAGAAGCAACGTGATTCCCAGAGACTCCCCCATTTTACAGATGAGGACACTGAGCCTCAGAAAAGTGGGGTTAGTGGCACAGCTAAGATTTGAGCCCGGGTCCCTTAAATCTTACAAGTGTCAGTGTGAAGACATCCTACATAGGACCAGTTCTTATTCATGCCCCCAGAATAAATGCACTAAGATGGTATCTTTGTAGGACCAAGACTGAGGAGCTCTTAGGAGCCCCATGGAGGCAGGAGACTCCCAGCGAGAACTCAGAATATCCCCCACTTGAGTACACTCTGCTCCCACCTCAGGACACGTGATGAGGGGTGATGCTGAGCTAAACCTCTCTGAACACACATTCTTTGTTCCCAGAGTTCCCAGAAGTTTCCAGGGCAAGGTCTGTCAGGCAGGCAGTATGTGAGCTATTGTTCTCATAGAAACAGGAACTTGGGAGACATCATTAAAGACAGCACGCGAGCAACCCATAACTGGAAGGTTCATCTCATTCCTAGAATTCCACACGTGTCTACTAGTAGAACCAGTAGCCATGAGTTCATCTGTAATTTGTTGCCTGACGGGTTTGGTCCTCTGAAAGGGACATAATAGTGGGTTTGGTTCACCATGACTTTGACGGGCAGAGAAGAACCAGGCGAGTGAGGACATCCTCCCATGCACAGAACCGTAAGTCTACAGAAGTGGGCGACTTCAGCCCAGGGACCCTGCTGGGGGCCTCACTGCCATCCACAGAGCTGTTTGCCTGAACAATCAGCTCGCGTCAACTAGAGCCTTTGCTAGGGGACACTTGGTCTCCATTCTCATGTCTGCCCACGGGGAAGGAGGGGACTCATCAGGCAGAAAGGCAGGGAAGAGCCATCCTCCCACCGTGTATCTGGCTGCTTCTGCCTACAGTTATTTTTCAAACCAAAGGTGCGGTAGGCCCCAGGCAATCACTGATATCTCTGCTTGTGCCTTCCTCCCCTTCTGAGGTATGAATGGCAGGAGGTACTACTTCATGGTTAGGCCATCTTAGGTAAGAGATGAATGCATTTCCTGGAACGGCTGTATTAGTCACATTTCTGTCGCTGTAATAAAATACCTTAAGTATTTAACTTGTAAAGAAAAAAGGTTTATTTTGGCTTCCAGCTTTGATTCCAGGTCCGTGATCAACTGTTCTTGTTGCTCTGTGCCCACGATGAGACACCGCATCATGGCAGAGAGAGTTTGGCAGGGCAGTTTGCCGAAATCGTGGCCAAGAAGCAAAAAAAGAATAAGCGAGAGATTGGAGTCCTGCAGGCCCTTTCAAGGACTCCCTCTCAGTGACCTCACAGGGACTTATTAACCTCCCGTTAGACCCTGTCCCCTTAAAGTCTCTCCCACCTCTCCACAGGGCAACACCGCAGACCAAGCTTTTGCCAGCTGGGCCTTTGGATAACATTAAGATCTCACCTATAGCAGGTGCCATAACACACTTCCACAAGTTAGGTGGCTCGTGACAACAAAAATGTCTCCTCTCCCAATTCCGAAGGCCAGAGGTTCACATTGAAAGTGTCAGCTGGGTGGATCCTCCAAGGATCATGGGAGAGAACCAGCTTCGTGCCCCTTCCTTGCTTCTGACTGACTCCACGTCCCTCTGCCCGCAGGTGGCCTCTACCTGTGTGCCTACATCACTTTCCTCTATGAGTAGCTTGTCACATGGCATGCTTTCTATCAGGACACCAGCCCTGGGGACTGGAAGCCACCCCACCCCAGGATAATTCAGCTTAACTAATTACAACCGCAGTGGCCCAGTTTCTAAACGAAGTCCCATAGTGATGTTAGCGTGTGATTTGGGCTTTGGAAGAATATATTTCAACCCATAACAAGGTGTTGGACCCTTGTGGGAGTCAGCGAGAGGAGGAGACACTGTAATCGACACAGAGAGTGAGGAGGGGGGAACTCCTGGAGGAGGGGGTCTGTTCCTGTACCTCCAGCAGCTGCCACATCGGGGACTGCAGAGTCAGGTTGGATAATCATCATTCTCTTTGCATTAACTCCTGAAGATGACGTGGTTAGTGGATGAACCAGTGTCCCCAAAAAGATGGGTCCAAGTCTGACTCTCTAGTACCTGCAAATGTGACCTTATTGAGAAATACAGTATCCTAAACCATTTGCAGTTGCTCTAACAAAACACCTGAGCCCAGGTAATGGAGAAAGAACTAAGGTTTACTTGGCTTGTAGTTCTGGAGGCAGAAAGTTTGAGCTCGTGACAGCAGCAACCAGTCAGCCTCTGGTGAGACCTTCTTGCTATTCTACAGCACGGCGGAGGGCATAGTGAGACAGGGCACAGGTGTCAGCTTGGGTCTCTTGTCCCCTTCTTACAAAGCCACTAATGCCATTGCAGAGTACCACCCCATGACCCTATTGAACCCGAATTACCTCCCAAAGGGCCGCTTCCAAATGCCACCAACAAATGATTTGGGGGGTTCAATTTGCAGTATATAAATTCTAGAAAACACTCAGAGTCTAGCATGGGGTCTTGGTGAGGGTGACTAAGTTAGGATCTTGTGTTGCCATCATCCTGGATCTAGGGGGAGGTGTCAGTCCTATGACAGGTGTTCTTAGAAAAGAGAGGAAAAGTTGGGACACACAGGAGGGTCCTAAAAATGGAGATAGAAGTAGAAATGATGCTTTTATCAGCCAAGGAATGTCTGGCGTTGCTGTCAACCTCGAGTGAGGAGCGAGGAATGGAGTGAATTCTCTACGTCTCCACGTAGAGACTTCTGAGGGATTGTGGTTGGGCCCACACCTCAATTTAGTGTGCCTGGCCTGCAAATTGTGAGGGAACATGTCATAGTTACCTTTTCACTGCTGGGATATAGCACTTAGCACCCACAACCTACAGGCGAAAAGACTTCCTCTGGCTCAGTTTCAAAAGATCTCAGTCTATTCGTGAGCAGCCAGCAGTGGTGAAAAGATCTGGTGGAAGGTTAGCCAGAGAAAAGCTATAGAAAACACAGTAAGGAAAATGGTGGAGCTTACCAGTGAGTGATACCCTTCCAGGTTATGCTCCAGTGACCTACAACTTCCAGGTCAAGCCCCAAGGATCCGCCTCTTCCTACCAGGCTCCACCTCTTAGTGGCACAGAAAGTCAATGAACCTCCATGATTAAATCACCTTTAGGAGGGACATGCTAGCTCTAAACCATAACAGAACCTGTTGTTGTAAGTCACAAGTTTCTGGCCACTTGATAACGTCTGTCCTGGGAAAGTATCAGTAATTCAGAGGTAACGCCCTGCCTGGCTGGGTCTGGAATATAGTAAGTTATCAATAAATGGATGTTAGTTTTAGGGATTTGCTTTTTGTTAGTTAGGCTTTAAAATGAGAACACCCGAAATCTTAAAATTCAATTAACAAGTGTTCCCCAGATGCTTAGGGCCCAAGACTGTGTAGGAAAACAGGGCCCTCTTCCTCCGTTTTAAGATCCCACTCCACTCTCCAGCTCTGACCCATACACTTCCAACATCGGTATTCACTGAGGTGCAATTGGAAATCCAGAGTCTCGGGCCCTGCCCCAGACTTTCAGATACAGAATCTGCCTTTTAGGAAGATTTCCAGGTGGCCTGGGTGGACTTCAGAGCTTGGCAATGCCCCAGTTCAAGTCCTCGCCATAGAGGAGCTGGCTGTGTGACCTGGGCTAAGTGCTTAAGCCCTGAGAGTCTTGGGTCTCTCCGTAAGAAGCTGAACTAGAGCTACGATCAGGCTTCCTTGGCCAAGGTAATAGGAGCTGCTTCGTGGCCACATCTTAGGGTAGTAACAAACGCTAAAAGCAGTGCTCACAAGGCACAAGGAGGCCACAAAACCTTGGAGGCTGTGATCTGGAAGGAGGAAGAGGGAGGAGGGGTCCAACTGGGACACCAAGAGCCAGGATCCCCACTGGCACTTCTAGAATTTTGGGATCACCTGAGCTGTCCAAACTTAGTCCCCATCCTCTTGCTCTCAACCTAAGAGTTGCATTTGTCCAACAGTTACCAGACATTCATTGAACATCTACTCTGCCCCCAGCCTCATAATGATAACTGTTTCAGTCCAGCTTTCCAAGAGCCCTTCTCTGCAATGGGGTATTCAGTAGAATATGAGTCAGGCTGAGTTTAAAGTACAGAGGTACCCCGTCCCTCTGGGGGAAACCAGAGAGGGATTTGAGGAAACATTCTGTAAGCGGAGCCAGCAAAGAGAGAATAAATAAGTTGAAAGAATGTGCCAAGCAGAGGAGACAGCATGTGCAAAGTCCCTGGGTGAGGGAATAGGAGGTTTAACCACAGAGCAGGTGAAGTTCTGGATCAAAGAGAACCTATCAACTGTCTTGATGAACTTGGACAATGGGGAGCCGTGGGTGGGATTTGAGCAAAGAAAGCAGAAGCCTCTATTAAGACTCATTCTTCGGAAGGTCCATATTGGCTGTAGTGGAGACCCAGGATGGAACAGCATCTTGGCAGGGGAGGGCTTAGCACAGAGGAAGAGGAGACTCGCCAGGCCTGGGCCGAGGTCCAGGGCATGGGTAGAGGCAGGCAGCAGGATCCCCAGCCCCAGCTGCCAGCCCGGCACTCAGAGCAGAGCAATGGCATCAGACCTGCAGGGACCCAGGGACAGGGTGTGCCTGTGCCTGTGTGTGTGTGCGTGCGCACGTTGCCATCGGGGAGAGTTACCTAAATAGCTCAGGCCACGGGGCTCGTGGTGCAGAGCTGGTCACAGCCACAGGGTCACGAGATTCACTCAGGAGTTGCCACCGGCATGGAGACAGGCACGTCAGGACCCGGGCCATCCTGGGAAAGGCCGGCGGTGAAAATAGCTCCGGCTGTCAGAAGCTGTGGGCTAGGGTGTTTCAGGAAGGCACCTCACAGGTCCTCTTACCATGAAAACTACACTGCCTCTGACCTTTCCACGTGTGGAAGAATGCCAGCCCTGAGTACACAGTTGGCAATAGCAAAAAAAAAAAAAAAACTGGAAGCAAACTAAGTGCCCATCCAGAGGGGAGCCAACCTATCAAACGTGGTCTCTGCAATCCCAGCTCCTCAGGAGGCTGAGCCAGGAGGATCACAAGTGCAAGGCCAGCCTGAATAATTTAGGGGAGCTCTGTCTGAAAATAAACAGAGCTAGATACTTAGCCCAGTGGTAGAGTGCTTGCCCAGCACACGGGAGGCCCTAGATTTAATCCTCAGAACTGCAAGGGGAAAAAAAAAATATATATATATATATATACATATATATATATATGGTGTCCATTAATGTAAAAGAATTAGGTGCATAGCTAAATCTGAGCTTTATATACTTGAGAGTGAAAAAAGAAAGTTATAGAACATGGCGATAGTGTTGCTGTACATTTAAACATTCATACACATGCAGTCACGCTAAATGTATTTTATTGACATGTGTAGTCATATGTGTCGGTCAAAAGCAAGCTCTGCTTGCAGGAAGCTCGGAGCTCCGGCTCCCTCCAGGAAGAAGGGATGTGGATGGATATTTGACATCCAGGGCAGACGCCTTTCTAACATCCTTCTGTGTGACAAAGTTATTTTCAGCTGGAATGCTGTAATGATAATGATTATTTTCACCCTGTGTGCTTCAGCTTGAAAGCAACAATTTTGAAAGAGTAAATTTCACTATTAAAGATATGTTCCAATTCTTTAAAGCAGGTCACGTAGGAACCAGAAATACAGAGAAAATATATGAATATATACATGTATGTACCCTGTGACTCACACTGCACCCTCTTAAATTTTAAACACAAATAAAATTTAAATGCCGCCCTAAGTGACAGCAGTGAATGGCAGAAATAACTCTGGTGCCATGTGTGTCTCCGATCGCTGCTTATTTTGAATTGACAGTTGGGTCCTGGGAAGATACATTGGCCCAGAGACTGAAGACACAGACTCGGCCTGCAGCAACTTTGAATAACTCCCAGCAGTTCCAGCCCTTTCTCCCGTCTACGGCTAAGTCTGGCTGTGTCCCGATGACTGAAGGGTCGTCCCTGAATTGGCTTTCCTGGGGGACACGATGTTTCCAAAGACAATGTCATCAAAATGTACTGATCTGCAGCTTCTTTGTAAAAATAGTAATGCGGCCATTGTTCAGAACTCAGGCAAACAAAATACTTTTCCCGCAAGAAGTTTTTGACTCCTGATGTGATATAGAATAGCTACTCACAATGATGAGAGAGAGAGAGAGAGAGAGAGAAAAAAGACAGTCTTTTGCTGGCCTTCTAAACTGGTAGAAACTTAGCTAGAGACAGACCAGCCTGTGATCCCCGCAGTCCGAGCAAGCTGTCCCCCCATCCTGGTGGTCCTAAGGACAGGGGCAGGAGACCAGGCTCAGAGCTGGCAATTAAAGAGATCTTAGCTTTTTCCATGATGTGCTTCTCGTTTTCTTCCCAGCATGAAAGTACAACCCTGATGTCCCACTGCCATCCTGGCCTTTGTCCTGGCCTCAGTTTCCTCATTTGTAATACACAGTGAGTCACACCTGTGTCACCAACCAGGCATAAGAAGGGCAGGAGATTAACTTATATGAAACATCCCCCGTCATACACTAAGCGTTCAATAAATACTACCTGCATGTTAGCTACCATCGTTTATAAGAATAATGTAACTTTTTAAAGTGTGTGCTCAGGAAGGTGCCAAGAGGTAGAGTAGGACCACAGAGGACAGCTGTGATATCTCTTGTATTTTTTTTTTTTTTAAATCCCAAACCTTCCCGTCTGAGTGTGAGATGCGGAGACCCGTGGCCTGGTGGAGCACAGCCTTCGGCTCTGGGTCTGAGGCTTCGGGCGCTGCCCGGCTTTGGCCTGGCCATGGCATCCTCAGGCCGGGCCTGGGGTGGCTTTCAGGCCGTCGTAACGCTAGGTCGGGAGGAAGGAGCGGCTGAGCTCCAGAAAGGGCAAAGGTGGCTTTGAGATTGGGGAAGAAGAGATGGGCCATGGCCTGGCCAGGAACCTGCTTGGAGGATTTAATCCCCAGAACTGGAAGAAAAAATTAAAAGAAATATATATATATGGTCTCCATTAATGTAAAGGAAGTAGGTGCATAGCTCAATCTGAGATACATACTTTAGAGCGGAAGATGAAAGCTATAGAATATGGCAGTAATGTTGCTGTACATTTAAACATCGGTACACATGCAAAGTCATGCTAAAAAATATCTTCTTGACATAGAACGGTGCCGGCTCCCCACTCCTCTCTCTGCTCTCCAGCTGTCCGTGCATCTCACGTGCGTCTGTTTACTTGGTTCATTCATTGATTCTGCAAACATAGCGGGGTGGGCCTGGGTGCAGCAGTGAGCAAGGCCGACGCCGTCCCTGCCTCCCGAGGTGGATATTCTAGTGAGACCAGAGCAACAGACCAGGAAACCAACAGACAAATAGATTATTGCAAGGTAGGCCAAAGCTCTGGGAGGCAACAGGCGGCTGTCTGCCTGTCCGTCTGGCTGGCTGCCCCCAGCCAGGTCCATCCCTCTACCTGTTCCCACTCCCTGGGTCTTGTCGGCCTCCCGGGCCTGCCCCCAGGGTCCACTGCACTGCAGACCCCTTCCCAGGGGTATTCTCTGTAGCCAACTTGCCCTTGGTGCAAATCACAGGACCGCCTGTTAATAATACAGATTTCTAGAACATTCTTGGAGATGCCCTTGCAGAGCCAGAAACCTTTGGTAGACAAACAAGCCCAGGGGCAAGGAAGCTGAGCCCAGCCTGCACCTGCTCCCTCAGCCCGGAGGCCCCACGTCCAGGCCGGGACAGCTGGGCCAGGGTGGCAGGGCCCTGGCGACACACCTGGGCTGGTTCTCATGTCCGGAGCTCCTGGGGGGAGGGCTCAGCAGGGCGGGAGTCGGATCTGCTCAGCACCTGACTGCCGGGAACACAAGGACGGAGGTGACCTGGGATGTCCCAGCAGGAACCCGGCAGGTACGGGACCCCAGCAGGGAACAGCCAGCTGCTCTGCCAGGCAAGGAGGCACGATGCACCCAAACTGTCCCTCCCCGTGGGACAGGGTGAGCCCAGTGTCTGGTACCACCCACCCGGGCCATCCTGCCAGGGCCTGGATTTGGCTATGGAAAACACCCCGGGCATGGAGGAGTCCAGGCTGTCCCTGAGAGAGGCCTGGCACCTGGGAGGGTTTGCCCGGGCAGACAGGCACCGGGAGGGCATGCCCAGGGTTGGCAGCAGCCAACGTGAGGGGCAGTTGTCTCACGGTTGGACCCATAACACCCCCATTTCCTGAGGCCCCACAGACCTACACTGGGAGGGGATTTCGAAGCAGAGTTTTAAGACTCATTGTGACATTTGCTACACAGCTAGGAGACTGTGCTGTGTGCCCACCCAAGGGAGACACAGGGTGCTGATCGTGGACACGGGGCTGGTTAAGATCTATCCCACAGGCGTGGGTGTGGTGGGGTCCAGGACAGGGCAGGGGTTGCACGTGATTCACAGCCCTGCACGCTGCTAGGGACCGTCCTCCACCGCGGTGCTGGTGTAGACGGCCACACCAGCATCTGGGTCTTCCATACTCAAGGGAGGATTTGCTGGCTGGGCTTTTAGCATAGCCCTTGTCACAAGCTCCAGACGGGCCTAATGTCGTGTCTGCCCTGATGTGGGTCTCGCAACATGATAAGGAAGAATGGAACCCTCACCTCGACCTTGCTAGCTGTGGGATTGGTTTGTTGCTGTGGCAACCGGCCTGGGGAACTTACTACCAGGAAGCGGGTTACAGTTCATGCGGTCGGTCAGTCAGCCAGTCTGCACACACTTTCGGTGCTCAGCACCTCTGTGAAAGACACTAGACAGATTGTCACCTTCTGGAGCTAAGGGTGGAGAAACTGCGGGGCAGAAATCATAAAATAACAGATTATAATAATGGGGGTTCTGTTCTGCATCAGAGGTGGTAGGTCTGGGCCTGTTTCAGCCTGCTATGAATCTAGAGGAATTGGCAATTGAGTTCCTCCTTTAGAATAAAAAATGAGCTAGGAAAAAAAAGGGGAGAATGAGGAAGGAATTCTAGGGTTCCGGGCTTGGTGACAGTATGTGCAAAGGCCTTGCAGTGCTACATGGCAAAGGGGCACTGGGGCAAAGTGTTGAAAGTTCGTTAAGTAGAAAATTTGGGCAAAAAGTGGCACAAAGATGGAGGAGGAGGAGAGGAGAAAGGCAATTGTTTACTTTAAAGTTAGGGTCCCCTAAACGAAGGCTCACTGCGGCGACCTCAGTACTTTCAGCCATCCACCCATTTCCAGTTCTGCACCCAGATAAATCCGCAGTAAGGTGGGCACCTGTGTCTTCTCAGGTTTACTTTTTTCTTTACTATCTCTTCTTTCTTATTCTTTGTGATGTTAGGCATTGAACCCACAACTTTTGCACTGAGCTACACCTCAGAACCATTGATTGATTGATTGATTGATTGAGACAAGGGCATGTAGAGTCTCTACATCAAAAAAGCTGGATCTGTGATTCTCCTGCCTCAGCTTCCTCGAGGTTTTTGGGGGTTAGTTAGCCAAGACTTACACAATTCAAGAAATTTGATAACTTTTTTTTTAAAGCCAGCTCACCTGGCAACGCTAGAGCCTTTACAGGTGTTACCCCCAAACCCCCAGCTCCCAGGAAAATGGCTGGCAGCTGAGGAGCAGCAGTGTAGACAGGGCGGCGGGCAACCCAGGGTGACCCAGGCCCTGTGCCCCGCATGGCTGCCCACCCTCCTGGTCCTGCTTCCCCACATTCTCCTTTGCCTCCAGAGGACATTTCCTCCTGTGCCGTGGTCACGTGACTCTGTGTCTTCTCCCACTTCCAGGAAACCAGCCGGACAGTGGCTCGTTCCTCTTGGCCTTCCTGTGGCCCTTCCTCCCATCCTGGTTCCACGTCCTCCTCTTCCCCCTTTCCCTTCCTGCTCTGTACTCCCTGCCAGGCCAGCATGAACTCGGAAGCCCACGGCGCCCTTCGTGCGGGGCCATTCTCTTCATGGTGGTTCATGGCCCTTGGTTGGGCAGTGTTATTTTTAGCTGCCTCTCTCCCCCTTGTGCTGTCCTCGGCCATAGAGGAAATTCTGCCCCGTTTCTTGAGCATCGGAGTCAGTCATGTCGGTGGCTTTCGACCAGAGACAATTCTACTCTTAGTGGCCAAAGAACACTCATGATGTCTGGACACGTTCTTGGTTGGGATGCGAGGTGCTGCTGGCATGTAGGAGGTAAAAACCGGGCCTGCTGTTATCCATCTGTTTCATGATCAGAAAAACTTCGTGGCCCCCAGTTTAGGGAGCAGAGCTGTCGGACGTCCCAAAGGATTGGCCAGGAGACACCACGCATCAAGGTTCCGGTGTCCTGAGCGAGGAAGGTCCTGTCTCTAGGGCTGTCCCACATCTGATAGCGTCGGGTCCAAGATGGTCCCTCGAGATGTGCTCCTCGCGTTGTGTCAGGCAGCCTTTGCTGTGTGACATCCATTCCCCCCAAACACGGGCTTGTCATGTTAAGTTCCTGAGGCTCCTAATCTTCAAGCTGGTGGTTTGGGTTCTTCTGCAGGCCCTACCAGGCAATACGTAGCCTTGGCCTTGAGGATGCACCTGTGATCAGCTCCCAGGTTGCATAGTGACTGGCTCACCTAAAAAGTTCTTGACTGAAATGGATGGCGTCTCCTCCACCTGTCCTCTCTGCCTTTGGCATGCTAGTGTGAACAGCAGGACTTCGGGAGAAAGAGAACAGTGGCAAGGTGCAGGAAAGTGTCAGTTCTACCATGTGCTATTGGCCAAAGCTACTGGCAAGTCCAGCGTGGGCTCAAGGGGTGGTGAATGGATGCTACCTCTTCGTGGGAGGAGGCACAAAGTGCCTGTCTCGCCTTTTGCAATCCACCACAAGGTCATGTTCCTTCTGGGCTGGAGCCACCCAGGTATTTTCCATCCCCATGGTTTACAGCTCCAGTGTCTACTCTGTCTGTAAGGAACTGGCATGTTCTTAGCTGTGTGGGCTTGAGCAGTTACTTCGCCTCTCTTGGCTTCAGTTGTCTCATTTATATTACGGGCAAATGATACCTACCTTGCCTGCCACCCAAGCGGTCCAAAGCTCTAACAAGGTGGTAGAGATACAAAGGCCTGCTGTGCTATGATCAGTCCTTGAGGCAGAGGGAGGCCAGCTGAGCGGGCACACCTCTCCCCTGCAGCTTCGTGCACTGCAGTTGATCAGCCTCCAAGGCCCGACAGTCCTCCCGCAGAACCGCCATCAATCCTGCTCTCTGTTTCCCTGGGAAAAACCCAAGGACTTTGGCCAGGAACTCTTTGGCTCTTTTTCACTCAAGTTCAAATACAAAGCACCAGCCAAGAACCCCTTTTATGAATGTTGTTATTTACTCCAAAAGCAAACTGTGTGTTTCCTCGACCTGGGCTGACCTCAATTTACTCCTCTCCCTGGCATTGGGTCACTATATGTAGTAAGCACAGCCCGTGAGCTTGGCGATGCCTCCCAGGCCACAGCCCTGAAAGACAAGGGAAGGGCCACGTCCCTCCCCCACGTGCTGGGTCTGGGGAGTCTCAGGCCCGTTCAGTACCTGGTAGCCCCTTCTGCAGGGCTGACATCAGCCAGCCTCTGTCTCACCAGGCTGGGGAAACTGAGGCCAGAGGGGTAAATGATTATTCTAGCCCTTGAGTCTTTGGGTTACTTGAGGAAAACAAAAGAGAACAAACATCATTACGTGGTTATTGTCCCTGACTGGCCCTAGTTATGGAACACTGACTTTGTGAGTGCCCCCGCACAAGGCTGGGACCACAATGCACCCCCATAATTCACCGTGGATCCAGGTCACAGGAAGCAGAGGGTGGCGTGCAATGGGCTCTTTTAATTTTTCAATAACACAGCGGGGCAGGCGCCATTATTGTCATCCCTTTTGACAGATGGGACCCACAGGGTCAAGGGCATCCACTCAGGTTCTGCGGCCAGGAGACGGCACTCGGGGCTCAAACCAGGTCTGCCTCTCTAGGATCTCACTGTGGCCTTCAACCCATGCACCACAGAACCCAGAAGGCCATGGGCCAGTGAAGGAGGGGGTCAAACAAGGATACACGAAGCAGATGATTGACCCCATGGGGCTTTTCCTGAAGAGGGCGAGGGACCACTACTCTCTCCCGGTTTCTCCAGGCCCACTCTCTCCAGGGCAAAGCGCTGTGAGGTAATGAGCCCTTCTGACCTCATTTCCACTGGCAACTTCCTCGCTGTTTCACACACTTCTGAGACACCTCACTGAAGCTTTGTAGCCACCGTGGGTGTTTTAACCTATTCCTGGTGCTCAAGCAAATGTTTTTAAATTGTGTAATTTATAAAGAACAGAAACATCACTCACAGTTGTAGAGTCTGGAATGTCTAAGAACAAGGAGCTCACAGAGCCAGGTCTGGCAAGGGCAGATTCTGCTTCAAAGATGGTGCCTTCCGGCCATGCCTTACATAGCAGAAGGACAGAGGCAGCTCCCTTCAGTGGAGGGTAGAGGCTTTGTGACGTGACCAGCTCCCCACAGGTGCAAGTCCAGGGCTGGCTGAGTCTCAACCCATTGTGCCCTGGGCTTGGATGAGCCCATTGGGTGTTATGTAGCACTGAGTGAGAGAATGTAGGCCTCCTGCAGACACCCCACCTTCTCCCCAGGATGGCAACATCCCTCGGGGTAGGGAAGTCTGAACTCAGAGCAGCTGGGTTTCAAGGTGAAGGGATGGGACTGCTGGAAAATCCAGCTAACAAAAGTCACCTCTTCCTGTGAAGTCCCTGAGGAGACGCCTGGCCAGCTGTCCTCCTGAGGTAGCTGGGGAGGACAGCAAGTGTCATCCCACTGCTTGCAGAAAGATCAGCAGACTCTACTTGATGCGTAAGAACTTGGTAATGACCGCTCAGTTTCTATCAGTGTAGTTGGCAGGAGTCACAGCCTGGTAGCGCAAGGCATGCTGGGTCTCTGGATCACAATTAGAAAAGCAACTCACCGACTCAAGGTGTAAGTTGAGTCCTCCCTCCCTTACTTTCTCCAAGATGCAGGGTCTAAAAACCACCATGGAGTGATGACTTGTGCTGAGCTCTCTTCACATCTGGACCCCAGATTTCCACTAGATCTGGGCAGTGACTCTGCAGCTATTCTGCCAACACACAGAGACCCGGGTGACATCAATCCTCTGTGCAGAGCCTTCTGTGGCTCCCAGCCAGAAGGGGCCCAAATTTCATCCAGATCATAGCGTCTGGCTCTAGTACATGCTCACTTAACATGTGTAGAATGAATAAGTGAGGGAAAGAATGATTCTGTTAGATGAGAAACAGAGACAACCTGGGCTCAGAGGTAAATTCAAGTCACCTCTACCCACCAGAAGTAGAAACATCCGGGTGTGAAGATTGAACTTTACAGACTATTTTACTATCCCATTGTTAATCCTCTCCTGTTGAAAATTTTGATCTTTCTTCTCTCTAGCCAGCAACCCCTGACCCTCTTTATATATTCCAATTTTTTCTGTATCATTGATATCCTTATTTTTTTTCTCTTTTTCTGAGTATCCTGGCTTCTTTCACAATATTCTGGGAGCTCAGATCCATCTTCTTAGAACTCAGAAAATAATTTTATCTGATTGATCTCTCTTTAATTATTCTTTACATTTGCTTTATTAGTAGCCACTAAAAGAAAAACTCTAAAACTCTCTCCTTTTTTTTAACCTGGCTCTGTTAATATCAGTTGTGTTAAGCCATGTTCTTTCCATTTCTAGATTATTTATTTTGATTCATCATTGAAAAAGTGCGGGCTTTAACTTGATACTTGATACTTGTTTGAGGACACCTGTGTGGCAAGTTTCATGAATATTCAAGAAAGTGTTTTTGGTCCCCAGAAGTCCTTGGGTTAGTCACCTGTCTGTCACTGGTACGACATCTGACATGTGCACCTTAAAGGAGCTGAGGTTTATTTGGGCTCACAGGCTCAGAGGGTTCAGTCTGTGGTCTAATGACTGTTGCTTTAAGCCTATGTCAGGACAGAAACATCATGGCGGAAGGTCATGGTGGAGAAACGCTTCCCACTTCATGTCAGCCAGGAAGCAGAGGAAGAGGGGGAAGGCCAGAGAAAAGAGATATCCTCCAAAGTCACCCCAGTGACCTACCTCTCCCAGCTGGGCCCCACCCTCCAACAGCCCCATTCAGCTGCAAACTCGTCCTTGGGTTGACCCATGAATCAGGCTGGTGCCTGTCACAGTTACTTTCTCATTGCTAGGACAGAATACCCAACACCCACAGTTGGAGGGAGGGAAGATTTCTTTTACGTCAAAGTTTCAGAAGGTCACAATCCATACATGGGTGGCTGGCAATGGTAGAAGCATATGGCGAAGGCATAGCCATTCACGGCTTGGCAGACAGGAAGCCAAGAGAGGGAAGAAGGACACAGCCACCTTTCCAGGCCCTTCCCCCGTGACCTGCCCTTTCTGGGTCAAGCCCCACTGTTTTCCCCCCCCTCCAACTAGCCACAGTCTCTTAACAACACGCCTGTACTTTACAACTTTAAAATACATGAGGGACACTCCAGATCTAAACCATAACAGCGAACTCATGATACAGGCAACTTCCAAGAGCCGTAACTCTGAACACATGAGACTTTGGAGGACATTCTGGTGTAAATCATAAGAGGGCCTGGATGGACCATCCACTTCCTGGTGGGGGCGGCCCACCAGCCTCCCCACTTGGCCACTTTTCTTCTCTAAATGACTGTGTATAGCTGGGCATCAAATTCACCTTCCTAGGCAGATAAGTGGGGGTGGCGAATCCTGTGGAGAGTAAACGTAGGAATCCGTTCAATAGTTGCCTGACCTGTTGGTGCCTTTCCTCCATCCCATCAACGTGTGCGTGCAAGTTCACTTGTTCCACATTCTTGTCAACATTTGGAATTGGCAGGGCCCAAAACTCTTGTGTTGTTCTGCCCGTTCTGGGTGTGAAGAGAGAGCTCAGTCTGGTTTTCATTTGTAATATGTCTCCGATGACTTCCAACATGGAACATATTTCCTTGAGTTTGGTGATCACATGGCTATGATCTTTTGTGAAATGGCTGTTGGTATCTGAGGCCCATGTAGGTCTTTGGCTTTTGACACGGTGCATTTGAAACCTAGAAAAAGCCTTATTCCCTCTATAAAACTTACCATTGTGGTGACTGCCGATGTGTTTCAGTTTGTTTTTCTTTTTCTTTTCTTTTTTTTTTTTTTGTCTTCTGTCTGAAAGGGCCACGTATCTGATGCTGATTATTTTAGATTTGCCCAGAAGTCACTCACTCACTCAACCAATTAGAGGCTGACACTCTGAGACAGTTCCCATTTTTTACTATTAATATTGATTTTTTTTCTCTCCTTGCTCTGTTCACTTTTCTGTCTTCTGTGGACAACTCATCCTGATGATTCTGTTCGGCCAACAACAAGGGGCAATTTGAAATTGTTGCCACGGAGCATTTCTGATTTGTGGTTTCAGCCTCCTGGGGAAATAGGACGAGGACCAGCGTCACGGGCGATCTCAGGCACAGCTCAGCCTTGGGCCAGATACTCTTTTTGCTAATGATTGCTGAATAAGAGAAATACCTTAGGCAGTGCTCTTCCTCCCTAGCACGCCCGGCTTCCTTCCAGGGCAGCCAGCCACATACCCGGCCGCAGCTGGGATTTTCCGCAACATGGCGGCCCTTACTGCATCCATCCTAGAAGCACTGGCAGGGTTGAAACACGCCTTTCTGTTTGCTCTGGGTGTCCTCTACTACTGAAAAGTGACCTACCCTTTGACACCTGACCTTCCACGAACCTATTCAGACCTCCTTTCCACTCAGTCCCACCTCCTACTGGGCATACACTCCATGAAGGTTGGGGGCAGGGCCCTTGCCCGCCTTTCCTAGATTCCACCAATAAAGGCTTTCCCTGGAGTTTCTTTCTGTTCCTTTGGTAATTCAGAAGCTATGCTAGAGAGGAACATACACCAACCCTGCTAGTGACGTCCCTGTCCTTTGCCTGTTCCCCGGAGCCACATGAAGCTGGCATCTAATTAAATAGAGATCAGATCTCACCTGGTAACACACTCCCTGCATTTTATTATACAGTCCGGGATCCTCTTATTAAATCTGAATTGCACCCATAACTAAGTGTATCGGAGATGTTTAATCCAAGCCTCAGGCTTGTTTTTCCTGCCAGAAATGAGGCAGCTCCAGGTTTTGAGAAAACAGGAAAAAGTAAAATGCCGTCTCCGTAGTTCACTCACCAAGACAAGAAGGGCCGTTTGCTTAGAAAGTGGAGAGTCCTGGGGCAGCCCCTTCCCCAGCTAGTCCCCTCCCTCCCTGAGCGCCAAGCTGGTAGAATGTGGCCTCCACCACCTGGCCCTCCTCAGCATCCTGCTTAACATGGCCTCCTTCACTGGCCTCAGAACACCGATGACTTCTGCCCCCACGCCCTCTGCTCTAGACCAGGGCTGCTACTTCCTCCAAACCTTGGCGTATCCTGCACCCCCGCCTACGGTGCCACCTCCCTTCCTGTCTTAATGAGCACAGTTGGCCCTCTGCACGTCATCTGAGGTGTCACCTCCTCTGGACCATGTCCCTCCTCCCTAGGCCTCCTCAGTGTCCGCACGGGCTCCGTTCCCCTACCCTGGCACCTGAGTGAGGATGTTAAAGTCCTCATCCCAGCAGCCTGTGCATTGACATCATGGCTGCCATGCTGTAGAGGGTCACTCGGTTTCTCAGTGAACAAAATTATGAATAATGGATGGAGGAACGATAAATGGGGAGGGATGAGGGATGGGCTGGCAGGTCGAGGGATGGGAGGGAGGAAGGGTGAAGAGATGAGTGGGTGGATGAATGAGTGGTGAGTGGGTGAATGGAGGGATTAGTGAACTGGAAGAAAGGGAGATGGAAGGATGGCTAGGTGGGTGGGCTGGTGGGTACCTGGAAGAGGGGCAGATGAACTGAGAGGGGTGATTCGTGGGAGAGGAGTGGACTTTGGCTCCGCCCCTTTTCCCGACTTCCTCATCCCCTCCCACGTGTGGGCCAGGCTGTGTGCGTTTCCCAGGTGTGCACAGTAAATTCCGGAAGGTTCAGCCCCTTGCCTGTCTTGCCACAGTGCGGGAAACCAGGAGCAGACTCGGACCCTCCTAACTCGCTCCGTGTCTTCCGGATTGTGGCTCTTAGATCAGATCTCAGGACCCACGACCGCCTGGGATTGTAAGCAAAGTAGTGTGCATTTGGGGAGACATTTCAGAGCTCTGTCCATATTCACGTAGGAGCCTGTGATCCCACAGATGAGGAATTTCATGCATACACGGGATCCCCTCATCTTAAAGGCGCATGGTTGATGGGCCTTTTCTGGTGTGTTTTCTGAACTCACTCCTTTCACCCTGGTGCACCCTCCCAACCCATGGCCCAGCACTATAGGAAACCTGGATTCTTGTCCTGGTCCCTAACAGTGGTATTCCTCCCTTGAACTTTTGGAAGGAAGGAAGGAAGAGGAGGAATTTCACAGCCTGGTCTCTGTGGAAACCCAGGCTGGGCAACCAGACTGCTGACATACACTGTCATCTGCGCGAGATGAATTTACCCCAAGTGGTTTTACTTCCCAGAGCCAGGTAAAGGCCTCTACGCCATCTATTAAAATTTTTCAAACAACCCTACAGAGAAGGCATTTGCTTTCCTGCTCTTGTAGCGATGGGAAGCTGAGGTCCAGAGGAGTTAGTTCACTTGTCCCAAATTCCTCAGCCAGTAAGAAGCAGCCTGCAGCAGGTTGAGTCCAGAGTCCATCCGTGCCTTTCTATCACCCAACCGAGACTTTGCCATCCAGTTGACATATTGCCTGTGTTTGTTGATTGACCAAATGGAGTAAACCCCTCCGCGCCATCCACGTTGCTGGCCTTTGGAGATGCTACGTTACGTCTAGGGTTAATTTCCAGGGGGTGATGTGAGGTCGGGATGAGCGCTGGCCACTGGCCCCTGATGGTGTCATCTCTGTACCTAACATGGCTACTTTGAGAAAGGGAGTCCTCAGGCCTAGAGATTTGGTTCAGTGACCGGTGTGTCCAGCAGCCAGCCGCCAGCGGCTGGATGCAGGGCACTGCCCAGGTAGGCAGGGACCCGTGAGGCCATAGAGCTGCCAATGGCCTTGGTGCTGGCAAAAGAAAAAAGAAAATTTTAAGGCCAAAAACTATGATTTTTTTTCCCTCCCCTAGTTTTTTGAAGTGGAAGAGAGAAGAAGGAAGCCTTGGGGGAGGGGACGGCCTAATGACACACGGAGAGTGGCGTGAAATTAATGATGACTCATTTGTTAAATTGGTGTGTGACAGGAACAAGAAAAAACTGAAATCAGGACAGTCGAGAAGTCGTGATAAGTTTTCAAAACAGAGAGAGAAGCAGGTTGAGGGAATGATCCGGGAAGGCTGGGATTAGGCATGACGAAGCGGGTCTCAGGGATGGGCAGGGAGTGGGGGCCCCGGGGGGGACCGCCGCGGGGGGCGGGAGGCCCGGGGCAAAGGGGGACGGGTGCTCCGAACACAGCCAGACCACGAGTCTCGCGTCTGCCCACACTGGCCACACTCAGTCCCGGAGCCCTGAAAGGACTCCAGGTTCTCTCCCCTCTCCCCCCAGTCCAGTTACTCGTGCCCCCAGGAGAAGTTGCCTAGACAAGGCAATGGTCATCTGCTTCTTCCAGATCACTCTGGAGCTTCCTGGGACACACTGGGTACAAACTAGTTGCCTGGCCTTGGTCTCCCAGTTCTAGTCCAGGCAGCGAGCAGTTGTCCACTCGGTCATCCTCAGCTCGAGCCCTGTGGCCCTTCAATCAGAACATGTCAAGATTCTGGTATGCTCTATCATACCGAGCTTGCTTCAGTCTCAGGGTCTTTGCACATGCTGTTCTCACTGACTAGCCCACCTCATCCTCACGTGAGGGGCAGGAAATAATCCCCATACTCCAACCTCAAGCTTAACCTTCAGGTCAGCAATTGCTACAGAAGAGCCAACTGGCTCCAGCTGTGGCTCGGGCCTGGCTGGATCCGGACTGTCCGTGTCCGTGGGAGTCTTCCTCTGTTCAGCTGCTCCGGGCTGTCTTCACCGTCAGGTCGATGTTGGCTCTACCATCACCTTCAGAGGAAAGGAAAACTTTATTTCTCGTCACCTCAGACAGGATTGCCACCACTTGTTGACCACTTGGTCAGTCCTCTTGAAAGTTTATTCTACTCTGGGCACTGTTCCGAGCACTGAGCGGTCATCAGTGGACAGGGGACAGAGCTCTTCCCATCTTGAACCTTATGTTCTAGGGAGAGAGGTGGCTGATCAACAGGTTGGGACAGGGGAGACAGTAAGTCCCCCAAAACCATGACAGGATGAAGTTGAAGAGGAAGGGGTGGGGAGGACCCGGGTGAGGGCTGTGACCCCTTCTTTCCTTGCCTGGAGGAACTCCTCCTGAGCAACCTCAGGGCAATGGGAAGAAGAGTAGAACTGTTCTCCAAAGGAAAAGGGAGTACTGGTGCCGGAAAGAGGGGATGTGGGTGGTCAGGCAAGCCCAGTAGGTGTCCTCTGTGGACACTGGAGGGAGCACGCTCAGGACCAGGACACAGGATCTCCTTTGTTGAGTGTCCATGGTGTGTAGGGGATTAAGAAGAGATATCAGGCATCAGGGCAGGAAGTGGGGTCCCTGGGAGGTGGGAATCCACCAAGAGGACGCAAGAGTGCAAATATGTGACTCAATCCATCAGCGCCAACGCCAGGATGTCATCACAAGGAATGTCAATTTTGGTCCCTGGCAGAGTCTCCCAAGCAGGGAGGAGGGTCCTGGAGTCACCACAAATATGTGGACTCTGAGCTCACTGTCACCTGATCATAGTCACACATTGCCTGGCACTGTGAGCCAGTCCCCATGGGATATGGAGCCGTGGTTGGAATAAAGTCCTGCGTTGCCTCTCCTCTCTGCACAGTGCTTCTCATGACCTTAAATCTAGGAATGTTCTTGAGGACAGATTGCTTCATCTGTCTCGCGGGCCTCCGCAGGATGAAAGTTGAGAGTTGCGATTAATAGCACTGAGGTAACACTCTCTTCAGAAAGGGCAACTCCCAGAACTGGTAGTGTCTGGGGAGGAAGCCAGGCTTTGGGGTGTGTCTGTTCTTTGGGTTCCTCTTTGTTGGGAAACCATTGGAGGTCCTGAACTAGAGACGAAGGGACCAGGTGGTGTTGCTTGTCCTCAAAACGACCACTGAGACAGGATCATCACCTAGTTTTCATCTCACGTGTTCTTTCAAAGGGGTTGGTAATGACTGCCTAGTCCGCAGCATTGGGAGCAGATCCAGGCCCTTCGGGAGCACATGCTGGGATCCATTAGTACTGCCTGCCGGGGTATGCGAAATCTGCATTGTACACAGCCCAGATATTTGCCACACCTGATCAAACAGTTCAGTAATGCTGTACATCCCTGGGGAAAATGCCTGGCCAGAAAAACATGCAGCACAGTGGTGGAGTGATCTTCCAGAGGCTACATGTCATAAGAAAAACAGACCATCTGTGTTCTGTGTGACCCCAGGCAAGGCATATACTTCTCTGATCCTCAGTTTCCATGTTATCTTGTAGAGTTTTACCCCTTCCGCATAGTGGGTTTTTTTAAAGAAATTTTCCCCATTATATTGATAGGTCTATATGCAACACATAATGTTTCCATTGAACTTATTTTGTGCACAAATGTATCATATCAAAATTATAACCCCTTCCCCTCCTGTTTTGACCCTCCCACAATTTCCCCCTCTTCCTTCCTCCTACTCCCACTGTCACCCCTATTTCATTCTTTTATTTTTTATAAATTATCTCCTTTTCTCCTTCCCACTCTCTCACCTTCTCTTTCCCTCTCTACAAACTCCATCTTCTTACTTTCTTCCATGTCTCTTACATATTTTATGGTTTGATTTTTCTCATATTAGAGAAACCATGTGATATTTAACTTTCTGTGTCTGATTCATTTCACTGAGCATCATGGTTTCAAGGTGCATCCATTTTCCTAAAAATGACTCAAATGTGTCATTCTTAATGGCAGAGTAATACTCTATAATGTATACGTGCTACATCTTCTTTCTCCAGTCACCTGTACTTGGGCATATTGGCACCTTTCAGTATTTGGCTATTGTCAGTTGGGCTGCTATACAGGAGACATTCACATTATCATTACATCAGTCAGATTTCTCAGCCTAAACTTACATCAAAGACTGAATAAATGAATTGCCACATTAAATGAACTTAAGTCTGTATCACAAAAATATTTCACACATAAAGCAATAGATATAGTGGCATACTTATTCACTTCAGAATTTTTTAAGAATTCTTTCCCAAAGAGGAGGAGGTAGAAACAAGATGGTTATTACAAATTTAGTAACAAAGCATGAAATTGAGACATAAAAGTCAAGAGTCACAGGTTGAACTAGTAGCCGATTGAGTTTTTAGCCAATGGACGAAGGCTGTGTGATCGTTTATCTTTACCACTCAATATCAACTTGAGGTAGAAGACCCCAAGAACCACTTATTTGCCAACTCTTACTGCTTTTAGAAGTAATAATATCTCAAATCAAAACCACTGCCTTCTGTCACTCCACCCCCAGCTAAATATCTATAAACATAATACGCATCAAGAAAAGTTTCACAGATTAAGATTTTATACCAATTCCCTGTATTGACTGTAATTATGTTTTGCAAACTAATATACTAATAAAAATAAAAGCTATGGGGGAAAGTTTCACAGATTTTATGAGAAAGCTGGTACTGTTTTAGTGGGACACCAATCAAATGATGGATGTCTACTTTTTTTTGTTACACTTTCTCTTTAGATGTTTCCTTTCCTCCGTGTTCTTTGGTGCTGCTTGTCTCTCTGTCTCTCTCAAAGATTCCTTCCAGTATTTTCTGCAATGCTGGGCTAGCAGTCACAAATTTCGTTAGGAATTTTTGGTCATGCCAAATTTTTACCTCTTCTTCAATTTTCAGGGACATTTTAACTGGATACAACAACCTGGGTTGACACTTGCTATCTTTTAAAGATTGAAAGATTTTGCTCCAGGCTTTCCTGGCCTTTAAATTTTCCATTCAGAAATCTGCGCTAATTCAAAAGGGTTTACCTTGGTAGAATAATGTCTGTTTTTCTCTTGCTGCTTTTAATATTCTCTTTTTATGTTAGATTTCTGAGGTTTTGATTATGATGTGCTGTGATGAGTCTCATTGCTGGTTGTTGTTATTTGGTGTTCTATAAGCTTCTTGTACCTGAAAAATTAATTTCTTACCCTAGACTTGGAGTATTTTCTTACATAATTTCCGTGAATATATTCTTTATACCTTTGGCAATGTCTTCTGCTCTTTCCGCCACACCCGTAATTCTGAGATTGATTCTCCTTGAGTCACCCATCACCTACTGTATCCAGCTACTTTGCTCATTTCTAATTTTGGAGTTGTGCCTAATTGTTTCCTCAGCCTTGCTCCAAGGTCTGAAATTCTGTCCTCACGATGTTTGAGTCAACTTTTCCCTGCTTTCAAATGTATTTTTCATATCCAGAGTTCCAGCTAGATTTCTTTTCAAAATGTCTACTTCTCTGTCAAAACGTTCCTTGATATCTTGAATTTCCTTATTTAGCTCAGCCAACTTTTTATTTGTGGCTTGTATATGCTCAGTAAGCTTTGTATCCATTAGGACCCTATTTGTTTAGTTCTTAATTAAGCCCTCTGATCATTACTTGCTTTTCTTTGAGAAGATCTTGGTTTCCCACCCCCAGGGGTGGAGCTTTCCGCTACTACTCAAGCTGTCCAGGGCATCAGCAGCCTTTCTGTCCTCTCCACAACTGTCTCTTGTGCCAGTTTTTTTCTAGGCACTAAGATTGACCCCCAAAATCTTGATGTGCTCTTCTGAGTCTGGTTTTACTCTAAACAGTTCAGTCTCGGGCTCTTTTAAAATAAAAATGGCTCCTGCTTATGTCACTGTTATGGCTGCCAAGCACTGCTTCTGGGCTGGGTTCCAGGAGGCCTTTTCTAGGGAAGACTCACATGGCATTTGAAGTTTGCACTACCCACGGCTCGTGTTTGGAGGCTGGAGCTACCAGCTGCTGTCAGTTCCCACTTCTCCCACCTCCACAGTTACCTCGGCCAGAGGTTCCGGGCACTGGGCTTTCCTCCATCTGCAGATGCTGGTACGTTGGACCTCTCTCAGTCAGCCTGGGGAGGCCTCCTGGGCAGCTGTTTTCCTCTCCCACTGATGTGTCTTTGGGATTTCTGATCTTCGTGTGGCCTCCTTTCAGTTGTTGGGCCGCTCCTTTCTCTCCTAAGTTGAACAGGTAGTTTTTAATTATAATCTCAACTTTTTAAATGAGGCCCCGAGGAGACAATGCATAGCTCTGTCGCTTGACTGCCATCTTGACCGGAAGTCGACGTGGTGGGATTTTAAGGATTAAGTGAGATTGTATACACCCAATGGCACATACACAGAGGGGGACCTCTTTAACCTCTATTTCTGCCTTTCCGCCTGACTCATTGAGATGTCCATCCAGCCTGACTAAATGGGAAGTCAGGAAAGGGAGGGAGAAGATCTTGGAATAACTGGGATTGGGGGATTAAGAGGGGCTGACCCAGAAATGAACTGAAGCCTGAACAATTGCAAAGCAATCATAAATTTGAAAAGCTAACCCTGAAGGTTCCAGAACTGCAGGCATGAGCTTGCCTGGCTGTAGGCAGCCTCCCTGGAGGAGCTCTTGACATGGTGGGTAAGAGCATGAATTTTTAAGCTGGACTTTGTGGGGTTAAAGCCCAGCTCTCCCATGTGCTGGCTGTGGTCATGTGCCTCAGTTTACTCAGTTATGAATGGGAACAGAAAGAATGCCTTCCCTATGGGATTAATGCATTAGTTAAATGAAATCTAGACAAGAGAAACCATTGGCCCCTTTCCTGTACGTTGTCATAGCCATTAATATTATTGTGGCCTGTCAAGCATCTGCCTCTCTGTGGCCTGGAAGTGCACCACAGAGCCTCTTGATTTCTGTCACCTCTAATGGGGGACATTAAGGCCACCCCAGAGGAGAATTTCCCCCATCCTTTCTGGGAAACACATCCCTCCTGTGGTCCAAGGTCGGAGGACATCTGAGCCTGCTCAGGGACCACATGTGGAGGTCCCGGAGTCTCTTCCTGCCAGATGGTGTCCCCGGGGACCATCATTACTGATCCCGACAGCAGGACCACGCCACATCCCATTGTCACGCTCCTGTAATCAGCCAAGAAACTCACAATTTGATATTTGGAAACAATTAGTCCAGTTCACGGCCTCTGCAGCGCCAATTAATGTGGATGCAACCATAAATTATGGGAAAGCCGGGACAGGCATGAGGGGATGAGGTCACAGCCATCACCCTCCGGGTCAGGAGACATTCCTCCAGCAGGGGTCTGGCAGCAGGAGAGCCTCTCTAAACCACACAGGGGAGGCCACTCTCCACAAGGGACCTCCAGGGACCCACGACCTGTGGCCTGTGGCCAGGGCCCCTAAGGTCAGGTGCCGGAGAGTGAGGGAGGCCCAGGCCACGAGTGCTGAGCCCGCCTGCCAGCCCCTTCCTCCTCCCGAGCCTGTCCCCCACCATCCTTTACCCACAAGGGGAAGATGCACAAACCACTGATCTCTAGGGCTCTCAAAACCCACCTCAGCTTTGTGTGATCCTTGCGGCCCGGCAGCACCAATATGCTTGCTAAACCTGTGGCACGCTGGGAGGGGGATTCCCAGGGGTGCGCAGAGGGCCCACCCTGTCTGGAGGCAGGTGCTTACGAGGCAGGCAGTCGCCGTTCGGTTTCCAGGTTGGACATTTGCGGCCTGCACCTGGGCTCAGTTCTCACACTGGCCGAGTTGCATTCTCCCATATGTGAAATGGAGATTTCTTCTTTTCACAGGAGAAAAATACATTGATCACAGCCTTGAGGGCTGCTGTGGGCAGTGGCTGGGGCAGCAGGTCGCAGAGAAAGGTCCAGGGTCCGGACAGAACACTGTCCGCCCAGGCCGAGGAGAGGGAGCAGTTGGCACACTCTGCTCCAGGCTCACGCGTGCCTACTGGCAGCCTCGGTCCGCGCTGGCTGTGGGCCGTAGACGTCAGCTGCTGGCCACGTGGGGTCCACAGACAGCAGCTCACTGCCCAGCCTGTCTCTCTCCCCCAGCCAGGGCGCCAGAGATGCAAGGGCAAAAGAACACGAGAGGACGGAAGTGACTGTCATTTTGTCCCGTGATCTCAGGCATGACATCTGTCACTTACGCTGTCTTCCTGTCATGCCAAGCAAGTCACTGGGTCCCGCCCACACTCCCAGGAGGAGTCGTCACAGAGGGTGCAGGGATGAATACCTGAAGGCCAGAATTAGATGCCCCCAGGGCTGGCCGTCCACCTGCCTCGGAGGGACAGTTGGCATCCTTACCTGGTGAAATGTGCCACTCGTATTATCCTGTTTAATCCTCACTGTGAGCTAAAGTATTAAGCACTCCTTCAAAAATAAGGAATGCTGGCAGGGAAAGGAAATACATATTAATAAGCAAAAGAAAAAATTCTGCAAATACTATTAATTTTTTTTGCACCGAGGATGGAACCCAAGGCCTTTTCACTGAGCTATGTCCACAGCCATTTGTTATTTTTTATTTTTAGAGAAGAGTCTTGCTAAGCCACTAAGGTGCCCAGGCTGGGCATGGTTATACAATCCTTAGCCCCCATCACCCCCCCCCCCCGCAAGTGCCAGGACTACAGGTATGTGCCTCCACATTCAGTTTAATATTATTATTTTATAGATGCTAAAGTTGGGGCTCAGAGAATCGAATCATTTACCTAGAAATCAAGAGGTACCGCTGAAATTTGTGTTTTCATCTCTGGTGTCTCTTTCCATGAAGGTCAAGCCACTGTCTTTGGGATGTGGCCACGGACAGCCCAGACTGCCCTGAACTTGGAAAGTAGCATGCTTGATTAATGGGGTCAGGAAGCCAGCATCCTGGCTGGTCAAAGGAACCTTGCAAACAAACCGTAATTCGGTAATGCAATTTCCTTGCCTGGGGGCAGGCTTACATGTTCTGGGTCAGAGACGCAACCTCCTCAGCTTGTGTGGCTGGGTCTCACTGGATGCTGGAAGGTGCTTGGTAATTGGAGTTAGCATCGTCCGTGTGGGTTAGAATCAGGAAAGCAGAGCTAATTCCGTTCAGAGGAAACTGTCTTGAACCCGCGAGGGCAGCAAAGCCAGTAGCATTACCAGGAAGAAGGGTCCCCACTGTGCCACGCTCAGAGCAGGGCATCCTTCTAGATGTACGCAGATATCCGATTTATAAGGAATGGGAAGTAGTGCCCAAGCCAGTCCTAGCTCCCCATCCCTCCTCAGTAAGCCCCCCAGCCCCTTTAAGCCCCATTCCTGTGACCCCTAAAATTATCAATAGAAGTGATGACCATCACAGGTGCACCCCAAGGACAAGAAAACTCAGGGTATTTAAGTCACCTAGTGGACAGTAGGTGCTCCGTGTGTAGCCATGCAGAGACCTGCCAACTGCCTGCATGGGCTCCCCGTGCCTGGCGCAGGCTTGGACCTGTGGCGTGTCCGGGTGACCGATGAGAGAAGGAGAAAGAAGCAACTTTAGAACAAGGCAAAGGCTCGGACCATGCAAGTGGTAGAGCTCCATCTGTTCTCACGTGGGGAATCTGTGTGAAGTGGATTATAAGCCGATTTCCTTTGGGGGGAAAAAAAAAAGCTTGAGGCAAATAAGTCAGTGATATTGACCCCGACCCAGAAGTTAGGGGTGTGTTTTAACCACTCAAAAGGTCAGAGTGTCCCCAGTCTGTGAAAGGCAGCCAGGGTGGACCTGTTTAGAAGCAATGGTGGCTTCTCACGAGAGATGGCTTGCTGAGATTTGCTGCTGGATGAATCTGGGGTGTCACCCATGTGTCCTCCTGGGGACCTTTGTGTATAATCTGGAGAAATTCTTTGCTTGCTGTAGACCCCTGAAGGAAAGAATCCATGGACTCTGTGACCTTGGGAGAAAGGCTAACTTCTCTAAGAAATGGCCTTCCTGTCGCCACCTTGCAGGGCTATCCTAAGGACTTGGAGGTGACACTGAGGTCACAGCGCCTGGAGCTTGATGTAAATCCTCGATCATGGGTAGTTCTTGTTACTGTTTAGAGCTGGGCTTCTTTAAGATGATTCCAGAGGTCAGGAGAGCCTTCTTTAGTCCCAAGGCCTAAATCTGGGGGTGTATCCTTAGAAACAAGTCAAGGCAGGACAGAACGTTTGCTGGACACAGGGAAAATGGACGTGGCCTTTCTGACGGCTCAAGGTAGGCCGGGGACAGGGAAGGGTGACAGGGTCCCCTTGCCCTTCTACGCATTTTCTCTGACGGTTCCTTGCCTCTGTTCACCTCAGTCTTGGTGTTTTCTCTTCTCCTTGGGTTACGGGACAAAGAAACCCCTCCCATCCTAGCCAGTAACTCAGTTTTCTAGAAGCAGGCACTGAAACAAGACCAGCCAGGCGTGTGAAAAAAAGATGGATGTTCCCAGCCACTAATGGTCTTGAGTCCACCATAGCTCTTGGCCAGAAGGGAGGCCATGTGCATGTGTGTGTGTCTCTGTCCACCCCTGGCATGGGAGATGCTCTCTTGATGAGCCAGAGATGGGTCCTTGTGAATCAGCGACAACCCCACCACACAGGGCCACCGCACAGCCTTCTCATCTGCTGGGGGGCGGCAGGTGGGGGCCCTGCCTGTTGTGTTCAGGGGCTGCCAGCTGCCCATGGCCAGATATTAAATTCTGCTCAGCATCCCATCTGGTGGCTGCTCTGGCTGGCCAGGACGATTCCCCGTGGGCCAGCTCTGGGCTCTGGACAAGCCACTGTGCCCACACCTGACCCTCTGGTGACCCTCAGGCAGGGCTGTGGTCAGCTAATCAGGAAGGCCCACCCCTCCATCCAGTGCTGCCTGGGCTCCTGTCCAAGGAGGTATCATGTTATCGTGTGTCGCCAAAGTACAGGAGCCAAGAGCACAGCAGCTGGAATCCCATCAACCAGGCTCCTGTGCTCCTCCAGTGGGCTCAAGCCTGACCCTCCCTGGGCCTCAGTTTCCCCCTTGTGGCTCCCATGATGTGAAAACACTGAATCAGAAAGACCATGATATGAACAGCAGGATAGCTTGGCCCTGGCTCTTCTGATCTAGCCCATGGCTCCCGGTCTTTCTAACACCAGGGACCAATTTAGTTGAAAACCATTCTCCCAAGGCAGGGGTGGGGCTCTTGTTCCACACACAGTAGGTTCTTGGAGGAAGGCTTTGAAATGGCCCCAGCAGGAGAAGGGGACCAGGAAGCAAAATTCCTCCTCCTGTCAATCAGCTGTGACTTCAGAACCTAATAGGAGCTCGCTGACCGGAGGCGGAGCTTCGCTTCCTGCTCACAGCCTGGGTCTTCCAAGGCCATGAACCAATACCAGGCCTAGATCATTCTGCCTAGTGGGAGCCCGCCCTGTGCCTGTAGGATATCCAGCACGCTGAGCATTAAGCCCTAGCTGCCCCAATTTTACAACCAAAAATGTTTCCAGGCATTGCCAAATGTCCCGAGGGACTCTGACACACCCCGGCTGAGAGAGATTGGGTGTAGAGTGTTTCCCGCAGTGCCTTTGACATGCTCAGGACCCGATGGCCACTTACCAGGTAGCTACCGGGTTCTGAGTTTAAGGAGCTGAGGTGGCTTTGGGGTGCTTAGGAAGTTATTGGCCTAAATGCTCAACAATTTAGCTGCTAGTGTTGCCAAAGGATCTTTCTGGTGTCCCACCTCCACAGACCAGAGAGTCAAAGGTTTAAAGACTATATGGTTTAATATTCATTCATCAAACGTATGTGGGGAGCTACGGAGCAAGAAGCGATGAAAAACATGTGACCTGGGTCATGTGCAGGAACAAGAAAGGGGCGGGTAGCCAGGAACTGATGACTACGGTTGTCACGTCACGTGTCCTTTTTCATGTTGTCATCGTCCTTATTATGTTGCTCACACTTACCACCTACTCTGTTGCAAACAACATGCTAGAGATCTTACATATATGATCCATGCCACACAGCAGGTGTATTTTTGCTATTTCTGTGGTTCAGATGAGGAGATGGGATATTAGAGGACCCTGCCCTTGGGCCCCGGTCACCTGGCCCAGCCCCAGGCAGGGAAGGGTTAACACTCCAGGAGTGGGGCCACTAGCAACTCAGGGAAGAGGGACACATAAAATGAGGACAGGGGGCCGAGGACACGGGCCCTCTCGAGCTGGGACAGCCGCACGGTCATCTTGTAGGGCAGCAGACCTTTCGGGGGATACGCAGTAGAGACACTCCTTCGCTGTGCTGAGACCGTCCCCTCGCACCCCACCCTGCAGGGCCAGCTGCACCCAGAAGCCCTTTCCAGGTCGCTAGTGGCCACATCTACCTTCCTTTTCTAAGTTGTGATTCCCCGAGCAGTGACCGAGAGGGTTCAGGGCCCAGCTCAGGGGACATCTGCCACACCCAGTGCAGAGAGGGCTCCCGGGAGGTGGAACTTTCAGTGGAGAAATCAGGGAAGTCCTAGTCAAGCCAGCAAGCCTAGTTACCCTACCAGTAGCCTCTGGTTTGCCAGCACTTTACCCAGGGGTCTGGCAAACTGGGGTCTCTGCAGGCACATGCTTGTGGAGTGGCTCAGGCCTGCTCCCACACACAGCCAGCCAATCACTCCTACCCTGGAAGGTGACACTGGGCCACTTAGCGGCACAGCTGCTCCATAGCTGCTCAGAAGCAGGAGAACCTGAGGGCAGAGAGGCCCAGGGAGGGGCAGGGGTAGGGACATGCCCAGGGCTACCCAGAGGGTTGGCAGCAGAGCTGGAACAAGACAAGTTTAAATTTAAGTGAAAAGCAGACTACTAATAACCCGTGGGGCTTATCAAGGTCCTGCCACATCCAGCCCTAGCGTCATGTCACTGAATGCCCATCCTGACCCCCAAAGGTCAGACTTTTATTACCAGAACCGCTTAACAGAAGAGGAAACTGAGGCACAGATGTGTTCAGTGACTTGCCCTAGGGCTCCCAGATAGGAAGCAGTAGAGCCCTGACCTCGGCCTGGGAGGTCAGACGTGGCTGGTGAGGAATGTAACCACTGGACCACACTGCCACCTAAAGGTGGCGCCTCACCTCAGAAGACGGCAGGGATTACCTCAGAGAGTAGCTTCCTGCCTTTGACACGTAACAGTGATGCATATGTATAAGGTACACAGTGTGAGGTTTCAACACACATGCGTTACGTGGAACAATCCCATTGGGTAAAGAGCCTGTCTATCACCCTGAGCATTTTTTCACTTCGGCATGGGGAGAGCACTGGGAACCTCCTCTTCCAGCTCCCTAGAAACACACAAAGCATGATGGTCGCTGCAGTCACCTTCCGGGCATCAGAAGAGCACCTGTTCTTCCTTTTGGCCTGTTGTCTACCCCTCACCACCCAGCCCCCTCTGCTGTCCCTGGACGAGACTCTGGCATGCAGAACAAGTCAGTCATGAACAGAACACACACAGTGACAAGCAGGCCACCAGGAGGCTGAGAGCGGTGAGAGCTCTGCTGGGTCACAGGAGAGCCCAGGGACTCTGCAGACCCGGCAGGACCCCTTCACACTGTCTGAGGAGGCAGGAGGGCTTCCTGAGGAGGCACCATCTCCATTGGCATGTGAGTCATGAGTGGGGTTTAGCCTGTGTGAGAATGGGTGGGAAGATAGTCTGAAGAGGAACTTGTGCAAAGGCCCCGGGGTGGAAGACTAGGACTCAGGCCAGCAGTGGTGAGTCACTCTGTTTGGCTGGAGAGGTGAGCAAGGGCCAGACCACATGGGGGTGAAGGGGGGGGGCGTCGCTGTGTAGCTCGTTAGTGGCCATGTGAGCTTGAAGTACGGAGGTTGTGTCTTTGTGATTCGCCCGTTACCTTCTATATCTATCCCAGTGAATGGGGGATTCGAGAAAGGAAGGGAAATGGGCAGGGGAAGAGGGAAAAGGGAGGAAGGAAGGAAGGGCAACTGGGTAGATGAATGAATGGCGAGTGGATGAACAAAACTTACGCAGCTAGAATAGAACGTAAGCCCAAGGCACGGCGAGGGGACCTCAACTTGAAAGATGAAAATAGTTTTCATTGATCAAAATGACCGAAAATGAGAAGACCCTCCCCTTGAGGATGTGCATTCTGTATGTCGGAGGATGTTGAAAACCAAGCTGGCATGGGGTTTAAGTGATTGGTAGTATTAATATCATACTGATAGGTATTATTTTGTGCAGCGCTGCATATTTCCAAACCAATTTCTTGTGCTGTGTCCCCTTCTGATATTATAACAACCCTGCAATTTGTGGAGCATCCCAGCTACGATCCCCTCTGCACCGACAAAGATATTCAAAACAGGAGACATTTCGTGACTCCCCTGTCTATTGACAAATAGAACCGACCTGGGAAGCTCTCTAATTCCAAGTCCCCTGCTTTTCCCAGAGAACTCAAGTTGACCTCCGAAGTTTGTTCTAACTCAGGAATGACAGATTCCTTCTTTGGAGACATCCCTGGCCTGTGGCAGCCTGAACCCACAACACAAATTATTATTTAAGCTCTGATTCAGAAAACTGACTACTGAAGATAGAAACAGTGGCTCTGGAATCGTCAGATCGGTGTCTTCTCTTACTGGCTGTGTGGCCTTTGGCAGTTCGCTTCACCTCTCTGAGTTTTAAATTCCTCATGTATTAAATACAGGTTACTGAGACTGACTTTACAGGGTTGCTGAGACAGATTGGTGCTATAAAGTAAAGGGATGTGACATTCAAGGTTCTTTTGGATGGAAGGGACAGAATCCCAGTTCCAGATAAACAGTGTTACATGCCTAGTTTCCTCTGCTCTTGGCTTGTTTTTCTCTTGAATTGGAGGGACAAGGGGCTCGGTCAGAAGCCTCTTTCAGGTAGCGGGAACCATACCAACCCCAGTCTCAGATTATCAGCCTCAGCACAAGGGCAGCTTCCTTTCATATTCATAGTAACCGTATATCAGTTCCAAGGAAGGACTCCGATTGGCCCGGCCTAAGTCACATGCCCACCTTTCTGGCCTGTCAGTCTACAGGAGAAGTAGGAGACACTCTGCTAGGCCAGGCCTTAGTTACACACTGACCATGATATGCAAAGGGAGTAGAACCTCTCATGAGAGGATTAGAGTCTAAAACATCATTAAAATCCTTCGCAAATGTCTAGGACAGTGTCTGGCATGTAATAGCTGTTCATTAAATCGGAATGTAATTGCTGCTGTTATCATCCAAGAACCAATGATCATCTCATCTGGAGTGAAGGCAGAAGCTGCAGCTTTAAAGACTTGAGAGAATTCCACAGGGAGACGAGAAAGACAAATAGAAAGTCGAGACAGCCGCACAGAGCTCGGAATACCAAGTTCACGCTCCTCAGGGAGGATGTTGCACCAGCATCCTATAGAGGTCTGCTTTGAAGGACAATTTGTATAGAGCATAGCTAGAATGTGGGGCTTGGAAGGCCGCAGCATCCCACCTCCTGAAACAGGCAAACTGCGCTCCGTGATGCTTCCTTTCTTTACCTATTCCCATTCATCCATCACTGTACTCAGTCTTCTTTGAGGTCCTCCCTGTGAACCCTGGATTCTTAAAGGCAAGACACTAAGAACCGTGAGTTCACACAGTTCAGTACTTCTGTGGCTAGGTCAATAAACTTGTATTGGATGGTTGAATCTTGAATCGCTGAAATCATTTTTCTCCCTTGGACAAGACTTTAGAGGGGGACACCTGTAGACCCCACACCTCTCTGAAGATCACAAGCTGGTTTCAAGGCCAGGCATCACGAGGGCCCTGCACATATGTTTTCATTAACTCCCAGAACACTTTCCAAGTGTAATGTGTTGCCAGCATTGAAAACTCGAATCTCCTGTAAAATCTGAATCGGAGGGGCCCTCCTTGAAAACCTAGAAGACCCAACACTGCTGGAATTACGTCCAGCGTGGCTGAGCTGGTACCAAGTTGCGTCCACCCCTGTACACGTGGCTTACACTCGGCACTTTTCCAAGGTCCAGATCACTTTGATTTGCTAGTACATTGACTCCTGCAGGCGTTTGAGCCTGACTCCTTGGCATTCGAAGCCATGGATGACAATGTCAGATTTGCTGGTGGTCCCTCCCTAGCCAAGCAGACTCCCGGACCACCCAGAACCCTCTGCAGCTGTCACTCCAAAATCCCCATGAAGTAAAGAGCTAGAGCGAGAAAGGAGACGAGAGTTCTCCCCAGAGACAGGTGAGGCCCAGCCTTGCCTTTTCCGTGCTGTTTTCAAACCCAGCCTATTAGGTGAAGCCGCTTGGAGAAATGAAAGCCAAGCAACCAAGTGGCTTTCGCTGCGCGGAAGATGAGTGTTTTACCCGATGCAGCAGGAAGGCGGTTTGAAGCGCCCCAGAATTGCCTCATTCAGCCTGTGAATAGCGTGATTCTCAGGCTGCTCTGAGCTCAGAGAGACTCTTCAATGAGCAGATGAGTGCAAAACAAGGTTGAATGGTGCTTCAACTCGCTGCAGGGCTGGGAGGACTTTGCAATCGCTCCGGGATGATTGGTGCCCGCCTCCTTCTACAGGCTGGGGAGTTGCGAGGGAGGGGTGACTCACATTCCCATTGAAAGGGTGTTTATTGAGTACCTACTGTGTACTTCAGACGCCATCCCAAGACCGTACATTCCCTAGCTACATCATCAGCCCAAACCTTTTCTGAATCCTTCTGCCTGACTTTCTACTGGAAACACCCACTCAGATGTCTTGCACACATGGCGAACATCGATGTGCTAAACTCGGCTCTCTCCTCCCCCAACTCCAGAGCTCTCTGACATCTTCCCCATCTCAGTCAACATCAACCTCATCTCTACAGTTGCTCACGCTGAAAGTTAGACGTTATTTGACCTTACTTTTTCTTGAAATCGGGGAGAAATTTTGATTTTTATAAGTTCTGGGGTTTATGAGTGTTTTTATGTGTGTACAGCACAAGGATGGTCATACTGGCTCAAAGAGCAGTGGCCAGAAAAGGAGGGAAACCAAATAGGGTTCTAGTGGATAGGTAGGAGCCTTCCAAATACATCACCGACCCTCACTGGCACTCCAGGATTAGGTGTTCTGTGCAGTAGGAAAGTATTTTTTCCCATCCTCAATTTATGAGCCTGAGCCTCGTGAGGGAGCAGCCACAAGATCGCGTTGACAGTGACAGTTGACAGGAAGCAAGGATCTTTAGAAATAACTGGTTTCTGTGTGTGTGTGTGTATGTGTGTGTGTGTGTGTGTGTGTGTGTGTGTGAAATATTATCTGGATTAAATAAGGTAATGCAGGCGAAAAGCTCAGCGGAATCCCTAGTAGAAAGCCAATAAACAATGACCACTGTGACAGTTGTTAAGTAGTCGTGGTTGGATTAGCTTGTCAGAGATTCATCAGAGAAGCCCAGAAGCCTGCACACGTAGCCGGTGGGGGGTGGGGGGTCTGCCTGAGCTTCAGTAGGTTTGCCTGCATCTTTTCTTGAGCTAAAATGGAAATTCAAGATAATTAAGTAAAAAGAGAAGGTATTTATTGTATTGAAAAACCTGATTGAACATGATTTTTTAGCCATTATTTATAGTTGCTTTATAACAATTCTATTATCTTAAAATGGTTTATGAAGACTTACCAGAGAACTAAGGGGAGGTCTAAATGTGTTCTCTCCTCGTACACCTGTTCTCTGTGACCTGGAAGGATTAAGAAAAGGTCTTGCCCTATTCTTTCAAATTCATGTAGAATCCTGGCCGGGTGGTACCACGCTGTAACCTCAGTTCTGTGGAAGGATGAGGCTGGAGGATCGCAAGTTGGAGCCCAGCCTAGGCACCTCAGCAAGGTCTTGTCTCAAAATCATAACTGAAACTTGGGCTGGGTTTGGAGCTCAGTGTGATGGCCATAGATGGGATCCCCCCCAAAAAAATAAAAGATCACATAAGAAACAAGATTTGGAAAGGGAGCTCGTGATCATCAGACATGGTTACTCTGGGAATGAGGAAGTTAAGAGCCAGATAAGCAGGTAATTTGCCCCTGTCAGGGCTAGTACCATACTGAGCTCTGGTATCTCCCATGATGCTCTTCTTTTCCATGGGCAAAGATTGGGAGATTCATGTCTTATGAGCAATGAGTCAGAATTTTCCTCCTAATTTTCCTCCAAAGTCATTTTTATCTGACACATAATAGTTGTACATATTTACAAAGTACATAAATATACGACCTCCTCTTTAATCATCCACAGCAGAAAATTGGTCACCAAGTCCTGGTGGTTATTCTCCCAGTGGATCTACCAAGGTAAGGTAGTATTAGTTGCTGCTGGTTGCTTTGACAGGTGAACCCTGTCATCTCAGGGACATAATGTATGATAGAAGCTCATTATGATGTCAAAGTCTAATGAAGGTCTCAGATGGTGATTTAAGGATCCACAAAACTCCCATCTATGACTCCACTGTCCCCCCAGGGCTTTGCTTCCAGTTAATGAACAGAATCAGAGAAACAGCGCACATACACCTGCTCTTAAATTCTTCTGCACAGAGCGACACCATTTTCATGAGGAAGAGCCAGTCACGTGACCTCATCCCAACAAAGTCACTGGGAAATGTAGTCTTGATTCTTCAGCACAACCCAATATGGTAAGCTGTACTGTCATTCCCATTTCACAGATGTGAAGATGAGGTTCATAGAAAGAATGTGGTTTCCTTCAAGGTCATACAACAAGAAAGTGGTAAACTCCAGGCGTCTGATCTTCGGCTGAGGACTTTATCTAACATGTCCCTTCTGAGAGCTCCCACTGCGAGGACTACAGATTTGTCTTCTTCTGCTCGGTGGACAGATCATGGCAGAATCCTCCTCTGTTTCTATCCAAGAAAGGATACACATTCCCACAACATCACTGAGGAGAGGCAGGCGAAGGACCAGCTCACAAGCATGCTGCCAGAGTCAAGGGAGAGCTGTAAGGAATCGTGCAAGACCTGGAGTCAGGGTCACCTCAAAGAGCAAGAGGAGAGAACAGCAGGTAGAGCTGGAAGACGGAGCTGTGGGAAGGGACTGTCTTTAACCCAGGCCAACAGGGAAAGCCAGACCCAGAAGGGAATACGCCGGACTCACTGTCCTTCCACACCCCATTGTCCTGCTGATGATTGTTATTGGCTTAATCTAAAGGAAAGGAAGCTCATTGATGGGGTCAGCAGTTGAGTAGACCTCGAAAGGCAACCGGATACCATCCCCTGCCCCTGGTGGAAGAAATGCCCATCCATTAGGGTTTCACTAGTTTCAAACACCGTAAATGGGCTCTGGTGAAAACGGGAGAGATTCGGTGTAGCTCTAAGATTTTGAGATAAAATTGAACAGCGAAGTCACAGGAGGAGGAAACAGCCCCAAGAATTCACGTGAATGGAGAAGGAAGCTTCACACAGAAAATCAGGGTGCAGCTGTGAGTAAAAGCGGATGTGAATGCTAGGCCCGTAAAAATAACAGACATGTTCACTGGACTCGCTCCTACCAACGAGAAAATAAAATGAAGGCAGTCGAGAAGCTAATGCCTCATCAAACCTCATCAGTGTCATGCCAATCAACATGTGTGCTGGAGGAATGAATGAGCCAAGAGGGGCCCAAGAATTGGCATTTTCTCCAGAGGACACCAGCGATTTTGCTTAAAGTGCAGGAGGTGGTGTGCAAGACTGCACCTTGGATTGCTCTGACTTGGGTTGGAAGAAGGGATTGCAGGGAGCTCATCGTGGGGGTGGAGGGCTGATGAATTGACCTAGGTGAGGAAGATGGCAGCTCGGCCTAAGTATGGTTGTAGAGAAGGGGAGATGGGGTTGTAGTGGAATTGGGGGACAGGCCATAGTCACAGCCTCAGGGAGATACAACAGTTGCTAAAAACAGCTCAGAGCCCTATTGGTGGGCAGGATAGGGGACAGAGTAGGGAGATGAGGGACTCTGGATGCAGGGAGATGTTGACAAACTTGCCAGATGCCATAGCACCCCAATCCTCCACAGCTGATGACTTCACAGCCCCAAATACCCCTGGAGTCCAAGCCAATCCTACAAGCTGATATAAAGTTCCCTACTAGCCACTAAGATAATGGAGGCCCAGCCACTGACCCCAAGGAGTGTCCCTTCTGCAAGCACAGGGGAATGTGCCCAGGGACAACCTTGCTGGAATCATGCATAAGATATCACCCAGGAGATGTCCAGGGCCTAAACACAGCATTTCCAAGGAGGAGCCAGTTAGCCCAGGACTAACCATGGCTCCAGAACGTGGCTTGCATCCAGACAACCCCTGAACCACACAAGAACCTAGGCAAGGGCTCAGTTCCATCAGTAGCAAAATACAAGTTCCCCCTGGGCATTCCGAAGTGTGCCATCCCTTTCAGGTCTTTGCTTATTTCTGGCATAAGGTGCCCTCCCTCCTGCCCACCCACCTTCCTGGCCAACTGTAATCATTCTCCAATCCCCCAGCTCAGAAGCTGCACCTGCAGGGGTATGGGTGACGTGGGTGCGCCAACGGGGCAGGCCGGCCTCCCCTGGCTGGGCTGTCATCTCTACACCATGTCTCAGCATCGTCCTGAACACAATGCGTGTTCATTGTGTGACCTTGACTTAGTTATTTAACCTTCAAGCTTTCATTTTTTCCTTGAAAAAGTGTTATTTTTTTAATAGGAGTTCCCAAATAATGCCACTGAGACCCTTAATGATGTGGCCCTTCTGAGGTGCTTAGCTCGGTGCCTCAAGCACAGCCAACAGGCAGGACGTATTGGCAGTCGTTGGCCTCGGCCACTTCTCCATCTGGGGACAGATTGCACAACCCACCGCAGACCGTGTTTTGCCCACACCTGGGATTACCCGAGACCTCAGATGGCCCTTACTGATCTCTGCTGTTGTCCTACTAGCATTGATCAAATCTCAGTACTGCCTTTCTCTTGGGGTGTTAATTGGCCCAAGAACCCTGTGGGTTGGGACCTAACAGATTTCTGAGAAAAGTTATTGGGAACTTTTGCATGGAAGCAACCCAGAAAGGAAAATCAAAGGTTCTTCAAGTCCTTGGGAAAGTTTCTGTAGGCTTTTGTATTTTTTAATATTAAAGGTCCTCCTCCAGGGCTGGGATGGAGTTCAGTGGCAGGGCGATTACCTCTCGCATGTGAGACCTTGGGTTCAGTCTTCCATCCTGGTAAAATAAATAAATCCTACTGAAATATTAGCTGGGCCCAGCAGTGCATGCTTAAAATCCCAGCACTCTTGGAAGGCTGAAGCAAGGGAATTGCTCAGACTGGGAAACTTAGCAACATAACAGGAACTTGACACCAAATTTAAAAATTAAAAATCAGTGGTGATATAGGTCAGCCCAAAAATTCTGAGTTCAACTCCAGTACTGGGGGTCGGGGTGGGGGGAGGCCTTCTTTAACCACATGTCAAATAAAGATTTTTACTTCCTGAACTTAAACTTTTGTTGAGCACCGACTGTACATACTTGTTCTAGGGCATCGTCTCTGCTGCGTTCGCCCCAGTCTGGCCTTCTGCCACCTCAATGTGGCATTTTGGCCATGAACTTGGTACAATTTGGTGTTCTCTTGTTTATTTGGGGGCTTTGACGTTATTATGTCTTTCCTTGTGTATGTTTCTCTTGCCAACTACACGAGCCACCCCAGGAGGGCCGGACTGGAGTCTGCTCAGCCTGTCCCCTCGCGGCTACCATGTGCCGTGGGTGTCCAACGAATATTCATTCAGGAAATGAACATGAAACACTGGGCCGGGGATTCACAGTGGGTAACACATATGAACAGTAAGGTAGGATTCTGAGTGTAAAATGCTTATTCACTGGCCAAGAATGGATTCAAGGCAAAGAAACATTTCAGTTCTGCAGAGATAATTAAGTGTGTTCTGAGAGGGGCCTTCATGTTCTCTGAGAGGCAAAGAAAACAGAAGTATCCTCAGATGCTGCCTCTCAGATGCTGGCTCAGTTTCCTAGGCCGACTTCATCCAAAGGTGATGAGAGCCAGCGGGGTCAGGGTCACCGTTTGTCTGGCTCATCTAGGAACAGGAAGAAAGCCAGGGCGTGCCACCTGGGGAGAGATGAGCTGAGGTCTTGGGTCCATTCGAGTCTGCACCTCCCCAATTTGTAAATGTTTTGTTTCAGACAGAACCTGAAAGAGCCCAAGTGCGAGCAGCGTCTCCAGGAGGATCTGAGGGAATACGAAAGGAGAGCGGGGACAGGACCTGCGGAGGGACAGGACCCGTGAAGAACATGCTGTCGGGCAGGTTGTTATCATGGGCACCCGGGACATAATCCTGGGGTGGGAGATGGGGGCAAGCGTGGGAACCAACTGTGTGGAACACCTGCACGAGGGGGGAGGAGTTGGGGTATTTATGCCCCAACTCTGTCAGTGATTGGTTGAGGCGGATGTTGTTGCCTGACTCTTCTGGACAAGTTGCAGATGCTGAAAGCCTGTGTGGGAGGAAAGGGTCAGGATGACATGGGTGGGTGGGGCTGCAGGAACTGCTCAAGGAACAAATGACCATTGGCTGAGTGCCCGCTGTCACCCAGTGCCTTGTGTCTATTAGTCAGTATGATTTTCAGAGTCTTTGAATGGCAGGTAGCTACCGAAACTCAAGGACGATGGGTAATTTGTCCAAGATCACAGAGGGCTTCGGTGCTCGTGTCTGGCTCTACCTGTCACATTTCCGGTGGGATAAACACCGCCGTGGAATTTCCATGAAGGTTATCTTCTTTTCTCATTCTTCCTTTTGATTCTTCCCTTCTTCTCTTGGGCTTTATGTCCCTGTCACTCCAACCTTGTCCCGGAGTCTTGCCAGTAGACTCTTTTGCCCTAGTCCAGACTTTTCCCCGTTAACATTGGTGGCCATTGGAGTCCAACAGAGTTGACTTCAGATTCTGCTGGTGTGCTGGTTAGCTGTGTTAGTCGTTCTGCTGCTCGGTGCCTCAGTTTCCCCCAAATTCCACCAAGGGCACACAACTCATAGGCTGTCAAGGATGGGAGACGAATCTAAACACAAATTCGTTGATGTTTTGTAACCGTTTAGGTGCGTGGCCTGAGCGCCTTATTATACATATAACAGCCAGAAGGTCACGTTACACAACATTTTCAGTGTACTTCCCTTTGTGACCCATCACGTGAGGTCGGTTGTGGAATTTTCCAGCTGTGGCCTCAGTTGGGGTAAGAACATCTCAGACATTGGAGTGGCTGAGATGTTAGGAGTCAGAACACTCAACGTGTGTACTACTTACCCAGAGGGTGGGCGTGGAGGACCAGGCCTGGCAGGTAGGCAGGACTCGAGTGCTCCTGTTCACCTGAGCATGGGTTATCACCATGTTCTTGTCACCACCATTATTCATGTCACCTAACAGTTCTCATGGGAGTTGGCAAGCCCTTATTAAATACCAGCTGTGTACACTCAATGCGGCATGATTTACTGGGGCTCAAGAGATGGACAAAACAGGGTCCCTGCTCAAGGGGTGTTTAGAAAAGCAGAGTAACAGAGGCAGAAGGCCATGGACACCAAGGGTGTTGACCTGCTCCTGGACAAAGGGAGGGACGCGTGATGATGTTGTCATGCACAGTGAATAGGTAACAAGGTCCGGGCCCTCCCCTGGGGCCCTCACAAACATGGCCTCCTCGGGAGCTCCCAGTCATCTGTCCTGACTCCTCGCTCGACCCCAAAGCTCCCCCTTCCTGCACACAGCACAGCTGCAGTGCTCCGTGATCTCTGTCCCTGGCCAGCCGGCTGGAAGTTCCATGAGCTCTGATGGTATCTTGAGTCAGTTGAACATGCCATGATGTGGCTGGCACACAGGCTGAAGGGATATGGATGGATGAGGAGGGAGACTGAGCAGCGTCAGGTCAGACATGAGACAGGCTGGACGCTTCACACTACATGCCAGCTAGCAGCTACATGGGTGCTTGCTGAAACACGAGTTCCCTGGCCTGGAGGGCTGGGATCTCATTACTCACAGCCATAGAAGTAGCCGGGTATCAGCGTCTGTGCCAGTTCCCGAAGCCCCATCCCTCCAGGACAACGCAAAGATGCCAGCTGACACACATTGGCTTATAGGAGAAGAATCTCAAACTTAAGAAGACTGAATCTTACACAATAAAAAAAAAAAAAAAAAAAAAAAAAAAAAAAAAAAAAAAAAAAAAAAAAAGCCAGCACCCAGCATTTTTGTGAGTCTACACAGTAAGTAAGGCTGACTGTCTCTGTCTGGATGCAGGGTTTCTGTCTTCTCAAACTGTTCTCCATACAAACATCCTAGGAAAGGTGGCCCACAGGCAGGGCAGTCAGTGCCCCTTCCGGTGACAGCACAGAGGCTCCAGACACACGTGGTCGCCCAGAAGGACAGGGAGTGGGTGGGAGGGTGAACGGGTGGATGGAGGGATGAGGATGGGCAGGGGGATGGGTGGCGGATGGACTGGTGAGTGGACAGATGAGTTGGTAAGCTGCTGCCTTGGTAGCTGAGTGGTGGATAGACCAGTGAAAAATTGCCAGGCGCCATTTTCTGAGCTGCAGTCCTAAGTGCTCCAGGGCTCCTGGGGCAACAGGCCAGGAAGAGGTCTTTCCCCTCCCCCATCATGCCTCCATAGCTCCCTTTCACCTATTTTAATATTAGTTTCTATGGAAGATTCCACTTGGAAATGTCTCTGGTGTCCCACCCACTCCCTCTGGGTATGGAGAAATGATTCCCAAACTGAAAAGTATACCAGAATGGCTAAAAACTTCCTTTCTTGTGTTTTGTTTTGTCTTGTTTTGAGACAAAACTCTGCTTCGTAGTCTAAGCTGGTCCTGAACTCACTATGTAGCCCAGGTTGGCCTCCAACTCACAGCAACCTCCTGCCTCAGCCTCTGGAGTGCATGCACCACCGTGCCCAGCTTATGTGGTGCTAGGAAATCAAACTCAGAGCCTTGTGCTTGCTAGGCAAGCCATTTAACCACCGAGTTACATTCCCCAGTCCCAGCTACAGACTTCTTGAGAGCCAGATTGCCAGGCTTCACCCCCAGAGGCACTGACCCATGAAGGGCACATCATAAAATTTGCATTCATGGTTAAGTCCCCAGTTGCTGCTGGTACTGGTGGCCTGAACACCCCACTTTGTAGAGAATCTAGCCTAACTCTTCGTAAGATTGAATCGAGTTGTGGAATGCCTGCAGTGTGCTGGAAAACCATTAGGCCTACTGTAGAACACCAAAGTTCAGACCTGGCCCGTCTTCCTCAAAACAGAAACAGGAACCCCATATACACTGGGGACAGTAATAGTAGGAGGAGCTCCTATTGGTTGAACACACACTGTGTGCCAAAGACTGTGCATGGTGTTACATCACTTTATCAGCACCATCTTGGGAGGCAGAAGCTATCATTATCCCCAGTTTTGACAGAGGAGAAAGCTGTAATGAACTTGCCCGAGGCCACACAGCTAGGAAGGGGTAGAGCCCAGGACTGACTCGGAAGCTTTTAGATCACACCACACCCTCACGTCCTCCCTTCTTCCACACAATTACAGAAGAGTATACGGACAGTTTGCTCAAGTGTCCGCTTGAATAAACCAAATGTCAGAGTTTATGAAGCCAGCGGAGCTCAGGTGTCAGGCCGGGAAAATAAAGTATGGTCTATCACAAAAGCTTGAAAAGTCAAGGTGAGGTAGCAGGGTCTTTTCTGGAGTTTCAGGCGTTGTAGACTGCAAAGTGTCCACACTGGAGTTCCTGCTGTGAACCACGAGCTAGCCTAGCTTGCCCACAGTGCCGTGTGTTCCAGGAGCCAGAATCCTGCTCGGGGTCTCAGCTGTCCCAGCCCTCTGCGGAGTAGCAGGCGTGCAGCCCACCAGGAGGAGGAGGAGGAGGGAGCTGTGAGCAGTAGCATCACAGACAACGCAGAGATCGTTGGGAAAGCCGAGTGAGGGAACCAGACGTACAGAGGAAGGGCGAAACAGCTCCGAGTGGCAGGGGACTTGGGACCCCCAGCATCCTCCCTTGGCACCGAGACACTACTACAGAACCCACGGCCATCTCAGATGGAAGAGGAGACTATCCTTTAGCCTGACTCTCCTAATCTCATAGACAGAGAAACAGACCCAGAGAGGGAGCAGCTTTGTCCAGAGTCGTGCAGCAGATGGGAAACAGGTCAGGGAAGAGGTCAAGCTGGATCTGATGGCACAGGCCTGTAGTCCCAGTGCTCTGGGACGCTGAGGCAGGAAGGTTGCAAGTTTAAACCCAGCCTGGGAAATTTAACAATTTAGTGAGATCCCGTTGCAAAAACAAAAAAAAATAAAACAAAAAAAAGAGGCCCTGGGTTCAATTCTGAGTACCAAAACGACCAACAAAAACACAGGATCAGTCAAGCATGCTGACCCTGGTTGTGGAACCTTCCAGAATGTCAAACTGGAATCCCACCTGCCTGTCTCTCTAGCACCTTCCAATTGTCCTCCTCCAGAAGCTACTTTGGGGATTTTCCTAATGTTTAGAAATCGGTCACTCTCCGATATCTGTCCCGTGCGGGCCTGCGCTGTGGTGGATTCGGAAGAGATGCCTCTTCTGTGGGGACAGGGCTGTCGCCCTGGCTGAGAATTGAGGACGCTGACCTCCACACATCCTAGGGATCCAGCCCAGCTCACTGGAGTGGCACAGGCACGATACAGCCAGATTGGGACCAGGAGACCACCTGCCTCAGTTTCCCCCTCAGGGCTGGCTGAAAATACTGCCACCCCATATCACTTCCTGGGAATGAAAATGTCATCCAGAAATCTCTGTGCCTGTCACAGAGGATTCTTGTGCACGGGACACAGTCTAGCTTTGTCACCAAGACCTCCCTGGACACCCAAACAGGGCCACCCACCGGCTGAAATTCTCAGATGAGTGACGTGCTCATCCCACTGAAGTCGCTTCATGGGGACCAGGCCAGAATCTCAAAAGCTGAGTATTAGGGAACCACCATCCCACAGGGCAGGTCTCAGAAAACGCAGCTACAGTGAAGGTTTATCGCCATCTGTCGGTCCTTCCGGGAACGGTCTCGGCCGGACGGTCTGCTGATAAAGGGTCCCTGCAGACCCACCCGCAAGCTGCCCAGGCAAGGAGCTGCCTCACGGTGCCAACCTGATTCGGTTACCCTTCAGTTCTACAAGATCTCCGGCCCTTTTAAAAAGCCGCTGATCATAACTAAGTCTCTAACTTGGAAAAACGCGCTTGGGCTGATTAGAGACCGAAAGGATCTGTTTGCCGAGAGAGAGCAGGAGGACCCAGAGCAGCAGCTCCTGGGTCGTCAGGTCCCTGTGAGCCCATATTTCAGGACAACAAGGCAGACAAGGGGCATTTCTTGGGTATAAAGTAGAGGGGGGAAGATAACAAGTTATGGATAAGGAGGACCCCTAATGCACAGGGCTGGGTATACAGCTGGTGCCTAATAAGGGAGCAGAACCTTCCCACACCTACCCACCTTAGCACTCGACGCTCATTCTAACATTTATTGGGCTTCTGGCTAGTACCAAAGCTCTCCTACATGAGCGTGTATCCTAGAACCACCCAGAAGGCTTTTCTCAAACAGACGCAGACCCCACCCAAGCTATCTGGGTCGGTAAGTCTGGGGTGGGGCCCAGGTTCCCAAGGGACACTGACCTACTTGTCCAGGGCAGGTACTTGAGAGCCACTGACTCAGACCCTGGAATGAGATCGTCCTTCCTACCGGGAGCCCCTCCCAGTGTAAAGCTGGACTGTAAGATGTCTCAAGTTCATTATTGTATGGAGCCCGTGAGGGCCCAAGGCCTGGGCCTCTCCAAAGAGGGTGTATTTATACCCAGCAAGCGGAAAAGAGGTGAAAGTTTCACTATGAACTTAGCAGGTGCCGGAATCTTCCTTCCCACAGTCCTCCAGTTAAGACGAACGAAGCAGAATTAACTCCCATTTTACAGATGAGAAAGTTAAGGTTCACAGAAGCAGAGGGGTACCCCAAGAGCTCACAGCCAGACAGAAGCCCAGGTCGTGTGCTCCTGGACACCGGCCAGCTGCCGCATCCCTCTGTGGCTTCTGCCTGCACCCCCAGGGTGCCCAGCCACCAGGACCCAGCTGCAGGGCCATCCACTCTCGACTCTCCTCTGCCCAAGGCACTCAAGTGATTTCACTGCTGGGAGAATTCAGCAGAAGCCTTTCGATCACAGCCTATTAAATTAGCCCCTCTCTGCAGCCAAAAGAAGATAATTACGTTTTCATTAGTCCTGGATAATATATTACCCCCTCGGTGGCAGCCACATTGGCAACAAACCTGCTCCCTCCCCTCAGCTCTATCGGAGGGACCTGCTCTGCCCAGGCCGCCCGAGCTGAGGGGACTGGGCTGGTCCCCTGGGCCCACGCCAGGGAGACAAGGGGGAATGCTCACTTTACCTACCTACCACCCACACAGGGAGTGAGGGGTGAGGAACTGAAGGAGGATCCATCCAAGAGTGACTGTCATCACGGTGGCCATTTCTGGAGAATTTGCTGTGCGGATGTCTGGAGATGCCGCTGGCTCAATCCTGCCACATCCCTGCAGAAAGGTGCCACCACACCCTCCCCCCCCCAAACTCTAGGGGTTCCTGGACGGGCTAAGTGAGCATGCAGACTATATATATATATATGTATATATATGTATATATATACGTATATGTATATATATACATATATATACATATACGTATATATATACATATACATATATACATATACATATATATATACATATACATGTACATATACATATATATATATAGTCTTTTCCGCCAGTTGTTGAGACCGCTAACATTCCCAGCGTTAATGTGGAGAGTCCCCAAACACCAGAAGCCACTCCCTAAAACTCCTGACCTCCCCTCTCCAGAGAGTTCTGACACTGTCCCTGTTCCTCCTCCTCCACAAAGCCATGGTGGGAACTAGGCAAGAGGAACCCCACTCGGTGACCCCTGGACCCGAGTTCTAACATCTGCTTAACCACCAATTAATTTGGTGGCTGGGGCAAGTCACTTTGCCTCTAGAGAACCTCCGCGTTACCTTCTGTAAAATGCCCAAAAGGAAGGATGCCCCTCATCTGTACCTGCAAAATGCTTGGCTCGAAGTTGGCAAAATCAGCCAGGCCTGGTGGCACAGACCTATCACTGGGAAGCTGAGGCAGGAGGATTGCAAGCCCGAGCCAAGCCCAACCTGGGCAATTTAGTGCGGGAGACCCTGTTTCTAAATTTTAGAATGGCTTGGGGACATAGCTCAGTGTGAAGGCCCCTGGCTTGAAAAATAAAAGGCAAAGTGAGAAGTGATGGGCACAGGATAGTCATAACTCTGCTGCTACAAGTAGTCTTGTTACTGCTTCTCCTTCACCACCCAGAGTCAGGAAAGTGGAGAAGTCAGGCTCTCTCCCTCTCTCTTCTTGGCCTTCTCTGTGTTTCTCTCCGCATGTACACACACACACACACGCACGCGGCCTAAGGACTCCTCATGGTGGCCAACTCTTCTCCAGGATCCAAGGCCCTGTTCCCCCGAGATCCTTGTCTCAAGAACTACGTGCCCATGCCTTGCGCTTAACCACACCAGGACACCTGGTGGCAAGGTCAGAATTGGGGGCAGTGAGGTTTTTTTCGTCCCACCCTGCCTCCTCAAGCCCAGGCTGCCTCTGCTTTCTGCGGGCACAGCCACCCTGACCCCCGCCATTCCAGGCTGTGCCTTCCCTCCCGACCCCTTTCTGGCCATCTCCAGAACACCTGAAGTTCGGCACAGTGGACGGTCCTCTAAGCAGAGCCTCTGTGGCCTGGTGGCTGGCTGTGGGCTGCCAGGCGGGCTGCCCTGACTCCTGGGTTTGGAACAGGTGAACCACCAGCCCAGTGGAGAAGTGGCTTCCATTCCCCGGCTTCCTGATTTTCCCCAGTTGCCATGGTAATTGAGAGAGCAGTGTTCTGAGACCAGCACCGCTGAAAACCAGCGCTCAACTTTCAGATGGCTCAGGCAGGGGCAGCTGGGCCAGGAATGGGAAGGGACCATGCTGCTGCTGGGGGGACTGGTGGCCTGGGCCCCAGCCTGCCCTTCCCAGGACTGTCCCATGACCTTCCTCAGCAGCACGCGTGGTTGCTCTTCGCAGAGCACTTACTACACACCGGGCACGATGTCACCGTGTGTGTCCTCACACCCACCCCAGGCCCATTTCACGGCTTGGGAGATGGCTGAGTCAGGAGGCCGCAGAGGCCCTGGGGCTGATGGCTCTTTTCTCAGGTCTTTTCCCCATGTGTGTGGAAGACACCGACCTCCACGCGCCCCCACGCTCGCGTCAGCTTTTTATCTCTTCCTTCCTCCCCCTCCTCATCCCCGTCGTCCCCCTCTTCCTGCCCCAGAGGCACACCCCCTTCTCCCGTGCCTGATGCGCAAGACGATCTGAAAGCCTTCATTAGCGAGGAAGGGGGGTGGTTTCCCTCTTTGCCTCGTCTTAGCCCAGCTCAGAGCCTGAGTGGGCTCCCGCTCGCCTGGGGTTGGCAAGGCTGGGGGGCAGACGCGTGCCAGGTGCCAGGCGCGCGCGCCCTGCGTGTGTGAATCCCCGCACTCTCGGATCCCTCCACCCCCTGCTTCCCCGGGAGTGTGTGAGCAACTGCAACCGTGAAATGCAAAATCCTTTGCAATCTGCCCAGGAAAAGACAGCTTTCCAGACGGGTTTATATGGTTACCCATATGGCAGGGCCACGGAGAAAGAAAAGGCAGGCCGCCCCTCCCCCTGGCCAGCCCTGGGCCCCCCTTCCCCACTTCCAGGCCTCCCAGGCCACAGGTGGACACGGCCCCCCACCGGGCCAGGCCTGAGCTCTGCTCCAGCCGACACCAGAACTGGGCACCATTTCCAGAACCTGCTGACTGCCCACCACCGTGGAGCCAGGGCCAGACCCCAGACCGCTGTCTCTTCCCGCCTACAGCCACGTCCCAGGGATGCTGGGTGCCTGGCGACTGTGCCTTCCGCTGTCCCGTGGAGGAATGCTGTCCCCAACACCCAGGCAAACACGGAAATAACCACCCTCGCCCGGCCCAAAGGGAGCTGCCCTCCCCCGTGCGGCGGCTACTACGTTCGGTCCCCTCCCGCCTCCCAGAAATTGTCATTGTGTGTGTGTGTGGTGTATGTGTGTGTGTTTCCTGATAGGGGAAAAAAATGGAAATTAGGTTATATAAAAGATGTACGCTCTGGAGCCGGGAGCGGCTCTTCTAATGAGGGTTGCGACGTCTCCCTCCCCACACCCTGAGCCAGCCGGGTGGGACGTCACCGCCAACTCGCTCCAGCGATCGGAGGATAAAGGAGCGACTTTAAGGAAGAGACTCCCCGGCGACCCTCCCCGAGCGCGGGCGAGGAGCTGCTCAGCGCCGGGGCCGCTCCGAGGGCGGCCGCCGAGCGCGCGGGGTGAGCCGGGCCCCGAACTCGGGCTGGTGGGGCGGCGGCGGGCGGGGCCGGGAGGGGACCGGGCGGGCGGGAGCGGGGCGGGGGAGCGGGCGCGCAAAGCCGGGCGGCGGCGGCGGCTCCGGAGGCGGGTGGGTGCGCCGGGAGCCGCGCGGGGCGGCCGGCCCGGACGCGTGGGGACCGCGGGCGCGGCACGGACAGCGCGTCTTGGCCGCAGGTGAGTGTCGGGGCCGCCGTCCGAGCGGGTCCCCAGTGCGCGCGGTCCAACTTGGCGCAGGCGGCCTGGCGGTCTTCCCGGCGGTGGCCGCACGCCGGGTCCAACTTTGCGGGGACCCCGAGGCCCCCCCAGCCGCGCGCTCCGCTCGGGTCCGCGCGGCGCCGGCGGCCATGGCGGACGGTGGGCACCGCTCGCCCCCACGGCGGGCCGCCGAGGCCGGGGTCGCGGGTCCCCGGGCGCCGCTGCACCTGGCCGCCCTTAACTTTCGGCTTGCTGCGGCCATGGCGGTCGCCTCTCGGTGCCAACTTTACCGGGATCCCCCACCCCCGCTCCTCCGGGGTCTCATTGGGGTCTCGCACCTGCTCCCCAGCTCGGGCGCCGACTCCCAGGACCGGGGAAAGTTGAGACTGTCCCCAGGGCGGGCGAGGGGCGCGCTCCGCCCCCGCCACTCTCCGCGCCGCGCGCGTTTCCAGGTGGCCTGAGGATCGCAGCGGGGGTCCCCGCGAGATCCAGCCTCCGGGGCCACGCGAGGGGCCTCGCTGGGGTCGCAGGGTCCTGACGAAGTTCTCGGGGCCGCGCCGGGGCGGGAGACGCTCGCGCCCACGCCGGGGGCTCAGTGGCACGGGCTCCTCGCAGCCCTGGGCGCGCGACGGGACCGGGAGCCGCGAGACGCGCGCCGAGAAGGCAGCAGGGCCGGGGCAGGGACCTTGCCGGCCAGTGCCAGTCCCGGCGGTGCCTTTTCCTAGCTGCGTGACCTTAGGTAAGTCCCTTCGCCTCTCTGAAGTCTGTTTTCTGCTGTGTACCATGGGGGACAGGGAAATAATACGTTTCTCGTGGGGCTGTTCTGAAGATTTTTTTTTAAAAATCCTGCGTGTCCCTCTGAAGCCCAGGGCTAGGGCTCCGTGCGCAGAAAGTGTTGCGATGTTTTCTAGTTCGTAACGCGCCGGGAGGGGCCGGGGACTCTCCGCGCCTGGGAACTCGGGGTCGTCCCCGAGGCTAAGAAAGCCCGCACCCCTCTTCTCGTGGACCTAAACAGTCCGAGGAAGGCTGGGCCGGTTCTTTCTGGAAGGTGGACCCCCCACTCCAAGCCCCTTGCCCCCGAACCCCGAGCTCCCGCTTGGCTACGGGGGATCAGGGCGCTCCAGAGGCACCTGTGCCCGCCCGGAAGGCGCATTGTGGGAGGGGATCGCGTCCTGGGCGCCTCCGGGAAGACGGGGCGAGGAGCTGACCCTCCCCGCCCCCACACGCCGGGTCCTCCAGAGAAATGCGGGAAAACTTCCCCGTTTTCCAGCGCTTCTCGTGTTGGGATCGGGACCAGCCGGCAGGCTCCGACCGACACCAGCACACCCTGGGGAATAGGTTCCCTCTGCTGGGGGGTTGTTTTTGTTTGGAATGGGGCTTGGGCTTTAACCTTGGGTCTGCGCCAGAAGCAGGGGCAGGACGTGAGGCCCGCCCTCCGTGGGCACTCGGGTGTCTCGGCCTCCCTACCCCCTGCCGGCCTGGCCCCTTCCTGCCAGCCCGGATCCGCAGCTTTGCGGTGGCTCCGTGCAAGGCGTCTCTGAAATCTCTTAACTCCCCCCCCCCGGTTGCCGGGGCAGTAGCCAGAATCCCATTTTGCAGGTAGGGAAGCAGAGGCAGGACAAAGCAAGCTACCTGCCTGGTCAGGCGCCTAGCAGGTAAGTGGCGCTCCTGGGGTGGCCCAGCTCTAGCTCGGGGCTTCCGAAGGAGGGGTGTTTGGCCTGCGTACGCAGCGTGACGCAGGTGCCTGCTTTATACACGCAGCAGCCCTGACGCAGCTCTTCAGCAGAAGCTATCCCAGCTGCGTCTCCAGAAATTGTGGGTGCCCCCCCCCCCGCCACCGAAAAGCCCCCAGGCTATGCAGGGAAAGAGCCAGCAGTGTATCGGGAACCTGTTGAAAGGCCTCTGTTGGGGCCCAAACTTAGTTTGCTCCGTGGCTGTGCGACCCCTATTAACCTCTCTGGGCTTCCGTCTCCTCGTCTAGGTGAGAGCAGTCACACTGGAGATGTTGGGACAGTGTCTGGGTGTCATTGTTTTACGCCGGCCACATTTGGTGGTAAAAAGGAAAAGGACCCCTACAGGGGACTCTGGAGAGCCCCTAGCGGGGACGCGGCCTCCAGGCCAGCCTGCCTTCCGCTCTCCCTGGTCTTCTTTCTTCCTCCAAAATGACCCAAGTCAGCCCCAGAACTGGGCTTTTCGCGGCTTGGGGAGGGCAGTGCCGCGGCGGGGCCGCCCCGGAAGCTGCCAGGAGCTGTCCAAGGTCCTGGGTGGGGTGCTGTCTTGGGGGTCAGTCCACATCGGTTTTACGAACCCAAGCGAATGTGGTGGTGCTGCCTTCTTGGCTGTCTGCTCCGGGGTACCTTCGGGGGAGGCTGTGTGTCGCCTGTCCCTCCAGTTCTATGGGTCTGTCTGTGCCGGGCCGGGCGAGGTTAGGGCCACCTGTGACAATCTGCGCTCATTAGAACCGGCCTCTTCCTGTTAGAAATTGCAATGTGCGGAAGTTGGCCTTGGCATGTCACGGCCAATTAGGATCCGGGCTTTTTTGCACGAAGGTGCAGGCTCGCCATTACAGACCAGTGTATTGGTGATAATGCCAACACTGCAAATGATGTATGTAGATGGGGCCGTTTCTCTCATGCAATTTCTGGTAGCATTTAGGCAGGATCGAGTCCACTGCATGGCATACAGCAGCCCAGCAGAGTGACAGCACTGGGATCTGCCCAGGTGCTAATTAGAAACAGAAATACCAGACCCCGGCCCTAGGGAAGAGACCTCCAGGTGATTCTAACACCTTCGCATCTTACACACTTCTCTCATTGTACAGAGGAGAAAACTGAGGCCCAGCAACGGTGGGAGCCGTGCAGCAAGCTACTGGGAAAGCTAGGTGAGCTCCCCAGTATCTTGACTCTTTTGGGGGTGGTGCTCACTGATGAGCACTTCCTGTGTACTTCAGAACAGAGATGCCCTCAGAGGTTCAGAATGGAGAAAAGCTCTCATTCCATCGCCTCATTGTCATTATAAATCGCCAGATAATGGGGCTGTGGCCTCCCACCTTGACCCTGTGGGATTCGGCCCCACCTTCCCAGGTCATGGTGGACGTTTGCCCAACTGGTTTTGTCCATTTAGAGAGAAAATTACTTTGACAAGTGACCACCAAATGATCAGATTTAACCTCAGAAATCAAACAATCACAGGAGCTGATAAGCCTGTTTAACTACTGTTGATCCCACCCCGGAGTCCTTGGCGGGAGCTCGGTCCCTCAGTAGCAGCTCAGCCCCGGCCCAGCCTTTCCGAGGCCTCTTGTGCCGTTGTTTTATCTTGTTCCTACAAAAGAAAAGTTGTGAGCATGAGCAGCTTCCTACACGGCTGAGAAATTGAGCCCCCTGGGAACTGTTCCATGAAAATGATATATCAACAGAAAATGTCCCGGAGTCCCCAGTAGGAACCCGAGGACATAGATCTTGGCATAATCACACTTAGGGACTCTAAGCCAGGGCCAAGCACAGTTATCACGGGTGGTCCCTCAGTAGACATCTGCACCCTTGTCAAGTGTGACGTGGCCAGGATTAAGGGGCAAGTCCAGAACTCAGGCCCAGGAGTCCAGGTGAGAGCCACCCCGATAGAGCCACGGTGTGAGCGGACAGCCGCACCCAGAAGCCCTGCAGCAGGCACGAAGGGTTTGCAAGGGAGGGAGAAGCAGATGGCTGTTGCTACTCCCGGGAGGGGTGGCTGTGGGGTTCAGGAGAGGCTCCCCAGAGGGGCAGCCTGACTTGTACCCCCTCTCAGGGCTGGGGTTCCCAAGGACCCGTTGAACTTACGGCAGCCACTTTGAAAGACAGGTTATCCCACTAGAATCAAAAAGGAAGGCCATCCTGAAGTACCCTGGAGACCACGCTTGGGTGTCCGTGTCATCCTGGGCCACCCTGGAGGCCACGCTTGGGTGTCCATGGCCTCGGTGATTTAGGGGAGCCAGTGGACCTCTCTGACCCTCCCACTTGTCATTCAGGGAGTGGTAATTGTAACTACTGCACAGGGGTATTAGAATGTTGGGATAGAGTGTGTGGGATTCCAAAAGAGGAACATCAGGTCCACCCCAGTGGTCACAGAAAGCCCTTCTCCTTGACAGGTTGGTCTGGACCAATCCCCTTTCTCTTGTTCAGTCTCAGTTTTCTCATCTGTGAAATGGAGGAGCTGAGAATCAGGGGCACTTCTATTCAAAGGCTGTCAACATTGTCCCCGGAGTTGTTTATTATTGGTTTAGAGTTGAGGGCGATGATCATTGCGATTAATCGGTTTTCTCAGGTTTTTTAGTTGGTTGGTTGGTTGGTTGGGTGTTTGTTTTTCATCTTTGAGTCACTTCTGCCCCATTCAGTATTGTTTTTATCACTTCCGTGGTCCCAGGAGGCATTTTGAATAACAATCTTTGTACCAACTACCCTGAAAAACCTTCCCAACTTTAACATTCTGTTCCTCACCAGAGGCAAAGAGTTGCCCTTTAGAGTCTACTGGTTACATTCACAAGAAAGGTGGCTCCGGCCAGGTGGAAACACCAAGAAAAAGCTCTTTGCCCAGGTGAAGTTTCCTATTTCCAGCCTGGGCACTGTGTTTTTTCCCCCACCTCTGATTTATACATTCTGTTCTTTGCTGTGATAACATCAGCTCCCGTCCATGGAGAGGTGTTGGGAACCTTGGCCCTGTTTTCTTAGCCATCCACCATGCGTCGAGAGCTTGGGACTAAAACACCTACAAGATATTCCCCAGGTGGTCAGATGCACCCCGGAGGCATCTCAGCTTCTGCCAGGAACGGTTCCCCACACAGGACTAAATACTACTCAGGGATCTCTTCACCATTCAAAAGCACGTAGCTAAATTGCTACCGGCGGGATTGAAGAGGTGGGCCCTTCCTGGGACTCATCACCAGGTAGAAATGAAAGGCATCATGGGAATTCCAAAAGTTGGCTTCACTTCTGATGGTGTCAGTGAGCAGCCATCATTTTTCCACTAAAGTGTTTTGATCTCTTGTCATACATAAGAGTCAACTCTGCCACTCCTTCATTGAAGGAACCCCAGGGCTACGCCAGAGAGACAGGGGAAGGCATTCCCTCCCACCAACTGGCTCACAGAGTCCATTAGAAATAAAAAAGTATCAGTTTGCCAATAACTAGAGGCAGCGTGCCAAAAACAATGCCAGCTGCCCATCCTATTCCATCATAAACATAGCCCATGGGGCCTAGGGACATAGATCAGTGGTTAAAACACTTGCCTGGCAAGCACAAGGCCCTGGGTTCAATTCCTCGGCGCCACAGAAGCTGGGCATGGTGGTGCACACCTGTTATCTCTGCTTTCAGGAGATGGAAGCAGGAGGATTGCTATGACTTTGAGGCCAGCCAGGGCTATACTGTGAGTTCTGGACCAGCCTGCATCACAGAATGAATCCGTGGGTCACATGGGACTGTGTTTCATCTAGGAATGTTAAGCATAAAAAAAATTTAACCTACAGGGACCCATCAGAATAGTACTTGATGGCCACTGCTGTATTTTTCTCTGCGATTTTCGAACTGGTAGCTGAGCTCTGAACTATTAAATAAGGAAATGAAGACCAGTTGTGCTCACGTGCCAGTATTCAGGTAATGAATGGAATTTTCAGTCATGATAACAGATGCTATTTGGGTAGTAACATCGAGGTGCTTGTTTAGGAAGATAAGTTTTAGCTAGAGCTGGGTCTGGTAGCACATACCTATAACCACAGCTACTACAGGCCAAGGCAGGAAGATGGCGAGTTTGAGACCAGCTTGAACACCTTACTGAGGCTGTGAGTCAAAATTTTTTTAAAAAATAATAAAAAGTCTAAAAAGACTAGGGCTTGAATCATATCTCAGTTGGTGAAAGCCCTTGCCTAGCTCACACAAGACCCTGGATTTGGCTTCCCAGCACCATATAAAAATTAACTAGGTATGGCAGTACATACTTATAATCCCAGTACTTGGGAGACTGAGACAGGAGGATCTCCATGAGTTCTAGGCCAGCCCGGAGTATGTTGTGAGTTCAGCTGGGGCTACACTACACAGCAAGGCCCTTTCTCAAAAACAAGTGAAAATAAAAAAAGGTAAAATGGAAAAAACGGAAAAGGCTAGAGATGCAGCTCAGTGCTGGAGTACTTGCCTAACTTAATGAAAAGTCCTGGATTTGATCCTCAACACGTGCACGCGCGCGCGCACACACACACACACACACACACACACACACCAGTTAAATTTTAAGTGGGAGTGCATTCAGTTGTCTTTTTTTCCCCTAATATTAACAATCCCTGAGTCCCTGAGTCCCTGAGATGAAATCTCCCTATTAATTACAAGGCATGGTGTAAATGAGTGGGATAGGGTGGGATTCTTTGCTGGATATCTCTATTGGTTGTGGTTCTTTTTTTAACATAACACACATGTGTAGATAAATGTTTGTGTTATGGGATCCTTCCAGGATTCCTTGAGGCTGTGTTCCTTAGGACTTCAGAAAGTACGATGATTCTTTCGGAACCTTCTCGTGAGACCAATGTCTTGTTAGCTCCTGAGGATGTGTTTGGGTTTCAGAAACATCAAGAGGCCTTGGCAGTCACACCACAGCATGAAAGCGTGTGGTGGCATTGTGTGGAACACACAGATTCAGTTTTTTAAAAAAGAAGTTTGTTGGAGTCAGAGTGGAATTCTTCTCATCTGATTCAAAAGTGGTGTCTAAGTCAGGTCCTGTGCATTTCACCTCATGGCTCTGATGACGGGTAACAGTCCCCAGAAAGCCAAAATCCTTCCTGCTCCTGGATGCCCTCCCACCACGGTTGGGATGCAAGTTATCTGCTTCTCCCTCAAGAAAAAGGGGCGGGATTTCCTGCTTAGGTTATCACTGGAGGCAGGAGGACTGCCAAGAGTCCAAGGCCAGCCATGGGCTACCCAGTGAGTTCAGGACCAGCCTGGGGCTAAAGAGCGAGACCCTGTCTCCAAAAAAAAGTCTTCCCTGAATATTGGGTGGGATTCTAAAAGTAGTTCTTCGATGTGATCGTGTGATTGTGGTTTTTGCGGGATGTAGTCCTTTGTTCCTAAGAGACACATGCTTAACAATTCAAAGCTGAATTAGCATCAGAATGTCTATGACTTATGTTACTGTGGTTCCCTGCGAAGTCAGGCAGTAGACAGACAGATGACACATGAACCTATAAATAGGGAACAGACAGGTAGGTAAACGGACACATGATCAATAGCAAGAGAGCTGGGTAAATGAACAGTGGCCAGAATCTAATTGGAATTTTTATGCTAGCCACGTAAATTTTGTTTCTAAAAAGATTTTCTAATAAAAAGTTGGGTGGGGAGGATTTAGTTTCAGTCTGACTTTCCACTAGGTTAAATTTTCCCGAGTTTTTTAGAATAATATTTAGCCTCCCACCCCCCACATACACCTGTTCTGCGTCCTCATGGGTGTGGGTACGTGTACCCATGAGGACGCAGAACCCAAGAGAACATGTGCGTTCTTTCCCCTCCCTGTGTGTCTGTCTCTCCCTCTCTTTTCCTGGAAGAAACAATCCCACAGTTTAGCAGAATGTCACTGTTTTCCATGACAGCCTTTCTTTACATCTTTCGCTCAGCATTTTAATTAGGGCTGTGAGTCACCATGCCTTATGAAGGCTGGTGACAGTGTCATTTACGGCTGGTTAGCATCCCAATCCGGCCCTTGTTGGCAGTACTCATTACATCAGAGCTGTGGAGCCGGGAGCAGGCGACGGTTCCCTCCGTCAGCAGCCGAGCAGCCCTGGGCCTCTTGAGGAATCGAGAGAGAAACTCAAGCTTCCTCCCTGGAACCACTTCCCATGTTGCCCTCTGGCAGACTGGCTGGCATGCTAGCCTGGGCATATGGTGCCCTCATGCGGGGCAGGGGTGTTCAGATGGGCAGTTCCAGCATCGCCAGGACAGCAAGCTCTCTCCCTGACCAAGGGCTCTCGTTTCTAGAACACACCGTGCCATCACATCAGCTCTGACACTTTAGACACCCCTGGGTGTGCTGCAGCGAAGGTGGGATTCAGCCATCTGAACTGGGTTCAAATCCAGCCACAGCCGTGTATTCACTCTGTAACATCAGGTCTCTAAGCTTCATTTCCCTGTTCTAGAAACAAAGATACTTCCACTCCAGGCGGGGATCAGGCCCATTAAGCGTTTACGCACATCTGTAAATTTATCGGTGAAGATGAAGAGAGTGATTAGGATAATTTGACTTAGACACGCCATGTCCTTAACCATCAGAACAGCTTCTGACTTACCTTGACCCAAGACCCACGGGCTGCGAGAGTGGAGATTTGTAGTCAGGATCCCAGCTGAGAATGGAGGCACTGGCCCTAGGATTTCCAAGATTAATGAAAAAAATTCTTGATAGACACAGCTAAGGCATTACCAGGCGAGGATGAAGTAACCAAAGGGGTCAGAGGGAGACCATGGTGTAACTTAGGACCGTGAATGGAATCTCTGGTCCAATAAGGCAGGCTGGTGGGGTGAGGAACAGCCACATCCATGCTGGGCGGAATGCAGACTCTGCTGGCCACAGCGCTGAGACAGGGGACAGGAGAAGAAATACCCTGGCCTCTCTTTTTTCTTTCTTTCTTTCTTCTTTCTTCCTTTCACATCTGTGCTCTCTCAGCTGAGGATTATACCTGCCCCTGGCAACCCAACCAGAATCCAAGGCAAGGTTCTGGGGTTGCCACTGAGGTCAGCCCCCTTTAGGGGCCCAAGGGACTGTGGAGAACAATGGAGAAGGAACCTGGGGACAGAGGACAGAGAGCAGCCAGCAAGGGTAGGGGAAAAGAGGAAGAGGTCACTGACGGTTGGCCGTGTGACCCACCACAGTTTATCATGTCCATGATAGAAAATGCTTTCCTGACCCAAAATGTGCCAGAGTGTTTCCTGTTTTCTGCAGGTTCATCAGAAAATCTTCAAAACAAGTCAGGCAGTTGGTTCTACTTGGAACACTCAAATACATCCCCAGGGTCTGTGAGGAGACAAGAGGAGACATTATGAAATCAGAATGATCTATAGCAGGGCATCGCAATCTGGCCAGCACACGGCACGGTAGAGGCCCAGGGACGTAAAGGAGCCGGTCTAGTGAGGAGGGGGTGAAGCTTGTTGAATAATTTATTATAATAGCTTTGGTGTGGCAAAGGATAGGCGAGTGACTGTTGAATGAGTGGCCGATGGTGTTCCCAGGCACACCATCCCATGGTGACAGCCAGCCGGCGGGTGCGCAAGATTCACCAAAGCAGGAAGAGTTCTGGGACTTTGAAGCAGGACGTTCTGGTGATCACGTTCCAGACCCTCAGGTGTGACCGCAGACCTTTACAAGGAGTTGTAGGTTACACTTGGTGAGACTTCCCAGTAGAAGCGGCCTGTTGCTGTGCAGAGAACTCTGGGGTAGATCTTTGAGTGTCTTTGACAATGATCATGACGTCAGCCAACGCCCTCCTGCCCTGGCGTGAGCACTCCCGGCCTTGCCTAAGCACAGATTATCAAAATATGTCTAGTATTGCACTAGCAGTGCTTGGTTTTGTTAATTTTATCAAGGTAAAATTTATATAATATGAAGTTAATTACTTAAAGTGACATTTAGTGTATTCATGAAGCTGTACAACCACTTGCCAGTTCCAAAACATTTTTATTACGCCCAACAGGAAACACTGAACCCATTAATTGCAAACAGGTGTTCAGACAAAAGCTCGACACACAGATGTTCATAGTAGCATCATTGGCAGCCGCCAAAAGGTGGGAATGACCCAACTGTCCATCCCCAGATGAACAGATAAGCTGAGTGCAGTCGATCCCCTCCATGGAATATGATTCAACTGAAAAGAGGGATTGCATTCCAATCCGCACATGCCGCTGAGCGCAAAAAGCCAGAAGCCAAGTCCCGCCTATTGCAGGATTCCATAAGTAGGAAACTTCCAGAATAGGTGAACCCAAGGGAGGAAGCCGGTGACTAGCAGTCAGGGACTAAGGGAAAAGGAAATCAGAGAGACTGTTTATAAACACCTTCAGACAACAGCGAGTTCAAGGCCAGCCTGTATCACTTAGTGAGACACTCACTCAAAATAGACCCAGAAGAACGAGGATGAATTTCATGGTAGAGTGCTTCCCTGGAATGTAGGGTCAGTCCCCAGCATTGTTAAGAAAAAATTCTTTGAAAATAATTTTAGACCTTGGAAAAGTTGCAAAATAGTACAAGTATTTCTTGTTTCCCTGAGAAAGCTTCCCCTGATGTTAAGGTTGTTGGCATTGATCGTATTAGGAAACTACATGACATAATGTTAACTCCGCCGTAGACCCCCTTAGAATTTCACCGCTTTCCCCCATAAACTCCCCAGAATCCCCTGTTGCTCTTAGTGCTAATTCTCCTTTGTGCCCTACCAGTCGGTGACAGTTTCTTTCTCCTGGACTGGACGCTTCTGAAGCTTACGGGGCAGTTACTTTGTGGTGTGTTGCTCTGTCTGAGTTTGGTCAGTGTTTTCCAGGACGACAGTAAGGGTGTCCCCATTTTTACGTTTTTACAACTCGTTTGCGTTTGTTGTGGTGGGTAGGAGAAATATCACCTGGCCACCTTTTGTGCAATTGTACTTGAGCATGGCGTTCAGAAGTGAATCGCCTTGAAGAAAACCAGTTGCCTAGTTAGTTAGGTGAGGTGTGGCACACAGACCAGAACGCGGGGAGGCCAGCTTTGGGAATGGGACGTTGGCTCACGTTAATCCTCGCTACGGCCCTGGTAGATCTATCCAGTAGTAGTCTTAGATGCTGTTATTCTCCATTTGACGAAACGAGTCACGGAGATGCTAAAGGCCTAGCGCAGGGCCCAGCCAGTCAGTGGTGGGGCCAGGGTGTGGATTATAAACAGCCTCACCCTCCTCTGCGGTGTCAGGTCTGTGGTTCCGTTGAAGGGCAAACCTGCAGAGCTTTGCTGCATAGGGCTGAGTGGGGTAGGAGCGTATCACCTGGGGACAGGTTAAGGGAGTGTCTTCTAGCAGCTCAGCGGGTACCTGCTACCAGAGGAGATAAAGGCCAAGCCAGGTCTGGTCCCCTCCCAGATGGGATAACTGAGGAAGATGTCCGTGGCCAGAAACTGTGTCCCCTCTGAAGGGAAGGTGAAGGCTGGGCGGCCAGCAGCAGCTCAGCACTCCAGGATGGTTTGGCCGTTAAGACACAAAGGCCCAGCAGGGAGTGCTAGCGAGCTAAGCCTGTGATGCCTGCACTCCAGGAGGCTGAGGCAGGAGGATCCTAAGGCTAAGCCCAGCCTGGACAACACAGGAACTTTGCAAGACCCTGTTTCAAAATAAAAAATTAAAAAGGGACTGGGCAGATGGAGCTCAGTATGAAGGCACTGAGCCACGGAGAGACAGACAGACAAAGAGAGAAGGGGAAAAAGGAGAAAGGGAGTGAGGCTCATTTAGCAAGAAAGTATCCTTGTGAGAAGAATTTTGGTATACACATTCAAGTGTTAAAAGCACCAGATAGAGATTTAAGGTACCTCGGGCGTAAAACATTCAAAGGACCTCAGGTTGCACACAGGGAAAATGCAGTCAGGTCAGAATCTCAGCCCCAGGGCACAAGCCAGACAGAGGCTGTGCGCTCCCTGAAGATCCCATTAAACACTTGGATCCACCGGGCACCTGTGCCGAGCACTTCTGGTCTTTTACTGGATAGCTCTGCACAGTGGCCTTGTCTGTTTCCCTCTGAGACTCCCTGTCCAGCAGGGGTCCCACAGTCCCGTGAATACTCCAGAGTCCCAGCAGGGAACCATGGGTAAGGGAGGTCTCATGGTGGCCGAGGGGACCTGGGGGCTTATGCCCCAGCCACCGGCATGATACCACCCCCTCCACTGTTTGCTAATACTCAAGAATCCACATGCAGGCTAGACACATCTGGCCGCTGCTCCGAGAAAGCCAGAACTTTATATCTTATTTATAACCTCCGGCTTTTAAATGGTAGTAACCAATTAAAAATTTTTAAACCGTGTTAACCAAATGTCACTCCCCTCAATGCCTGGGGATGCTATTTAAAGCCTCTGCCCAGAGCCTCTCTGAAGCCTACCGTATCCTATGTCGGAAGCCCTTTTGCACATAACAGGAGAGAGATTGGGTTGGAATTGGAATTTCATTTGAAATTGTCATTTTTGTAGGTCACCAAATAGTGGAATGAAGGCAATTTTATATAGTTCAGACTAACATGATCACCCTCACCAGACTGAAGGATTCAATGGGAAACCTTGTGGACTGCACAGAGGTATCACAGGCACACACAGGCAAAATGAGCCAGTGTTTCTCAAGGTATTATGAGCTCACGAGTCTTCTGGAAATTCTTTTTTATTAAACAGTACCGGGGATAGAACCCACGGCCTTGTACATCAAGCTACACAATTTTTATCTTGAGACAGGTTCTTGCTTGATCACTAAGTTGCCCAGGCTAGACTCAAGCTTACAATCCACCTGCCTCAGCCTCCCAGATCACCTGGAGATCTTACATCGCAAAGTCTCATGCATGGGTCTGGGCGGGGCTGATAGTTCTATGTTTCTGACGTGTTTCCAGGTGATGATGGCCCGTGGACTACACTCTGGGTAGTGTCCTAGTTACCTCTTCATTGCTGTGACAGAATTCCTGATACACACAAATTAGGGGACAGGAGGTCTATTTTAATTTCAGATGGTCAGAGTCCATCCACGGGTGGCTGGCCACAGCGAAAGCCCGTGGCGGAGGCACAGGTGGGGGGAGCTCCTCACAGCATGGCAAACAGGAAACCAAGGATCCTAGGAAGGGTGAAACCAGTCCGCGCCCCTCCAGGCCAAGCCCTGAGCCTCTGCCCCCGCCATCCAGTGTCCACCTCCCACTGGCACACAGTATCGCAGAAACATGAGGCTTTGGGCGACACTCCAGATCCAAACCACAAAAGGTAAAAAAACACTAAGCCGTACCAGTGGTTGATATTTTACAAACACTCTTCAGACCTGTTCTTTTGGGCTCTTTTTCTGAGTTCAAAGTTCTGCTACCCAAGTGTGTAGACTGATTCATTTATTCCTGCATTTGCAAGGGGCTGTCATCACTCTCAGCGGCAAGCTGGCGGGAAAGGAGGTGATTTCAGCCTTTCCCTCCTGCATAGCCGCCACTGCACAGGCCAGAAATTGCCTCTGCGCGAGGCAAGCCCTCTCCAGATCTCCACAATCCCCACGTCTCTCCGTCGCCTCCCACATGGGCTGCCTCATTCATCAGAGAATCTACAATGTGCCAATCCCTGTGCCATGCCAAAGAACCCAAGAAATCATCCCTGTTTTCAGGGAGCTCCCAACCTAACAGCTCATTAGTGTGATCAGATTTTTTTTTTTGAATCAAAGTAATTACTCAATAAAAACCACGTACATGCAAAAATTGTAGCAGAGCTCTCATACTGGGATCCTATCTTTCATTTAATTTTTTAAAACTACAGTATCCTTTGTGGTTCCCTCACAACCTTAAAAAAAATATCATCTTTTTATCCTAATCGTGAAACTGATCTTTTAAACATTTATCTTGACAAGTGACTGGAATCGGTTAGACTAACCCTTTCCCGGCGCTTGTAGTGAAATCTTCACACACCCGTTCTCCATCATGGGGAGGGAGAGGTGACATTTAGAGGTGGCCCAGCCGGAAGGAACACGAGGAAATACTCAGCTACTTGGATTTGTTTTGAGTAATCAGGACACAGTACAACTGGGAAGATGGACCATCCACTCAGAAGTGTGCAGCTCCCACTCTGAGATTAATATTGCTGTCAAATATAGGACTCGAAGCAAAATCCCTAATTTCATGGGACGGCGAGGGAAATAAAGCATGAAAGTTGAGTTGGAGAAGCCTAAATTTGATCCTAGCTCTGACTCTAAGTACCTCGGGCAAGTCTGCCTCTGACTGTGAGCCTCAAACTCCTCAGATGCCAACTGTAGGATTAATCCAGTGACTTCTGACTTTATCCTTACTGGGTCATGAAGTGCTTGGGAAATTATACTGATGCTCTGGGCCTTTCCCCTGCGCCGCCGAAGTTGTGCATGTTTATAAAATTCTCTGAATGGATAGGATAGCCATAAACTCCATATTATGATGAACAGAGTAGCGAATCACTTGGAACAGAAAATTCCTCGGGTCTGATTCAATTGCTAAGATTATAGATCACCAGCAGTAATCAGGCCAAATGAGCTTAAAGACACTGTAGTACGTAGAAACTAACAGAAGTAAAGATTTTGAGTTCAGACAAACTTAGTTTGAGTTCCTACTGCTGACGCTGGCATTATAAGGTTCCATGATTCCGCTAATGTCTTTGAGCTTTGTTTCAGTGTCTATAAAAAGGGAATAATGGCATCCTTCAGAGAATCTTTGCAAGGATTAGATGAGAATGTTTAATAGTGTACCTACAACAAAGTTTCAAAATATTAGGTTGAATCACATGAAATTCATTTTCAAAAACTACCCATTTCATGTATCTCACTCTAATATTCAGTATGAGATATGTCTGTGAATTCTCTAATCAGAAAATATTCATTATGTGCTTACCAGGTGCTAACATCTTTTAAGGGAGTCAATATATATATATATATATATATATATATATATATATATATATATATTTACACACACACATATATACATATATATGTTTATTTATTTGTATTTCTGATGTTTAATAGTTACAATTATCTTGGGGAATTTGTAAATCTACTTATTGTACCCTATTCATTTTTATTTTCCTCCTGCCCCCTCTCCTCCCCTGAGCGTCAAATATATTATTAAATTATTCAAATGAAAGCCAGCCTATGGTTTCTCAGAGCCAAGTGGCCAGCAGATGTATACCTACCTTGGTGAACCTTTTTCTTTCGGGATCTTTGTCCTTATTCCCCCATCCCTGCATAATGTTAAATGCATGTTGTCTGATCTGAGAGCCTTGATCTTTTCCTCAAACTTGGCCCAAATACATTTAGTGTTATTTCCAACACATCCGACAGGTGGAATTATTTTTACCACTGTGGTTTGTGTTTTCTATTTTATGTGTCCTCTTTTTGCTGAAAATCATTTGTAATGATTCAGACCTACATGGATGCTGTAGTTGATTTGCAGAGAACTTTCAGTCGCTCTTATCACTGCCAGCTTAAGGCCGTAACTCCAGCTTCCTTTCCCTTCCCTGAGCACCTTTTGCTGTCCTCTGGAACGAGTGTCTCTGTTGCAGGCAGCATTCTAGGATGACAGTAGAAACTTAGTTGAGTCCCTGGTTAACCCAGGACTGCAGTTTGGAGACTGACTTTCTTGTTGTTCCCTGAAAAATCCTTATTCCTGCCCTGACTGTTGATATTTACTGTATACAAAGAGCTCCTACAGGGTCTGTCGTATGCAATCTTCACAAAACCCTCTGGGACTAGCTCTTACCAACTTCTGATTGCACAAAATAAAATCTAGAGTCAAAGTGTTAAGTGGTGTGCCCAAGACCGTTGCATTGAGGGCCGTGACAACACTGGGGGTGAGTCAAATCCAGTGTATTTTCTGTAACGGTGTCGCATTCTCAGAACTGTGGAATTGATGGTGTCAGGAAATGTTGACTCTTGCAGTAGACTACACTTCAACTAAATTGTCGTCCAAGGAGAATGATCCTATCTCATGAGTTTCATTCATTCTTATTCTTCCTTTCTCCCCCATCTTTGTCCGGCTGTCCAGCATTCCCTCTCTCAGGAAACGGCTTCCCACGTCATCTATTTATGGAAGCCAGAAGCCAGGAATTCCGCAGTCTCCCTCACCTCCTGTGTCCCGTTGCTTACCAAGTCATCTGACTCAACTTCCTCAATCTCTCATCAATCTGCCCACTTCCTCCTTCCTTCCTTTCTCCCTCTTATCTCCCTCCTCCTAACCACGGTCATCTCCCAGTTCCAGCCCGCGGCAACCCACCTCACCGGGTTCCCTGTCACCAGCCTCCTCTTCTCATCTCATTCTTGTGTGCGTGTAGCCAGGGTGATCTACAGAATCAAAACCCAGCCACAGTACTTCTCAAAACCCTCCTGCGCTTACTGTCACTCTAAGAATAAGGCCCAATTTTTTTTTAATTTACTGCTCCGAAAACCTACAAGACCCAGGTCCCGGTGACCTGTTCAGCTTTGCGTGGAGATGCTGGCTGTCTTCTCCCACCACCGAGGACTTTATCCAGTGCCTCACCTGTCTGTCCCTCCCACCACTCACTTTCACTCCCCACCTTCACATCCAGAAGGTTCTGTGACCTGGCTCCTGCTCCAGGACCCCTTCCCTAACCTCCACCACCCAGACCATCATGTCCCCTCCGCATGCCCTCACTGGGCTCGGTGCTGTCTTCTCGGGATATTTATCATTGAAATCTCCCCTATCCCACCTCCACTCCAGGCGTGACCCAGAGGGCAGGATACTCTCTGTCCTGCCTGGTACTATCTACTGATGTAGGGCCCACCTCCTTATCGAATCTGGTGACAGTGACGCACGTGTGACTGAATGAATGGACAGGAGGAGTGAACGAGAGGAAAGGAAAGTGAGAAAAGAGAAAAGAAGAAAATGAAAGAAGGGTAAGGTTTTCAGGGGAAAGAACCTATGTGTTCATTGAGTATGTGGGTACAGCCCCATCATCCCGGCGCTCTGGGAGGCTGAGGCAAGAGGCTCACAAGTCCAAACTCAAGCCTGTACTGCTTAATGACTTAGCAAAACCCTGTCTCAGAATTTAAAAATAAAAAATTAAATAGAGTTCAGTGTGAAAGCCCTGGGTTCCGAGATCTGGTCAGTTCCTAGTACAAATAAAAAATGTTTCATCTCTTTCTACTGATTCTTAATAAGTGGTTCAGAGACCACTGATAACATGTTTTCTCCTTTCAGTAACAAGACCTTCTTTTGGGCCATAGTTAAATTCACATATCCTGAAAGAGTTTTCCTCTTTCTTGCCATGTAATCTGAAGTGACCCTAAAAATTATAGTTAACGGTGTCTGACGTGCTGCGTAGCGTGAGTCATCCTATTCAGTGGACTGTCTCATTTCATTTTCCTGTGTAATTTATTGGTGGAAACTCTCATCGTTCCCATTGTACAGGTGGGGAATCTCAGGCTAGACGGTAGTAGAACTCTCTGACTCCAAGTTCATGGCTTTGACCACTACACAGCAGTGGGGAATACCCAGCGAGGTTAGGAGACAGGCACGTCTTTGGGAATTTGTGTGCATAGGGAGGCAGCCTCAAAGTCTGGAACTTTCTTGGGGGAGGATATAGGGGTCTACAGAGTGCTGTAGTAGCTGATGTAAATGGAGTTGGACCAAAAAAAAAGGAAACAGAGACTGTCAGTTCCCAGATCTCTTCCACCACAGAGATGATAGTTCTGTAACTCCTCTGGATGGTGGATGGACCGGTGGCACTCCCCACACATCCTACTGCATACACGCACACCCCATGCTGCCCCCAGGCACACCAGGCTCTGGGCCTGAGTGCTCCTCGCTGTGTCCCTCGGGTTCCATAGGCCAACACTCGGTCTTGTTTTTCCAACAATTCAAGGAAGGCCTGGTGACAAGCATGCGCCTGCTGGGAAACAAGACCGACCTCTGTGTCCACACTTTCATCTGGGCCTTCAGCACAAAGTGCTTTAAGCCACATGTGTCCATAAGATGCCACAGGTGCTCAATAGGAAAAAAATGACAAAAGCACAATGAGAATCAGTAGTGGTGGCGTAAAAGGATCAGTCCATTGGGCACTTCCAGCCGTCTGTGGGGCGTTGTAAAAACTCAGAGTATACTAACTGTTATCTCATTCAATCCTCAAATACACCCTAAATCGTCACAGTTGTTATCTCTCTCCTTCACAGATGCAGAAATTGTGACTGAGCGAGGTTAAGTCACTTGCCCACAGTCGCAGAGCTAAACAGAGAAGCTAAGACAGTGTCATGGCCATTGCTGTTGTTAAAGGCGATACAAAAATGCAATCAAAATAACCCAAAGTCCAACCATAATCAAATATAAAATAATATAAAAATATCAAGCTTCCCTTACTTTCAGATCCTAGTTCTTATTCTTTTTCTAAGAAGTAGTAACGGTTACTGATTGCTTGGGTGTTTTTTCCAGAAACAGTTGGGTATCTCCAAACCTGTTACGGAAGTGTGGAGCTGGGACAGAAATATAAATTTATTTTTATGTGAATGTCTCTACTTTGCTTTTTAAAAAATCTTTTAAAATCTGAGTCCTGCCCCTTTTTTACTGCCTTCCCAGAATTCTCTTGTCTGGATGTACCATAGTTTATTTACTCTGTGTCCTCAAGTGGTAAATACTTAGATTACTCAGACTTTCCCAGTTTCCCAATGTTTGATGTTCTGAATGTCTACAAGGAAGAGTGTGTGCGTGCGTGTGTGCATGTGCGTGTGTGTGTGTGTGTGTGTGTGTGTGTGTGTTCCTTTTAGTTTATCTGCAGAAGAAAGACCAAATTTTCAATTGCCAGGCCAAAGAAGTGTATATTTTTAATTTTGGATAGATATGGTCAAGTTGTTATTCAAAGAGCTGGTATCAAGCAGCAATGTGACACAGGACAGGTCCCCAAACACCCCTGCCCTGCCGCCCAACTCCGTAACAGGGTACAACTGTCAGAATTTCCACTCTCGTTCGTGTCTGTGCTTCTGACTCCAAGCTGAGCCTGGTCCTACCCCTAAAATGTGAGCATTGCGTCTGGGAAGGTCAAAGCGCTCCTGAGCCAGTGGTAGCCATGCCACCAGGGGGAATTCCATGACCGGGAGATCTTTGTGACCAGGGTACTCATGTCTTTGGGATCCCCAAAGCACCCGCTGCCAGCTTACTCCCCTGGTGGCTGGCAGGTTGGCAGCTCTGACTTACCGGCCTGGGAGAAAACTCTCCAACTTGATTCCAGGGTGGTGAGCTCTCCGGGAAAGACTGCAAATTAGCAGTTCAGGAGATGCAAGCAAGTTGGTTGTTTTTGTTTTTATTTTGTTTTTCTTTTAAGGAAAGCAGTTGGGTTTACGCTTTCAGTCTTTTGTTTGTGTGGGGGGGGTGGCCGTATTTTGTTTTGTTTTTTTAGGACTTGGAGAACTTGGGATTTGTTTTTAAATGAGACCAGAGGGAGACGGAAAGCAGGGCTGAAATGCCACAAGCGATGTTGTAGGTGTCACCTGCAAACAGCCATCAGCTCACATGCAGGCTGGGTTTTGTTTTCTTTCGCCTTCTTCGTTTAAAAGGTAATGCACATGTGATTAAAAAATAATGTGCATGATATTCAAGTCGACAAAAAATGTATTCATTGCCAAGTATATCTCCCTCCTACTCCAATTTCCAGTGTAAAATGCAATCATTAATATCTGTCCTCCTCCCAAAAATTGCTACGCTGCAGGTGTAGAGTTCACCCGTTGGCACACTTCTTTTGTACCTAATGGCACATTGTGGAACTCCTTTCTTGTCTGTAGAGGTTTGCCTCGCTGTTTTTTAATCACATATGCGTTTTATTGAAGGGTTAGATTGCAGGTGACATTTCAAAGACAAGATTTTGGCCATGGGACTCTGAGCCAGGCGACACCCTGATGTGACCTTTATGTGGTTCTCAGATGGGTTTTCTCTCTTCCCATCCTCCCGAAAGCTGGCGAGGTATTTTCAAATTTTCTTTCTCGTTATGCTATTACTTTAGAACTCTGGAATCATCTTCTGCTTGGGTGAAGTACCGGCACATTCTGGAGTGCGGGGGGCAGGGTGGGGGGGGGGGACCTAGAGGGACAGCCATGACTGAGAATGAGAATGAGAATCATTTTCAACTTTCTACTCATGTCACTCAAAATAGTAAATGACAGGGGCAGGGCATGTAACCTAGTGGTAGAGCCTTGGCCTCACCCGTGGAAGGTCTGGGGTTCCAATCCCAGCAAGGCCAAAAAAGAAAGGAGGGGAATCAACTTTCATAATAATTTTGTGTACCTCAGTATATCCATAACAGTCTCATTGCTACATGTAATTCTATATTGAAACTTCGTTGAGATGGGTCACCTGCTTTCTGTCATACTAATCTTTGAGACCCGAGGTGTGTGTGCCTTGTTGAGGTGGCGTAGCCAGGCCAGAGGTGCTCAGTGGCCCTCCATGGCAGGCGGCGGCCATGTTGGACCACATGGCTCTGGGCCATTCAGCCATGCTGGACCACATCGGATGCGTACTTCGATTCTCTAGGTCTCTCTGGTCTCTCACAGCTAGAGAAGGAACACCAGGACTGACAGTGTCCCTAGAGCAGCGTGATGTCCTTATCTGTGGAATGAGGGCCACTGGATGGGACCCCGCTGAGCATGTGGATACCAGTGCGGGGTGACAGGTGGGATTGCGCTCTGGGGAGTTGTAGGGGAGGGCACAGTGTGTCATGGGATTGTCTTTAAGGTCGTGTTTGACAATGGAAGACTCTCAGGGTCCACTGGCCTGTCCCCAGGGCCACTGTACCTTCTCATTTCATATCTGTGAGCCCCATCCACCATATCTGCACGAGAGGGACAAAAATGTCACTCATTTCATGTAGTAACTCTGTGAGGACTAAAAACACACCCACACAGAAGGCTTGGCACCGGGATTAGCGCTCGGCCAACCCTCAGTACTCCGTAATGCTGCCCCGCTTCCGTGTCCCTGCTTGCAGGAATGAGGCCCGGTGGGGAGCAGCATGCCCAAGGTCGCGCAGCAAGGAGGTGGCACCCACTGCTGGCCCAGTTGGGCTCCTTCCTTCTCGCTGGCAGTTCTCCCTGACAGCTCCTGATCTCCTCGTAGCGAGGTAACTGAAGTGCACTGCAGACTGCTCACGTACTGGACAGAACACTCGAGTCCACGTACTGGTTCCATCCACGGTGCGTGCTTTGGCCTGCGTGCACATGCCACTTGCTTCAGCTTCAAAAGCGTGGAAGCCAGGTTGGCAGGCGGTTCTTCCCGCTCAAGTCATCCCCCCCGGGACGCGCCCTCCCCTGTGACCAGGGCGCGGTCCCTCGGTGTGACTTCCAGGGAGGGGCCCCTTCACCACGACACGGAAAACCCCTTTGGCAGGACCGCGTTGGAGCAGATAGTGCGTAGCATCCCAACCCAGGAAGCTGAAATCATGGCGCATTACGTAAGGGTAACAGACGCCCACGTCTCCTGAGCATTCACTCTGCCTTTGCCACGTTTCCTGCATCTGCTGTTTGATTGAATCCTCCCCGTGACTCAGACGCCCCGTTTTACAGATAAGGAAACTGAGGTTCTGAACAAATAAGCGCCCGCCCAGATAAGTACACATGAAGCCAGAAAAGATCTTTAAATATTTCTTGGTGGCAGGAGAGTGGCCTGAGAAGGCTTGTGAAAATCAAATTATTCACGCCCTGGGAGCCGTGGGTGTCCCTATCACGGCTTAATTTGTTGGTCCGTAAAATGGGAACAGTGGAACCTGAGCGTGGCCGGGACAAGGAGAAAATACGACGTGGCTAAGGACGTTGTTTGGGGAGGGAAAGCAGAGACACGAGGTCACAGTTGCTATGAAGATTGTAGTGGGTTATGAAGATGATTCCGGATCTATAGCTGAGACTGCTCCTCTGTGTGTGCTTGTCTCGGCCGGCTGCCATGACTCCTCCCACCCCGGCCCTTTCCAGTTGCTTCCAAAGTTTCCTTTCCAGCTCCAAGATCTGAGAGGGAAACCACACCCAGTTTCCCAAGTGCCAGCCAAGAGCCCTGCCCGAGTCTAGCAGGCAACAGAGGAAGGGAGAGAGCTCAGGCCAAGAGGGCTGCGTGGGGGAGGCGGCTCCTTCGATTGCTTGGTTTGTCTTTTCTTCTCTCTTAAACAGAAGCCGCTAAAGGTCAAGTCTAGTCTCTGTCCTTTGCTAAAGTCTGGCCCAAGCTGGCATCTGGAAGGACTCTGCACCTCCAAGTCCGTCCTGCCATTAGAGAATAGAGCTCAGAACCAAATCTGGGCAACTGTGTGCTCCGGAGGACCCAGATGTCCACGCAGTGACATCCTAGGTTTAGTCCCCAGGAGAGTCAGGGCTCAGGGAGAGCAAGAAGAGGTGGACCGAGCCCCCCCAGGAAGCTAAGGCCCAGCGCTGCTCGGGGCTTTCCCTGCCACACCAGGGCCCCAGCAGCAAGAGGCTGACAGACAGGCACCTGGCTGACACACACGGGCCGCTCGCAGCAGAGAAATGACGCAGCGTGAGGGGAATGCATGAATACACAGAGAGAAACACACACGCGGAGCCACGCCAGATGGAGAACATCGCTCTTCCCTCACCCACACGGAGGGGCTGGCGGAGTTACGTAAAGCAAGCTGCGAGCGTGCTAACCACCCTCCTCGAGGGGACCCAGAAGGTGGCTTCTCCTTTGTGGGGGAGGGAGGGGTACACACAGCTACCTCCTGCTCTCGATGGAGAAAGAGCTTGTCAGCTGCCTCGGCCTCCAGGTGACCCCAGGAAATCACCCAAAGGGAATGAGAGAGTGTCATTTGTCAGCCGGGGTGAAGGAGGGTGCCGGCAGGATGGGGTAGGACTGCGACCTGGAAGGGAGGAAGAGATGAAGAGGTCCTAGGATGCCCCCAGCCCCACGCCCACCCACGGGTCCCCTGCCCCGGCCCACGTGTACCAGACGTTACGGAGCCACCCACGTGCCCAGCTCCTGAGCACCTCCCCTAGGCCACAGCCTCTTCAGCTGGGCCGCTGTTGGCTTTGGTTCCCTGGGCACACATGATCTTCCTGATGTACAGGACCCAGTGACTTGGAGTTGACTGCATTTCATAGAGCAAAGCTGGGAGTTCAGACAACTAGATTCAAAGTTAAAAATAACTAGCATGTAAGTTACAAGGTCAGTCATGTTCAAGGGTGGGGTTGATTCGATTCCAAATCCTCCCTCTGCCTTTCTCTTCTGGGTGACCTTGGCCAGAAGGCTGAACCTTCCCAAGCTACAGCCTACTGAGGGAGTACTGTAAGGTTCAGAAGAGCAGAAAATATACAAGAGTATTAGTGCTCAATAATTATCTGTACGCTTTGTCTTTCAGTACTTTGTTCTTCGAAAATATTCACTGAGCACCTATTACGTGCCTGTGCTAAGCCATTAGGTGCAAAGAGCATTCTTGTTCATGTTTATATATCAGGGTTTCGAGTGACTTGCAAGGCACTGGTTTCTCACAGAGCTTTGAATGGACCTGTCTCTTTGATGCTGATAATGTTTGTAATGTGGCCAAGTCTGTATTTTTGAACTTGCGGTAAGCTAAGAATGACAAAAGTGGCCGTGAAGGGCAGTTGGCACCTCCCACCCGTGGGCCTGTGGAAGGTGACATCAATCATGGCGTCCTGGGGGTGGCTGGAATGGAGAGGTCCAAAGACCGTGAATCCCAGCAATGCAACAAGTTGGAGCGGTGACTTCTGCCATGGGAAGGAGATAAGAGAGCTCTCGTGAGTCACCCTTTGGTCCCTGGGGCCAGCTGTCCACAGTGGCCCCAGGGAGGCCCTTTGGTCAGAAGGGTTCCTACCATGGACATGAACCTAGGCAGTTTACAGCTGGCTGGGGGAAGGTTTCCCCTCTAGGGAGTCGGCTTTTGATTCCAGGTTGCCTTCAAAACCCTGAATGTTCTATGGCTCTGATTCTCAGCACACTGAGTTTTCCATCTCAGTTCTGAGGGTGTGGTTGGACGTTTCCCTTCAATCTCTCTCTTTGTGCCCTCTTTCCTCCCCGCCCTGTTCCTTCTCTGCAGCTCCGGCAGCCCTAGATCGCATCTGCACCTAACAAGCTGGTGACCGAGGTGCCGAGAGAATAGCCCGCATCTGTCGTGCGTCACTCCTAGACGCGCCCACCAGACACTTCTCCTCCCCGGTCTGCCTGGCCTGTTGCTTGGGGACACATCCGACCGCCTCTCCTGACATCTGCCTGGTCAACCAACACTTCCTTAGAGGACGAGGAGGAAAGCAGACGCATGAAATCATGCCACCGTCAGCTGAATGGCCCTGAGCAGGTGACGTCAAGTTGACGTCAAAGACAGAAGACTGAAGCCTCTGCAGCCCCCGCCGTCTCCCTGGCTCTTCCCGGGGCACAGGCTGAACCTCGGCTGCTCCTGTGAAACCATCTCACCCTGATACACTCTGTGGTCTTCGGTCGGAACCCTTGGGTACCAGGCACCATGGAAGACCACGTGTTGGGTGTTCAGCAAATCCAGCCCAATGTCATCTCCGTTCGCCTCTTCAAGCGCAAGGTGGGGGGGCTGGGATTCCTGGTGAAGGAGCGGGTCAGCAAGCCCCCCGTGATCATCTCTGACCTGATTCGAGGAGGGGCCGCTGAGCAGAGTGGCCTCATCCAGGCCGGGGACATCATCCTGGCAGTCAATGGGCGGCCACTGGTGGACTTGAGCTATGACAGCGCCCTGGAGGTGCTCAGAGGCATCGCCTCGGAGACCCATGTGGTCCTCATCCTGAGGGGACCCGAGGGCTTCACCACGCACCTGGAGACCACCTTCACTGGGGATGGGACCCCCAAGACCATCCGGGTGACACAGCCCCTGGGTGGCCCCACCAAAGCTGTCGATCTGTCCCACCAGGCTTCGGCCAGCAAAGAGCAGCCGCTGGTCGTTCCCGGGAATGGGCCTCAGCACCCCCAAGACAACGGGGCAGAAGGCAGCTCACTCCCCCACGCCAATGGCCTGTCCCCCCCACCCCCCGGCCAGGACCCTGCTACGAAGAGCACCAAGGCCGGTCCCCAGGGCAGCGGGGAGCATGAGCTGCTCCAGGAGATCCAGCCTGTACTGAGTCTCCTGACCAGCGGGGGCCACCGAGCACCGGCGGAGACAAAGGAGACGGGAGTCCAGGTGGACAGGTAAGCGCCACAGGTGTACATACACCTGCACACATTTATTCATTTGCCTACCCTTGATCTGTCCCTGAAAATGCCCATCACAAGAGCCAAATGCTCAGAAACGCTAGGAAACCTGCCCATCCTTTATTGTTTTATGCGTTTAATCTTCCAACTATGAAAGAGGGGGGACAGATTCTCCTAAAGGGTGACCCTGCCAGGCCGGCTGCGGTGGTGGTGTTAGTGCAGACAGGAGAGTGTCAGCTGCAGAAGGACTCAGGTGTGTTCTTTTGGCAACTCAAGTGCCACCAGCAGTGTCGCCTTGGTGACGTGATTCACTGTAACAGTGAACAGCTCCTGGTGAGACAATGGTCAATCAATCTTTCCTTGGTTTACCCGGTCGGTTCTGGAGTTGCGCACGTGTAAAATTCAGTGTTTTGAGGCCAAAGCTGGGACATTTGCCCACTTCTTTGTCTACATGTAGGTCAGAAGGCTGGTGTGGTCCTCAGAACCCTTTTCCTCCTTTGGGCTTGTTGCTGGTTTTCCGGGACACGCCCCTACCCCAGGTGCCACCTCCGTTCCGTGCACCAGCCCCACATTGTAAACAACCGCAGTGTCCCCGCCAATCGCTGAACTGCCTCCTTGAGGCTAAACTAAGGACCACACAAAAAAATCACTGCTCCAGGCCAGGCCAGGCACTTTGGGAAGCTGAGGAAGGAAAATAACAGGTTCAAACCCCTCCCGGGGAACTTCACAACTCAGCAAGGCTTTGTCCTCAAATAAACAGTTGAAAGAGAGCTGGGGGTGCGGCTCGGAGCATCTGAGTTCAATCCAGAGTGCTGCCAAAAATAATAATAATTTTTTTAAAAAATTCTTTTAAAAAGGAGAAGGCAGGCAAGCCTGGGAATACTACGGTTCCTCCCAGTGACCTCCTCGTCCATGGTAACCGTCAGCAGCCTAAGCCCACAGCTAGCCTGGGTGGCAGTGACACTCACCAAGCCCGGGGTCCGTATCAGGCACACCCGCCAGCCTGTGGCTCCTCGGGACCACAGGGAGCAGGGATCCTGGAGGATCACAGCACTGTCCTCTTCTGTGTCCTTCCCACCTTCTCCTGCTCCGTCCCTGCCTCTCCCTGCGGTTATCTGAGGAGGGAAATGATGGTTACCCTAGTGATAGCCCCAGCTGGCGTCCCCAGCCCAGCAGGTGGGGACTGGGGGCTTCCGGCACCTGCTGCACTTGGGGACGGTCACTTTAAAAGTCTGCATGCTGGAGAATAGCCAGGTTGCTCAGCTTGCTGGCCTGAAGGAGGGTTCTAAGGAGGCCAAGGTCTCCGGTCCAGCCTCCATCTGGCCCGGCTGGTCAGCCTCGCCCTGTGTTCTGATAACCTCTCTCTCTGTCTCAGCACTCAGTTTAAAAATCCACTTCTTCAGAGAGTGTATGAATTCTGCTCCATATGTAGGTCATGTGATTTTAGCCCACTTTTCTAGATGAGTCTCAACAAGGTGACTCTACTCACCCCGGGTCACCCAGCCCCATTCTACCTACAAGTGTCACGGTGTCTAGAGAGAGAGAGGAAAGCGGGTGAGAGAATTTGGCTAGAGGAGCGGAAGTCAATTTCCACCCTTGATCGTGGGCTCCTTCTGCGGCAAGCCTTGTTGTATAATCATCATGAGGGCCACTGCTACTCGGCACCCCAAGGGAGGCCGGCCCCATGCTAAAATCTTTACGTCACCTGATTTTGTTCGTTCCTCACGATGCCTCAGTTGCCTGGTGACAAATCTAAGACTCAGCGAGAGACACGGTCACCTGTCTCAGGCCACCTAAGCCAGGACCCAACCCCCAGCCCCTGCTTCTGAGCTTTCTGACTCGTCCTCGTGGCTACAGTGCACTGGGCTTCTGGCCACCAAGTTCCTGAAGATACTGGAATTTTTTTTAGAGAGTGAAAGGGAAACTGAGGCCCAGGGGGGTCTCCTGGGAGAGAGAGTGCCATTGCCTGGCACAAGCAAAAAGTAATGTAGGTCAAGAGGCCCAGGCCCCAGTGTCTTTTGAGAGTAAAAAGTTATCCCGCCATCACCTTGGGCAAAACCATCATCCTTGGTTCTGGAGCGGGCACAAGGGGAGAGGGACTTAAGGACGTCATCCGAAAGCCCATCCTTCATCTATAGGAGGAAGAAGGAGAAGTCTTTCAAACTGCCCTCAGAATGACCCGCGACAGCACCGATTCCAGGACTGTGTTCCCAGGAGCCTCGTAGCTTTGAATCACTCTGCCGGGACATTTTTTCACCTATGGAACTGAATCTAATAATTGGTCCTTCACGTTGATGTGCTAGTTGACATTTTCACCTTGACTGCTCTTGCCCTCGGTCCCTCCCAGCCCATCACTGTGGGCCCGTCTCTTCCTGTCCACGTCCCACGGCCGGGGCAGCGGGAGAATAAGCCTGTCTGCCCACCGCCAAAAATGGCTGCTGATCCCAGCTGTGCGGGAGGCTGGAGGATGGATCACAAGTTCAAGGCCAGGCAGAGCAACTTAGTGACTTAGTGAGACCCTGTCTCGAAATCAAACAGAAAAGGCTGTGGGGATGTAGGTAAGCGGCAGGGACTCTGCCTAGTACATACAAGGTTGTAAGTTCAGACGTCAGTGCGATTTAAAAAAAACAAACTTTTTTTCCCACATAAGCTAATGTCTTCTCACCATCTTCCGTGGATGGAGTATGCCCTGCCCACCTGGCCCACCCCAGTGCTGTCCTCTGCCTTCAGGACCCGGTGATGGCCCCTCACACGGCCACATCAGAGATCGGAAGTAAGAAATAAACACAGGACACCTGAAACCGTTTCAGGTCGTGATGTCTGCTGTGAAGGAAATGGAAAGTAGTTTGAGGGAAAATGGTGTAGTGTTGGGTAGAACATTAGATCAGGGAAGGCCAGAGTGTGCCAACCTGGGAAATCCAGAATTTCTGGCAGAGGACATCGCAGGGGCAAAGATCCTGAGGCAGGATCCCGGATGGACTGCTTGGGGACTGAGGGGCAGGAGAGGAGTGAGTGGGCGAAACAGGTAGATAGTCAGGTCAGGCGTGTGGGCAGAGCCACCAAGCATCCTGGCCCCCACTGGAATTCTGCCCAGTTTCCATGGCTGTGGAAACAAAGCACCCTAAACTCTCTCCGAGTTTGGGAGGGCTTGAGTCTAAAAGGAGTCTCACTGTGTTCTGATCAACTCAGGGCCTCAGAGTCAGGCCCAGTGGTACAAGCCTGTTGCCCTACCACTCTGGGAAGCTGAGGCAGGAGGATCACAGATTAAGCCCAGCCTGGACAACGTAGCAACGTGGTGTGAGACCTTGTCTCGATATCAGAAATAAAGCTTGAGCTAGGGCCGAGGCTGAGTGTGAAGAGCCCGGGTTCGGTCCTTAGTGTCACAGACACAAGCCAAGGCACCCACGGGGTGCCTGCCTTTCTGCGGGCTCTGGAAGAGAACCTGCTGAGTCAGCCTCTGCAGGCTCCAGGGTGTGCTCTGTGAACATCACAGCTGTGACCCCTTCCTCCCTCTTCAAAGCCAGAAGCATGGCATTTGGTCCTGTGGCCTCAAGGACATGTAATCCTATCTAGGGGCCACCCAGATAATCTTATTGATAGACAGTCACCCTAAACTTGAAGACTCTTCTTTCAGATAAGGCAACTATATCCATCAATTTTCTGTTACCACGACAGAACACCCAAGGCAGAGTCCTTTCTAAAGGAAAGAGATTTCTTTCATTCCCAGTCCTGAACGTCCAAGGGCATGGTGTGGGCATCGGCTCAGCCCTGTGAGGACCTCGCAACGAAAGGTCACAGCATGAGCAAGACAGGAGGCCCAAGAGAGAGGCAGGACCAGGCTCAATTTTGTTCCTAACTCTTAAGAGAAGTAACCCAAGATCCTGTGAGAGTGAACGACATCCCTACCAAGGATGTCCTCAGTGCCTCGTGACCTCCTGCCAATCCCGACCTCTTCAGAGTCCTGCCAGCTCTGAGCATCACCCGCTTAGGACCAGGCACCCAGCACGTGACCCCTTGGAGGAGACTCTTCAAACCGTAATGATAATATACATGGTCAAGGGATGAGGACTCAGCATTCTTGGAGGTCACTACTCGGACCTTCATTCCCATCTAACCAGCACCGCTGAGCAGGGCTGTGGCAGGTCCCGAGCTGACCTGTGGCTGACTCTGTCCCGACACCATGGGGGTCTCAAGTAACTGGGCCCATTTATGTGCTTCTGACGCTATTCCCTTTGCTACTCACCAGGTACCTATCTTTATTTTTTTAAAAATCTCTCTGGGCCTCAGTTTCCCCATTTATAAAATGGGATGTGAGCCAAGCCCAGGGGCACAGGCCTGCATTCCTAGCAATCTGGGGGGGCTGAGGCAAGAGGATCCCAAGCGTGAGCCCAGCCAGAGCAACTTACTGAGACCCTGTCTCCAAAGAAAAGCAGGTTGGGGGTGTGGCTCAGCATGAAGGCCCTGGGTTCAGTTCCCAGGACCATGAGGGAAAGCAAATAAGCAAGGAATGCAGTTCAGATGGCTGTCCAGCTCCTCCGCGCCACCTCCAGATTGAGCATCACCCCTTCTGACCTCTCTGCAACATCACTCCAAGCGGCAACATCCTATAGGTCAAAGGTCACACCTGGGGTTTGATGGTCATGTGCAGTGCCCAGAATTCAATTTGACCTGTAGTTTTTCAAAAGCGTGAGTTAGTGATGAAGCCGAGAAATCCAGAGATTTCTCATTAAAACTGGTCTTCAGCCTCCGAGTAAACATATATCTCACTGTCCCTCAGTATTCATGGGGGACCGGTTGGTTCCAGGACCCACCTCCTCTCCTTGGATATCAAAATCTGGGGATGCCCAAGTCGCTTACATGAAAAGGTGTAGTCTTTGCACGCATGTAATGTACATCCCGCTGTATATTTTAAATCAGGTCCAGATCACCTAGATACACACAATATAAAGGCTATGTCGAGCTGTACCGTGTGGTTTAAGAAAACATGACAAGAAAAATGTCTATACGTGTTCACTGTAGACAGCATTTTTAAAATACTTTTGCCCCACCGTGGGTCAAGTATGGAAATCTGGAACCCACAGATACTGGAAGCTGACTGTACTGCTCGTGAGATCGACAGCTGACCACGGATTCCCAGCCTGGCAGGGCCACCTGCCGCAGGAGCCAGGAAGGGGCTTCGGGCTATCTGGTTCTCCAGCATCCAAACTCAGCCCAACCCACCCATGTTTTTAACTAGCTTGAGCCTTGCAGGCCAGAGCTTGGGAAGCCTGGTTGGCTCTGAGATGCAAGTCATTAAGAGCCGTGGTAATGACTGTGCCCAAAGGACTCTCGGCTCCCTTCTCAGCTTCGGCATTGCCAATGAATTCCTGTTCTCAAAAGCATACCTTTTTGGCTGAGTGTGATGGCGCACACCTGTAATCCCAGTACTCTGAGAGGCTGAGGGCGGGGAGTCCTGAGTTGAAGCCCAGCCTAGGCAACTCAGCAAGACCTTGTCTCAGAATAAAACCTAAAAGAGTTCTAGGTCACGGCACAATAGTGCCGGCCTGTAATCCGGGCACTCCGGGAGACTGAGGCGGGGGATTGCAAGTTCAAGCACAGCCTGGGGAACTTAGTGAGACTTTGTCTTAAAAATCAAAAGTAGAAGCTGCAGGAATACCATAGCAGCTAAAGCGCTTGCCCAGCTAGCACAAGGCCCTGGGTTCGATTCCCCAGCACCATGTAAACTGGGTGTGGTGGCACACATCTGTAATCCCAGCACTTGGGAGGCTGAGGCAGGAGGATTGCCGTAAGTTCAAGGCCAGCCTGGGCTACACAGTCAGGTCAGGACTGGCCTGATTACAGAATGAGACCCTGCCTCAAAAATAAATAAATAAATAAAAATAAAAGGGAAAGATGAGCTGGGGATATAGTTCATTCAGTGAAGGCTCTGGGTTGGATCTCCAGTTTAAAAAAAAAAAAAAATGATTTGCCAAGGCCCTGGATTCAATTACCAATGCAGGACAAAAAAAAAAAAAAAGTTAGCATTCTGTTTCTCTCATCTCCTTGGTTTCATCAAGGGAGAGAGGGGGAAAGCTTCACCTGGTCCCCAGATTGGGTGTCCACCACCCTCAAGACCTCCTGCTTGAACTCAGCCCCCAGCATCTTTGATCAGGTAAAGGCAGAAGCCACAGGGTGATGGATTCATAGGACAGAGGGGCAAAGTTCAGCAGGAGCTGGTGATGTCTGCTGGAAGTGTGGGCAGGGTTCCCATCGGGGCCAGCTGCTCCTCCGAGGCCTCTGCGCCCAGCTGGGCTGGGGCAGGAAGCAGCCCCTACCTCCCTGGGCCTTGGCACACAGGCCGGGCCCCCTGGCGGGTCCCGTCCGGGCGTCAGCACTGGCCCATGACAAGCTTCTTCCTAGAGGCTGGAGCGATCTGGCAAAGGTTATGTGAGAGCCTGATCGTTCAGCTACTGAAGTAGGAAAAAAAAAAAAAATGGGATTAGTTTTGTTCTTGCCAAAAAAATAAGTAGAAAATGCTCACCAGATGGAAGGCAGAGCGCCACACCTGGCCTTATAGTAGGGGAAACAGAGAAGCTGGAGAACAGGGCGAGTGGCAAGAGGACGGGGCCCCAGGAGGGACCTTCACTGTCCCTGCTCCAGTCTGAGCCTGAGAATTCCCAGGGAGGCAGGCCTCCCGGTGTGTCCACGGTCACCTGATGTGCTCCTGACAGTGCAGATCACAGGCTGTACACCTGAACCCCCCACTCACGCTGGCCAGGGCCTGGCCTCAGTGTCTGAACTCTGTCAAGCCCCTGTCATGGATTCAAATGCGCCCTGGAGTTTGAGGACCTCTAACAGATAAGTGTGGTAGGTAGTGGGACACCGATTCCCATGCAAATACCAGGTCCATGGGGACCTAGTGGCTCTTCCAGAGGGTAAGAGTACCTTAGAAGGGGGACAGGGAGAGGAAGGAGAGTCGAGCCCCTGAGTCAAGGGTAGTCAAGGCAAATTCCTCCATCCCATGTAGGCTCAAGGGATGACCAGTAGCCAACTGCCCAAACCCCTGAGTGGACACAGAGCAGGATGGGAGGGGAGAAAGCGTGAGAGTCATCAGGGAGGGGCCCCTTCCCACCATTTCTGCCTTTCACAATTGGGTCACGTAGTGTCTGACAGCGGTCTCCAACCTTTCTGGCATAAGGGACCAGTTTCATGGAGGATGAGTCGCCTGTGAATGGTGGGGAGGAGTTTGGATACGATTCAAGCATGTGACATTCATTATCCACTTTGTTTCTATGATATTGTAATTCCATGGTCCCAACCTCTTCATCACCAAGGACCAGTTTTCTTGAAGACCATTCTCCCAAGGACAGGGCATGGGAGTGTATCTGTTAGGTCGGGGACAATACTCAGCTTCCTACAGGGCACAGGACAGGACATGCCGCCTTGAGTCCTCTGGCTGGAAATGTCAATAGTGCCATGCCTGAGAGAGTCAGGTCTAAACCGAGGCCCTCTGAGGTGGCTGAGTATGACCAGGACACAGGAGCTGTGACAAAGGAAAGTCACAGTCACTGTCCAGCCTCCTCCTCTTGTGGGCTCCCAGTGTATCATTTTAAATTACCAAAATTGCATTTACCAGGTAAATACACTCAGCCCGTACACCTCATGTGTTAGGGACATCTAATATTTTTATTTTCTACGTAGTTGGTGCCAACTCCATGCTAGGTACCCCACAGGCAAAGCGTCATTTAGTCCTCAAGACATGTAGAGACTGGAAATGGGCCTTGAAGGATGGATAGGAGTGCCACAGGGAGCATGAAAGGGTATCACGGAAGGTCAGGGTGTAGTTATGGCGTGTTCCTTGGGAGGACAAGATGGTAGCGATCCGAGCTGGGAATGATGGGAAGTGGAGTCCAGCAGAGAAGCAGAAAATCATAGTCTCCATGAATAAAATGGTACAGCTTCAGAAGAGTCTGCGTACAAATGTCACTTTCTGTGCTCCTTGCCTCGGGGGAGACGCTCCCTTTCTCAGCTAAAAACCCACCTGTGCCTTCATGCCCTAGTCTTCTTAGACATTAAGCCTCTATGCCACACTGACCAATATTCTAACCATAGCCATGCAGGGCTCCATGAATTTAAATTGATTAAAGCCAAGCAAAATTAAAAATTTTAATTCCTCAGTGATGGTGGGCACATTGGCCAACCGTGGCTAGTCATTATAATCCAGATGAAGCAACCGTGAGTTTACCATCATAGACAGTCTGGCCACTGAGGGATTGTCACTGAGCTGCAGAGAACTGGGAATTCCAGATTCCTGTCTGACTGGTCCATCAGCAAATTAATAGAAAGTTAACAGCTCGGTTTTATAAACATTCCTCCATCGCATATGCTCTGGCTCACCCACTGGGGCAGAGGTCCAGGCCCAAAGTTGTAGGTACGTACAGTTGCACACCGCAAGGTGAGCTGCCCTGCGCAAGCCAGGCCGGGAAGCAGACAGCTCCCAGGTAAGGTGACTTCCTTCCCCCTCCGCCCCAGTTGTCACTGCCAGATTCTGGAGCCAGGAACTGAACCAAGTCTATCTGTGATTTTTGCATCCGGCGAGGGATTAGAAGCAAGAACAGGTTAACGTCTGCGGTCCCCGTGGTCCCATCGTAAAGCTGCTCTTCCCCTGCAAAACACAACTCATAAAATAAGTCTGTGTTGGCAGAATCACCTCAAAGGATCATTTAAACAAAGGTGCTTGTGGCTTTTTGTAAAAAAATAAATGACAATAAAAGAAACACACAAGTCCTTAATGGTAGGTCCTGTGATCCCTTGCAGCGTTTCTTGAACAATTTACCCTGTATTTAGTTAAGAGACATTTTGTGAGAGTTGGGTCACCTGCTCCGTAGCCTCTGGCGTGGGATGAATGCCATAACTAGTTTTTCCTGTTTTTTTTTTTTAAATATCTAGGCTAACCATCAATCAGACCTGGTTTCCAGTCCCAGCCAGGCTCTGTTTTTTATTGTGGGACCTTGGGAAAGTTGAATCACCTCTCTGGGATCAGTTTTCTCATCTGTAAAATAAAGCTGTTTGTGTCCTTTGGGAGGAAATTATGTAATTTTTGTGCAAGTACCTAGCATGCGACGGATGCGTGAACCCCACTTACCTTCTCCCTTCTGTGCTGAGTCCCCTTTTCTTGTCACGTGATACCATCAGGGGATAAGTTTCACAGCTGAGAGTGACATTCGGGGAAGCTCTTTGGATGGACAATTCTTGGTATCATCGTGTAGATGAACCATTGACTTGGGAAATGGCTGTAATCAAGGCCACTCCGGGTATGATTTGGTGACATTTTGAAGAGGTAAAACAGAATGTTCCCTGTGATAAATGCAAACCTCTCACAGCAAACACGGCTTTGACGGGGGTGCATGACTTCTTAGGGAGCTGGGAGCCCCTAAGTGGCTGGACACAGGACAGCCTCCATGCCTAAAACTGAGAGCGAAATGGGCCCCAGAGCAAGTCATGTTCCCCAGAACTGGGCGCCACATGTCAGGGTCACAGTGACATTGGGTGGGAGGGTCAGAAGAAGGGCGGAAGGGGAGAGAGGTGGGTGTCTGGGTGTTAATGGTCAGTCTTCATCCTGGAGGATGGCCAACCTGGGGAATCTGAGGTCACGTTCTCCTGTGTCTGTTAGGGGCCACGGGCCACAGTAGGTTAGTGGTTAAGGAGTCAGGTTCCAGAGTCAGGAACAAGCCTGAGGTTGAATCCACCATCCCCAGCTGTGTGACTGAAGGCAGGGACTTAACCCCTCTGAACCTGTTGCCTTGCGCCACAGTGACTGATAGCGACGTCCTGGTAATGAAGATGATGGCGTAGAGGTGAAAGAAAGTAGTGGGAATGGTCACAGAAGTAGTGAGAGCCACTACTTCGGAATGGACACACAATCAGGCTGGGATGCGGGGCTTCCCCATGGCCTGTGACCTTGACCTTCTCTCTGTGTCCCTTACGACATCCGTCCAATCAGGACTAATCATTACTCCTGCCTCGCAGGGTCGCCACAAGGTTTCAATGAATCAGAACGTACGCGTCCCATACCTGGCACACAGTGACTGCGTGATCGGTGGTACCTCTTCTTATAAATAAGCTTTATTCCCTTCAGTTTTAAGATGTTTCTTTCTGTGCTTAGCTGGTATTGTTCAAAAGCAGCGCAAAGCCTTGCCCAGAGGGCGCCTGGCCCGGGCCGCGGGTTTTCCCCACTCTTCTCGGCTCCTGCGTTGTCCACGTTCAGTCTCACAGGCACCCAGTTCCTCAGGGGCTCGCAGTACACGGAGACCCCCTAGCAAACAGACCCCCTGCGATCCCAGTCTGTGAGACCAGACAGGGAGAGGGGCGCAGACCTCTCCCGCCATGGCCTCTTGGCGAAATGAGCCCCGGTCCAACTTGTGCGGCCCTCAGTGTCAGCTTCAATGAGCTCACGTTAGTGCTGACAGTGTCACACCCTGGCCCCGCGTCCCTTGGGCACCTCACAGACTGGCAGACCGGGTGGCCAAGGCTCCCTGGCTGCACAGAGAGGCAGGTGAGTGAGCACCAGCGTTCTTTCCAGAGGGACTTCCGGATGGAGGTCGTGGGGTGCTGGCACCCCGCCTCACCTGGCCCCCGCCTTGCCTTTCAGAGATCTGGACAGCAGCAAGCCGCACAAAGCTCTGCCCCTCGGCGGCGGGGACAACGACAGAGTCGTCAGTGACCTGTGGGGGAAGGGCAGCGTGCCTGTCGTCCTCAACAACCCGTACTCAGAGAAGAAGCAGGTAAGCGCAGCTGCCAGCCTGGCGCCCACGCCCCGCGTCTCCCTGGGAGCCGGCCACCACGCTGCAGAGCTGGGCAGCCGGCGCGCAGCTAATCCGGGGTTGTGAATCTCGACTTCCTCTGGGGGGTGGTTTTGTTCGGATTTGTTCACGAGCTTGCCATGATTCAAATTGCAATTCTGCTTCTGCCACGAAAAGCGTTCCCAGTTTATCAGAGATTAGGCGTGCGTGATGCTAATACATTTCCCTCACCTCTTTCCCCTCCCCAGACGCCAGCTATATTAATGTCGTGTGTTCTTTTAGCGTATGCATAGGAAGGCTAATATCCACATGCACGTTATTTTTTTTTGTTTTTATGCAAACAAAAACCCATTGTGCATATTATTTTGTATCTTGCTTTTTTTTTTTTCTCTGATCAATTTATCAGCAGGTAAGTCCCAGGTGGCAGAAGAGAGGCCTGGTTGATTTTGACGGCTGTATAATATTCCATCGCTTTGCTGTGCCATCCTTTATGGAGTCAGTCTTTCGTAATAACCACTTGGACCCCTGGCACCATCTTGCTGTGACATTGCGACCATGCGTGACATTGTACAGATGCCTTGTGTGGCACGTGAAGTCTTATCAATAGAATAGATTTCTAGCAGCAGAATGGCTGAGCTGAAGGTCGTGTGCATCTGTGGCTGGGGCAGACGCTGTCTGTGTGCTGACCCCAGAGGTGGTACCACCCTGCCAGCTAAGTGGGAGATTGGCTGCTTCCCCACAGCCTTGCCAACCCCATCTGTTATGAAGGCTTAGTGTTTGCCAATCTGCTGAGATGCTAGTCGACAGCTGGGTCCATATTCTTTCCATGAGTGGCTGGGTATGGCTGGGAATACACAGTGTCTCTTTCTTCTCTTGCCCAGGCAGCAGAAGGCCAGGCCAGGGCAGCCCCCCAACCCCCACCCCCGAAGGCGGATGTGCTCTCCCACCACCCCTGCCTTGCAGCCGAGTGGGGGTGGAGTGATGGAGGAGGGCCGGGAAGGGGGAGCCCTGGTCACCCAGCAGGGGATACCCTGCCTCCCGGTCCCTCCACTTGATCTGTGGAGGTCCGTAAACCATCTAAACCAGGGCTCAAAGCCTTTCTACATAGGGAAGTGGGACGGGCCAGAACCTTGCTGCTGACCAATCAGGACGTGGGGATTCTATGGGGCCTGCTGATTGGCTCTTCCTCCAGCACATATACCTGGGCTCTTGGGTGGCAGGGCACAATTATGAATATTTACACTATCCTCAGAAATCAAGAGTAGCTAGATGTAGTGGCATGATTACAATAGAAAAGAAGCAATGTTGTATCTCTATATGGGGGCCCTGGGTTCAATCCCTGGTACCACAAAAAAAGAACCAAAAATTAAAAAACAATCAAGGCTACCATGGAGTTGGGGTGGGGCTTAGTATTAATTAGAGTGTGTGCTTAAAATGTGCAAGGCCCTGGATCTGATCCCCAGCAAAAATATAATATTAACAATAATAATAATACAGGCCACACCGTGAACATTAAGGAGCTGCTGTCCACGAATTATCAATTGATAGAATTTACGGTTCTTTCCTTGTTTCTTAAATGACGTCAAAGAGGTCTGGCCATTCTGGGAGGCCCCCCGAGATACAGGACAGAGAGAGGCCGCATCCAGGCAGACCCAAGCCACAGATGGGATGTGTCGTCATTTGTATCTGTATTTTAAATTGTGTTGCCATGGTTTCAAGTTTTTACATGAAAATACCTATAGCTTTTCTTTAAAATGTACATAATCCGGCTACATGAAGACTATAATTTTAGGGGCAATAATCTGTGTCGGCACAGAGCTGCCTTCTCTAGGCAGGGCATGACTCTCTAATCTTCCACAGTCCACAGCACTCCCTGTTGCCATCCTTTCATTGAGACCCACTATCATTATCATTTATTCCGACATTAGTTGATTTTCTTATAAAGAGTTCAAATTTTTGTATCCATGTGTTCGGTGGTGAACTGAGAGGCTCCTGTGTGTCAGGAAAGATGAGAAAGATTTCTCTTTTTTTTCAAGATGAAGTCCATTCTTGGGTGTTTAATATGCACCCAGATGTGTTTTGGGGTGGGGGGCGCAGGGCTGGAGTTGGAGGAAGCCTACTGAGCCTAGCTCCAGGCCGAAGTGATTCTACCTGGAGGGCTGCCTGGCTGATCCACCTGATCTCCCTGTCACCTCCAGAGACAACAGCTTGTTGCTCCTGGCCTGGGGTTCTGGTTGGGGGGATAAAGCCGGCAAGGCCTGGGCCTGCTCTTAAGTCATGGCTTTGAAGTATGAGCCATGGCAGAACTGGGGCCACTTGCTTTCGGCCACCACGTTGCTCAAAGAGAGAGGACTTATTGCCAGGCACGGTGCACGCACTGTTTTGATCCCCAGGGATTCAGGAGGCTGACACAAGAGTCGTGCAAGTTTGAGGCCAGCCTGGGCAGCTGAGCAAGGCCCTATCGAAATTAAAACAAAACAAAATAAAGGGCTGGGGCTATAGCTCAGTACTCCCTGGGTTCAGCCCACAGCAATGCAATAAATGAATGAGTGAATGCTTGAAAAATATCATTCCACCTTGAACTTAAAGCCTGAGGAATGGGGCTCGGTACTGAGAACCCTAACGAGGCGATCCCTAGGGTAAGCACTGGGTCCTTGGCAGACCATCGAGATGAAGGATGGGGAGGGGGGGTGTTCAGGGCCTGCCCAGGGGCCTCCCCTCAGTCCGAAACTCCCTTTCCTAGGAGAAGAAGTAGACTTTGAGGGTCTCAGAAATAAAAGAGTTAGTCTTCTGGATGTCTATTAAGATAAGCAAGCAGTTCTGTCGTAGAGAGCTGTGACACAATGCTTGGGACTTGAGTCCGCTGGGTGAGTCACCATCCAGCCCTGAATGCAGTCCGTGACCCAAAAAGGCTCCAAGCCACCAGCATGGGATAATGATAAATGATATCATCCCGACTCGGTTGTCTGAGTCTCGGTTTTCCAGATGCTTCTCAGAAATAGAGTCGGGAGGAGGCAAGCCTCTAGTGCTCAGGCGGATTCGCATCCCAGCTCCAGAGCTCGGGCCTGACGTCATGGTAGACAGCTCTGTGGCTCCCCACGTCCTCCGGGCTGGGAAGTTACCAGAAAGGACAGTGTTCTTCCGCCCTGAAAGGCAGAATGCCATGTCTCCCTGCACCCGAGCTCCTGGGGGGAGCTTCCTTCTTCCTGGTTGTAACCTCCATTTCCTGCTTTCTGAAGCAGCCGCAGGGGTTTAGCATTGTTAGTGACACGGGGGGGGGGGGGGGGGGACCCGCCGCTGCCAGCTTCCTGAGGAGGCAGGCAGCCAGTGTACCCCCTTCCCAGGACCGGGCAGGGGGACGGCCAGGGCAGCCAGGCAGATGCCCGGCTCGAGGACTGCCAGGCGTCGGTCCCGTGTCGTTCTTGGGGTCCTCGTGTGTCAGGATTTAGGGAGGTTCAGCCGTAGAGGAGTCTTCTCAGAAAGCTGAGAAGCTGCCGCTTGACTTTATGTGGTTGGCTTTACTTGGTCGGCCATGGGTGGGAGAAACTCCATCTGGCCAAGATCCTAAAAACAAAGTGAATAGACAGTGTCTTTCCTGCCTTTGAGACCCTCACAGTCTAATACCAGGAGAGAGAAATATGCACAGCATGATTAGTGCTAAAAATAGGGGGACACAGTGTGCTGGGGGAGCATAAGCCCCTCACCAGCTTCCAGGGAAAATCTGCCCAAAGGTAACACTGGACTGGGTTTTGATGCTCAAATAGGAGTTTGCCTAGAGCCAATTCAAGACAGGCTTCATAGTCAAAGAAATGCCTGTAGCTGCTCTAGGGGGTTCTTGTTTTCTTGCTAAGAATCCCTAAATCTCGAGATGGCCGCGTGGGCTCATGCCGCCTAAAACACCACTGTAAGGGCCATTTTGTAAAAATCACCCCCGGATCTCCAGTGCCACCACGGATTAAAAGTAGGAGAAATTGCTGTCTGTCCCTTCTCCCTGAAAACTGTGGGATTCCAATCAAGGCCTTCTCAGGCTCGCAACTTCTTCGTAAGCATGGGTCCCCCCACCTCATCCGCTTTCCGAGGCGGTTGGGGGAGAGCCACGCCCTGCCTGACCTTCATTAAGCTTGGATCTGACTTTCTGTGGAAGGGTCCTAGGCTGGGGTAAGCAGTCTCTGCTCATCCAGCTTCTGCCCTCGCCCCCAAGGGGATCCAGAGTAAAGTGAGGGGCGTGGCTTGTCTGGTGAAACCCCTCCCCACGGCGCCCTCCCTCAGGAGCGGGCATGTCCTGGCCCCTGAGACCAGGGCCTCCCGGCTGCTTTCAAAATGTCAGGAGCTGTTGAAAGGCTTTTTCTGCCCTTCAGGTAAGTGTCAGCCCCCTCGAGGCAAACATCCCGAGAGTCTCAGGTGACAGGCAGGTTGGCACACGCTTGTGTGGTCCCCTTCTTCAGCGGATCAGAGGTGGCCGGGCCGACTGCTATGAACTGGCGCAGAGCGGTAGCCCGCGGGGCCGGGCATGGCCAGCCACAGAGGCTTAGCCGCCACCCGGCAGCGTGTGGCGGGAAACTGCAGGCGGACCTGACTCATCTGCGCTAACGATGTCAGGATGAAAATAACAGGGACGACGGTGACAGCGCTGCCTTGCAGGTGCGTGGCCTGGGGTTCACTCGCCCGCAGCGTCCCGGGGGCCCCCGAGCTCCAGAGTGGGACCAGGGTTGGCACGCTCCTGCCCGCTGGTGACCTCAATCAGACACGCGTGACTCACTTCGCGGCCCAGCCCCAGTCTCACCGAGGCTCATGGGCTCTGGGAGTTGCAGGGAAGGTGTCTGGCCCTCGGCCTGTGGTCTCCCTGCACAGTCGGGGAAGTCTGTGAGCCCTCTGCGTCCTCGTGGGCCCCACAGACCGGAAGTGGACCCGGAACTAATTGCAACTGCTAGCGTGTGTAGGCTTGTCTTCCTGTCATTACGTCCCAACCGATAAAGTTTATCAACCATTCATGTAGAGGACTAGGCGTTGTGTGTCATCCGGAGATGATGACTTTAGCTTATAGGGTGGTTTGCGTATGTTCCGCGCCGCTGTGACATCCTTCCACATAAGGGACTTGAGATTCACATACGTGGCGGGGTCCTGGACCCAATTCTCAAGGATGCTGAGATATGACTGCACTGTTGCTGTTCCCATTTTACGGGCGTGGAAACTGAGGCATGGCAGTCTGATGAGGGCCGTATCCTCATTAAGCTGTGGAGATGGGTGGCGGAGCCCTGGCGCCCACCCTTGACTTCCCAAGGATTAGCACAGAATAAGCACTCAAAATATATTTGGCTTTGTTATGGCTCTTATTCGGCTAATCATAATCCTGCTAATTAAACCACATTGCTAATTATCATTTTGCACACGCAAGGCAGAGTAAGAAGAAGTAGGGCCGTTTCCTTTACACACACAAGACCCCCGACCCAGAAAGGAGCCTGGTGCGTAGCCGCAGGCTTCATCTGTCCCTCTGTCTCTGTGATTACGTCATATCCTTGTTCGTCAGCCCCACTGGTGACGTGTGCGTCCCACGGGCCAGGCCCCAGGAGCATCACAATGCTAGGCAGTGACTTTGAGGGCCCGCATGAGTAACCCAGCTACGCTGCTCAGCGCTCAGTAATGTCACCAGAGTCACTTGGCCTCTCAGACCCTCTGTTTCCTGTCTGTAAAATGGGCCCGTGAGGGCTCCGTGAGTCAGTGGCTTTGCGATGGCCTAGCACTGGCCGGGAACCACATAGGAGTGTGCTCCGGGCTGCTCCGAAGGGGGGAAAAGGCTGGAGCCGTGTGGGCCTGTAATCCCAGCACCCTGGGAGGCTGAGGCAGGTGGATTGCAAGTTCAAACCCAGACGAGGCAACTTAGCAGCTTAGTGAGACCCTGTCTCAAAACCAAACAAAAAGAAATCAAATGATTGGGCATGTGGCTCCAGGTTCAATCTCCAGTCTTAGAATAAAAGAATAACAAAGGAAAGGAAACTGAAGTTGACTGTGCTCCCTGCGGCGGAGGAGTTCACTGCCAAACCCATCCTTTTATTAAATATTTCTGGAAAATTCTGCCACCAAGACAAGCTGCAGATGTAGCCATACCCAGTAGGCATTGTACTGTGATACTCGGAGTTTCACAGACTTGATCCCCACTGTGACCCACAGAGCCATTAGCCAATAGGTCAAGGTACCTGTGGGTTACTCCTTTCCCAGGCCTCTCTAACCTCCTGTGTTTTGAGATTAATTCCTATATGCAGGACTGTGCTCCAGGTGTGAGCTCGGAGATACCACGCAGCTCACCTACCCCAGCTCTTGCCGACCTGCATTCCCTCCTCTTAGACCCGCAGCCACCGTTATGCACCCACGTTGGGTTTTCCACAAAGCGCCTTCAGTGTCCCCGCTTCCTGGGGTCCCAGGGTGCTCTCAAGCTGCGGACCTGGCGCTAAAATGCTTTCCAGAAACTTGCCCTGATCCGAGCCTCTCTGGGCCCCTGGGGTCAGCAAAATGCAGCTCCCACGGCACCGCCCTCCCGTCGCAGGAGCTGCCACCTGCTCACTGACTCCCAGGCCTAGTCGGGTACTTAATGAAGAAGCAGACCTCCAAGTCCTGTGGCCCAGGGCTGTTGGAGCCAGGAAGGAGGGCCGGGATGGGTGATGTTTGGGTTCTGCCCTCCTGGAATTTCCACATATTTTGCAAACTGTTTGTTTTATTAGTGATTATATTCAATGCGAGCCGTCCCGGCTCTTGCCTGGTAGGACAATGACATTTTGATCTGTGACGTTTTTCCACACGCTCATACGTTTTTTATTGTTGTTGTTTGGGGTACTGAGGTTCAAATCCAGGCCTTCACCCAACGCTACCTACCCAGCCAGCTTTTCACTTTTGATTCAATACAGTCTCGCCTTCCATTAGCTGCCCAGGCTGGGCTCAAGCTAGCCATCCTCCTGCCTCAGCCTCACGAAGAGCGCCACCAGGCCTGGTTTGGCAAATTCATCTGTGATGTCACCCTGGATTCAAAGCCTTCTCCTCTGAAGGCTGAGTTGGACCCAATTAATATCTGTTGCCAGCCCCTGGCCCCCCGACACAAGAGGTCAGCAGAGGCTCCCCCCCACCCCCCGCATGCTTGTGCACCCTCAGGGTCTGAGGACACAGGAAAAACAAGCGCCTGTGCATTGCCCTGGTCACGTGGGGGAGTTCACAGTTGGAATAGATGCACACCCCACAGCGCACTCTCATGGCGTTACACCACAAGGTCGTTGCAGGATTCATCTTGAAAATCCTAGCGCTACTTATCCATACTGATCTGGTAATGAACTCAATTGCAAATTCAGTTAATAACATCCAGCTGACTGTCCTGTGGTCTCACGGCATTTTGGAGAAAGCAGTGACACTCTGGCTTAAAGGCCCTGCACCCCCTGCGCACCCAACCTGTGATCCTCCTGTGTGCGCCCTTCCCATCCCCCACCGACTTAGAACATGGTCCTTGAAGAGGAGCAGAAAAAGCGATTGCTAGCGTCCGTGGAGTTGTCACAAAGCATGAATCATTCTAGTAAGGCATGAATCATTTTAATAATCCTAGCACTCAGGAGGCTGAACCAGGAGGATCACACATTCAAGGCCAGACAGGACTACATAGCAAGAGCCTGTCTCCAAAATAAATAACAACAACAACAACAAAAAAAAAAACAGAATGAATCACTTTGGACAGAATGCTTCGAACGCACCGCAAGGAAATTATACCCCGGGCTACCAAACACAATTGGTCACGTTCTCTAAGTAGCAGTTGTTTGATTGCACAGATGGATGGGCACCTGCTGCTTTGCAGATCTGTGGTCCTGGACCCAGAGTTGCCCCAGCTCATCACCAGGTTATGCTCCCTGCTGCCCTGGGGAGGTGGTCCCCACAGGTCAGAGCCCATGCTGACACCCACAGCATAGGGCAGTCTGGCCCCGGGAGCAGATGGCCAGCTGCCCAGCTCAGCCCCAGCATGCTGCCCCCATTTCACCATGAGCCAAGCGGGGCAGGTTGCCACACGCTCATAACGGAGGGGCGACAGTCAGTTCCAAAGGACAGGAACTAGAAGCGATCGGCTTTGCACACGGTTACGTCTGATCTCCTAGATCCGTTTGCTTGGGCTGTACAACAGAATGCCACCAACAGAGAAACTTACATAGAGAAATTACTGGCTTCCAGTTACAGAGGCCGAAGGCCAAAGTCAAGGTGTGGGCAGGGCGGGTTCCCTTGGACAGCTGTGAGGGGGAATCACTCCCGGCCTCTCTTTGGGTGCGAATGGCATCTTCATGGTCATATGCTATTTGCTTTTCGACTCTGTCTATAGAATTCCTTTCTTTTTAATATGATAATGGGGACTGAACCCAAGGCCTTTGCACTGAGCTACATCCAAGCCCATTTTTATTATTTTTTAATTTTTTTACATAGAATCTCACTAATTTGCCCAGGCTGGGCTTGAACTTGCAGTTCTCCAGTCTGTAGCCTCCCAGAGTGATGGGATTACTGGTGTGTGCCACTACCCCTGACCCAGAAGCACCTAACGTTCTCATGTTGACCGGAACACCCCTGTCTCCCACCAAGGTCACACGTCACAGTATCCAAGTTTAGGATATTGTGCGTGAATTTGGGGAAGACACAGTTGAGTCCGTAACAGCTCACGAGATGGCCTGAGTGTCAGAAGTGCCTCCCTCCCTCACTGAGCTGGCAGAGCTGGTTTCAGGCTGATGCGCCCTGCCCCCTCCTGTCCTCTGATACTTCCTGCTGCGGGCTCCGCCCACTGTTCCTCCCTGGCTGGCTTTGCTGGCTCCTCTACCCTCGTAGGTGCACAAACAAGGACCCCAGCTCCCAGCGGTGGAACGTGGGGGATGGTGAAAGTGAGAAGTTGTACTTGGAATTTTGAATTTGGGTCTTCTTCCTTGGGCAAGAATGAGCAGTAGGATCCCAGGCAGGCCCGGCCCTCGGTCCCAGGATCAGGACGGGAGCCACGCTAGGGTCTGCAGTGTGCTGTGCTGCTAGCTGAGACGTTAAGGAGGTTAGGCGTGCCGTGTTTTCAAGTTAGGATACTTCGGTGTTCACTGGTCTCTAGGGATGTAGCCCTGTGGCGGGCCGCAGAACAGGCGTGTTGCTGGCGCTGGGCTCTGGTGAGGTCACTCACTCGGTAAAGCAGCTCCAGAACCTCCCTGTTCTCTACCAAGTCAAGTTCTCAGCTGAGCGTTTAAGGGACTCCGTAATTCCAGAAGTCGCTTATACCGCGTATGAGTCCACTTGGGCTGAGACCACAAAGTGCCACAGAGCCCAGACCTTCATGGTTCTGGAGGTGGAATTCTGAAGCCGGTGCCAGCACGGACCAGTGCTGGGGTGCGTCCTCTTTCCTGGCTTGCAGACGGCTGCTTCTCACCGTGACCTCAGGCGGCAGAGGAAGAGCAGAGGGCGTTTGTCCTCTCCTGCGGCCACCAATCCTGTCAGATGAGGGCACAACCCTGCTCGTAGTTCAGGAGCTGAGGCCTTAGCTACCCCCCAGCAGCCTGTCACCAACGCGGGTGCGCTGGGCCCCAGGGTTTCCGCATGTGACCTTGGGGACACAGCTCGCTGGGCTTTGGTTTTTTTGCTTGTTTGTTTTTGTTTTTTGAGACGGGGTCTCGCTCTGTGGCCCAGGCTGGTCCTGAACTCACTATAGAGCCCAGGCTGGTCTTTGACTCACAGTAATCCTTCCTGCCTCAGCCTCCCGAGTGCTGGGATTACAGGTGTGTGCCACCACGCCCGGCTTATACAGCTCACTGTTAACTCAGGTCTCCCCTGTTTGCTGAATGTATGCAGCTTGGGGGTTCAGGGATTCTGCTCTAGGTAGGCAGAAAACAAATTCAGTCACGTGATGTATCCACAGGGGCCACCGGCTGCAGCCTGAAGATATCCGGGGGAATCGTGGCCCCTGTGGGGAAGGAGCAGGCTTTCCCTCGTCATTATCCCTTAAGCAATCGAGTATACCAGCTAATTACGTAGCATTTGTGTTCACGTGGTATTAGCGACCATAGGAAGTCGAGAGGCGAGCTAAGGTGTGCCGGTGGATGTGCAGGCCCCGCGCAAACACCACGCCCTTGGACAGGAGGGACACCTGGGATTCGGATTCTTGAAGCAGCCCCTGCAGATCCTGAGGGCCACCGTGTTGTCTGAGTGTCTGTGTAGATGTGTGTAAACCTGTGTGTGTAAGGCATAAAGATACATAGATACACATGCATGTGCATGCTCTCACACACACACACACCTTCTCAAGCACACACATGCCTTCTCCCATGCTCCCACATGTGCACAAACTGATGTCATGAACATGCTGTCATATGGGCATGCATATATGCCATCACATGTGCTCTCATACACAATGCACTCTTGCAAATGTGTACACCTGTTCCATGTAGGTGAGTATATGCCCCACACCTGTACATTCCTGTCTTTGTGCATGATTCTGCACACATGCTTGCATACATTCTCACATGTGTGTGCATGCATGTTCCTGTGCACACACATGCTCCCATATGACACTCATGTCTTCATGAATGCTCCCACATGTGCTCACGCACATTCCCACACACATAAGTGCATGCCCCACATGTTTTACACCCATGTTCCCATGCATACATGTACATGCTCCCACGTGCTCTCACATGTTCTCACACATGTGCTTGCATGTTTTCACTGTGTGCACACATGTTCTTGCCCATGCATAGACATGGCCTCGCAACTGCATGCACATATTCACACATGCATGCACATGCATGTTCGCACACGCATTCCAGGCAGGGGCCAGTGCTACACTGACATGTGAAGCACAGGGAGGGGGCAGGGCACGTGTGTGTTAATACCGAGCTGAGCAGGGTTTCAAAGAAGGACCGGGAACGTCTCTGGCAATGACACACGGGCACTCGGGACGTTTCGCCCGGTAGATCCCAGAGTCTGCAAACTTGTTCTCTGTGGGATGGCACAGGAAGTGTCGTCGGCTCTGCGGTCCCTGAGTTGCCGTCCGTCCCCGCCACCCGCTCCGCTGCCGCTCCCCAGGAGCCGCAGACAGGGCCGAGACGGGCAGGCAGAAGCAGGTTCCCGCTACACTTTTCTTGGCGGATTTTGGAACCCGAACGCCGTGTCACTTTCACACGTCGCTAGGATCTCTCTTCTTTGGGTTTGTGCCGTCAGCACCTGAAAGCGGAAACCCAGTCCTTGCCCGCAGCCTGCCCAGGCCGCCGGCATCCGCAAGCCCTGCCCTGGCGGCGGCCAGCTGGGTGAGGCCTCTGCCGGGCGCTCGATGGGCGCCGCTGTGCGCACACGGCCCCGCTGGCTCCCTGGGCCCCGGGGCGGCGCGACCCGCTCTCGGGGCCTCCCCCGCAAAGAGCAGCGTCCTGGGCCGCCTCCTCCCCGGCCTCGCCGAGTGGGAACACTTGGGTCCACGCGAGAGAAGCCATCGGCTCCAGCGGGAGGCCTGGCTGCTGTATTAATCTCTCCCTTTGTCCCTCCTGAGTCATCGCGTATTACTGCTGGCTAATTAAAACATCAAAGCCGGAGCACTGCCGCCTCCTAATGCCTGGTTTCAAGTGCACAATCCCACGGAGCCCGGCGGAGGGTGGCTCGCCAGCCAACCACTGAACTCCTCACCGCCACCCCGCGCGCATCTGGAACCCCAGCAGATGGCCTCCCTTATTAGGCCTGTTGTCTCCCGCGCCCCACGCCACCTCCGCCCGCCGGGTGCCAGGCCAAGCCCAACACCAGCACCGGCCCCGCTCTGTGACCAGGGCTCTGGAGCGTCGGCACGGCCGGCCTGGCTACATGATACCCCGTATTTAGGAGCGATGGCAGGGTGTTAAGGAGAGCATCCTCTTGGGCGGGGTGGCATCATTTACCTCGACAGCACAAGCGGCAGCCAGGCCTCGCGGCACAGACCTGCCCTCTCAGCTCTCTGGGAGGCTGAGACTCCAGGGTCACGGGTTCAAGCCCAGCCCAAGCAACTTAGTGATTTAGCAAGAAATTTAGTGATTTAGCGAGACTATCTCGAAATAAAAATTTAAAGTGGGTTGGGAACTGAATACCGTGGAGTGGGTCAGGTGGCGAGGAAAAGAAAGGTTTATCTGGCTCGGGGTTCTAAGGCCAGTAAGTCCGCAATCACAGCACTGGCCCAGAAAGGGGGAGAGCAGGTGAATTCTAGAGCTGTTTAGGTGTGGCCAGGAGCCAGCGGAGGACAGGATGAGGCGCGGGACAGCTCCCACTTGGGGCTTGGCCAGTGAGGAGGTATGGCCACCACCAGCCCTGGGGTGGGGTCTGGCTAGATCTGGCCATGGCAGGGAGTGTGGAAGGTTGTGAGGCCTAGCACCACCTGTTTGCTGTTTGCTGTCCCTGTGTCCGCTCTTCTGAACTGCCTTTGACAGCCGTGTGCTGTTCTCTGGCCTTCTGTTTCCCATTCTCCAACATGATGGCATGAATCCCTTAGCACTGAGCTCCTGTTCCACTGGCCTTAAGTGACTGTGATGGGTCTCCTACCCCCCGGACCTTTGCACAGGTTCATCTCTCTGCCTGCAGACGTTGCTTACACTTTGTTTCCTGATTAGTGCCAGCTCATTCTTGGGGCCTTAACAGGAAGTGGGGAACACTCTTGGCTCACGTCTCTCCCATGGGCTCATTCCAGAAGCAGCAGTGTCCCCAAGTCCCAGTAGAGAGAATGTTACAGTCCTCCGCAGACCCTGCCTAACACCCGCCCGCGTTCTCTCCTCCAGACCCCCGCCTCGGGGAGACAGTCCCCCCCCAAGAATGGCAGCCCCTCCAAGTGCCCCCGCTTCCTCAAGGTCAAGAACTGGGAGACCGATGTGGTCCTCACTGACACGCTGCACCTGAAAAGCACGCTGGTGAGTACCCCACCAGGGGGGACCTGCGTGGCCCCGATCAGCCCTCCCTATGCGGGGAGCCGGATCGGCTCTGGTGGGGCTGTCCTGGCTCCCCACTGGGTTTCCACATCTCCCACCCTGTGACGGCCCAAAGGCCACCAGACTCAGGTGTGCGCACCTTGTCCCCAGCAGCCTGTGAGGGGAGGTACCAGCTCGGTCCACATTTGCTTTGCAGAGAACGAAAGAAACCTTTCTCTGATTTTGAAGTCTGTCGTTTAAATTCCTATATCATATTTTTAATAGTCAACGCACCAACATATTGCTTTAGATATTTGTCTAAAATGAGCCCCTGGGAGAAGCATCGTAACAGCTCCCTACTGCAGTGTAACAAACTGGCCCAAAACTCAGTAGCTGAAATCAACTACTGTGTGTGAGTTTTCAAAAGTCGCTGAATTAGGGAGGAATGGCTCAGTGGCCAGAGCGCTTGCCTAGCAAACGCTAAGTACCTGAGTTCAGTTCCCAGCACCACATAAGCCGGGTGTGGTGGTGCATACCTGTAATCCTAGCATTCAGGAGGCTGAGATGGGAGGATTGCCTGAGTCCAAGGCCAGCCTGGGCTCCATGGTGAGTTCAGGACCAGCGTGGGCTATAGAGCGAGACCCTGTCTCAAAAAAAAAAAAAAAAGTCTGAATTAGCAGGAGAATTCTGCTCATCCAGACCAGACACAGGTGACTTCGGCAACGCTAGCCATGCACCTGTAGCCACCCAAGCGGGCAGCTCGGGGCAGGGAGGCCTGGCCGAGATCACTCTATTCCATATGACCTTGCCCAACAAGTGAGCTGAACCTCGTTGCATGTGGCTGCAGGGCCACGCAAGATCTCATAAGGCTAGGGTCCCCTGTGTCACATTCTGTGGGCCACAGCCAGCCATCCCCAAGACAGAACAGACTCCACTTCCCCCTGAGAGACACTGCAAAGTCACATCACAAAGAGAATTTACGGGGAGGGGACGAACTGGGCCCATTTTGAGCGATCAAGCCCTCATAGCTGTGTTCACATGGGTTAACCTCATCAATCCTATGTGTCCCTTTTCGATCAACGTGAGATCTAAAAAGATGGTGGGGTGTAGCACCAAGACTCGGGTACTTCATCGGAGCACCCCTCTCCCGAGTTAACTAGAGCAAATCCTGTAGAAACCTTAAAACGTGGCTCACGGTTTCTCACCTCAGCTGGTGCTCACGTCCGGCAATGATTTGAAGCTGGTCATTGAGAACTCCCCTTGGAGTCAAGGGCCGGGATGACCCTGCCATGGGTGTCAGATCCTGGGCCACAGCCCCCACCCCTGGCACAGTGATGGCCCTGTGTCTCTCCCCCCCCAACACCCATACCAGGAGACAGGCTGCACAGGGCACGTCTGCATCGGCTCCGTCATGCTGCCCTCCCAGCACACGCGCAGGCCCGAAGACGTGCGCACCCGGGACCAGCTCTTTCCCCTCGCCAAAGAGTTCCTCGATCAGTACTACTCGTCCATCAAAAGGCAAGTGTCGCTGGGCCGTGGAGACTCAGGCCTGAACAGGAGGACTGCAAGTTTGAGCCCAGACTGGACAGCTTAGCAAGGCCTTGTCTCTAAATCAAAACTAAATACAGAGGGCTGGAGATGTCTGTCCCTCAGTGGTGGAGCATTCACCTCACACAGGACAGGCTGCGGGCTCCTTCCCCAGCACCGAGAAATATAATTGTAACCATGAGTAAACCAAGAGATAAGTCAATCTGAAATGCTCCAAAATTTGAGTCCTTTCCGTAAATTTCAGACCTTGGAGCACTGTGGGTTTGGGATTTTCACATGAGGGATTCTCAGCCTGTGCTGTGTAACTCCGAACAGCCCAGTGACAGATATCAGGATGCTCGTGGGGACAGAGCTCACCAGCCCCTCTGAGCAGAATGCGGAACTTGCACGTTATATGAAGATGTGTTTAGGACAGAAGCATTTTATATAACGTGGAATAATGTCATACCACATTTATCTACCTGGGAAACGAGGCTGGTCATGGCCAGGTTCAAGGTAGCAGTCTACATGGCTGGGGATGTAGCTCTGCCTTTGCCCAGCAGGTGAGAGGCCCGGCGTGCAACCCCCAGCACCCCTCCATCACACACACACACACACATGCACACACGCACACACACACATGCAAAGATAGCAGCCACTTCCAGGGAGACAGCGCTGGGATAGAGAAATCACCCCAAGAAATTGTAACATTAGTCCCGGTATAGTTATTATTTTGTATACTTCAGTATTTCCATGATAATTTTCAACTTTCCAAAACTGAATGCATTTGCCCACATTTAAAACTTAGTTGAACTTCCTTTCAAAAATCACATTTCCAGTTTCTCTTGAACATGACAGCAGCCCTGGGTCCCCATCCCTGTCTGGAGACAGTTGGCTGAAATCGAGTTCTATCTGGATAGACTAGACCTCTTTCAGCTGTGCGCCTCCGTCTCCACCCATTCTGTTTGTGCTCTCTACCCCTGCAGGCCATAGTGGGTGTCTGAGTATATGGTGCCTGCCCTGTGCTCAAAGTATTGTACGTAGACATCAACTTGAGGCGGTTTGTGGTGCTGTCCTCCTGTAATAGTCCATACCTCTGCTTCAGAAGACGGGGTGGTTGTGTTCGTCCACTTCCTGTTGCCACAACGGGGCCACGCCCCCAGTAACCGAATTTCCTTTACTGGGCCCCAACTCTTCAAGTCTCAGCCCCTGCCACTGGCACCTTAACACGGGCTGTCAAGGGATTTCCTGATCACAGCAGTGACGCCACGTGTCCCTTCTCTCCTCGCTCAGATTTGGCTCCAAAGCCCACATGGACAGGCTGGAGGAGGTGAACAAGGAGATTGAAAGCACCAGCACTTACCAGCTCAAGGACACAGAGCTCATCTACGGGGCCAAGCACGCCTGGCGGAACGCTGCCCGCTGCGTGGGCCGGATCCAGTGGTCCAAGCTGCAGGTGGGTGGGCAAGCTCGGATCCCCGGAAGACCCTCTGGCAGGGAATGAGAGAGAAGGAGATCTTTGAAAAAGATCAAACCCTTTTCCCTTTTGGCCATAATGACCTTACCAGAGCACGGTCATGAGATCCCAGATTCTCAGATCCTGGCCAACACAGTGTTTTATTAAATGAATGTGCACATCTCTTGATAGAGTTGAGCTCTTCAGTTTCCGAAGACCCCACCACACCCTCTTGTCCTGTATCTATGCACTTTGTTATTTCTGTTCTCTGCCTACTTTCTGAAGGTATTCATTGTGTCCTGGTATGATTTTATTCTTCAAAAAAAAAAAAATAACTGAATATTCTAAGTAGATTAGTTACCAGGATCAGGAGGGGTTTTGCTTGATTTTGTCTTGTAATCTCTAATTCCTAATAACTTAGCAGAAAAAATGCCCAGCTCGTTAAAACCCCTCCTGTAATCACTACTCCATTTTTCATATTTACTTTCCTCTTTGCTTATATTAGGGGATTATTCTTTTCTGGTCCAATCGATCTTAATTATTAATGCAGATAAAAGAATATAATAAAATGCATTCTGGGCCTCAGTAATGAGGAAATGACTATTGTAAGTAGATTAGGGATTGAAAAACAAGCGGAATCAAGCCAAGCTTTTCGTGACCCCAGTGGAAAAGGGCTCGGGGTTCTCTTAGCGTGGGCGGGCTGCCCAGGGGGTGCCGGCCATGAGGAGGGCCGTCGACCCCACTGTGCTCGTCTTCCAGGTGTTCGATGCCCGGGACTGTACCACAGCGCATGGAATGTTCAACTACATCTGCAACCACGTCAAGTACGCCACCAACAAAGGGAATCTCAGGTGAGCTAGCCCTGGCGTGGCGGGGGCTGGAATCCTCGCAGCACGGACGCCTGGTTCCCTAGCTGGCCCTGATGACCAGGTGGGCCCTTCCGCTCCAGGACCCAGGCCACACCTACTCTCCACACTCCTGGTCCTGCTCTTATGGAGATGCAGACTCCAGGTAGACTGCAGGGCTGTGGCCACAGGCAGGCTGAGGCAGAAAGATCACATTTTTGACCAGGTTCAGACAGCTTAGTGATTTGGTAACTTTGTGACCCCATTTCAAAACAACAAAAAAATTTTTTAAAGTACTGACAAGCGAGGATATAGGGCTACAAAAGACCACAGGCACACAGGCCATGCTGTGGCCTTCCACACTGGCTGGCTTCAGCTGGAGGGGACAGTTGGGGCGCCACAGAGCTGGCCACACTTGTCACTGCTGCTTGCTCATTCCTGCCTCAGCGTCAGCTCCCAGCTGTGGAGGACTGGCCCTGTCTTTGGAACACTGGGGACACTCAGGGCTCTCCACAATGTCCCCACCCTGCCACTCAGAGCTCATTCGGAAGTGGCTCATCTGCATTGAGCACGGGTTTTCCCAGACGTTGTTCACCGGCCGAGCCCGCTGGTAAGGAAGAGTCCCCTGTGAAGAGTTGGGGTTTAGGCCTCTTTACCAAGCAGCCTCCCCGAAATATCCAAGGCCCTTCCCAAATGTCCTGACCCCCTCCGGTGGGCTCCAAGCCCTCAAGGACACTGCTTGGTGGCTGGCTTTCCACACTGGGTGTGGGTTCGTCACATACAGCTTTTCTTACGTACGTAAGGTCCTTCTGCACCTGTCTCCCACAGGTTGATTTTTAAGAAAAGGTGTTACATTTTGCCAAAGGCTTTTTTTTTTTCCTAGCATCCTGGACATGATTGTATGATTTTTATCTTTAATTCTGTTTGTGTGATTTCTCTTAAAATACATAAACTAATAAAGAATTCAAATAAAAGAGAGAGGACAGGAACCCACTAGGTAGAGGAGGGAAGGAAGGAGACGCGTGAGGGGTGGGCAGGAGACTGGCACTGAAGCGCCTTAAGTCCAGAGGATTTATTCAGGGTTTTCCCTGTTGCAGGTGACCGCTGGTTGTAGGACAAGGGCTGTAACTGGGGACCAGGCGTGGGCTATTAGAACCCCAGCGCCCCCTGGTTCCCTGGAAATCCCAGCGCTGCCTGAAGCCAATCTTGGGGCATCTTCCTGCCTGCAGCAGGCTGGCCTGGTCCCCCTCCACGGTGGCACAGGCCTGTGCTTCCAGTGAAGGAGCCGGGGCATCCCTCCCTTCCACCAGCTGCTCCATCAGCCCTGGGGACCTTGGCACGGGTGTGCTCCCCCCGAGCCCCAGGCGGCACCTTACCTGGTGTATCCCCAAAGTGCAAGTCCTGCCCTGACGCCAGATGTCCCATCTGTCCCCCGCAGGTCGGCCATCACCATATTCCCCCAGAGGACGGACAGCAAGCACGACTTCCGGGTGTGGAATTCCCAGCTGATCCGCTACGCGGGCTACAAGCAGCCAGATGGCTCCATCCTGGGAGACCCTGCCAACGTGGAGTTCACAGAGGTACGAGCCTGCCCTGCCCGGCCGAGACCTCAGGTTCCAGATTTCAGGTTCTGGATCTCAGGTTTCGGATCTTGCTGTCATCGTCCCAGTGGAGCGGCCAATGCTCCTGCAGACCTGGCCCCCCATCCGGGTGCCCCCCACCTGTCTCCTGGGTCTTTTACATCTTCTCAGCCATTTCTGTGCCATAGCCTCTCCCGACCCTCCAGATAAAAACAAGGACCCCCTTGTATAGTTGGGTAGACTGAGTCCCACTGATGCCAAACGAGTTATCCAAACCTATGATGTGAAAAAAGGAAAAACTAGAACCATAGGGCAAATCTCCTGCGTCCCGCCAGGAGAAGAGGAGGTGACAACCGGAGCTGAGTCAGGATCCATCGGCTCCGAGTGGAGCCCTGCGTCTGGCCCATATGGATTTTGGCGACTCTGCCATCTCTGGGAGGGCTTAGTTCTTGCTGACACCCACACACAAACCCTTGCTGGCAGCTAAAGCCAATCCTTAAAAGCCTCAGGAAGAGTCCACACCCCTGTATGTCATCCTCAGCCGCTTCTAGGTGGTCACCAGCATGGGCAGGTAGTATGAGTGACGCTTGGAAGCCAACAGGGACCGTGTCCACGTGGTGGCCGCAGGCAGACCCTATCCCCGGTGCCACCTTACGTTCTTGACCAGCCCAGGCCTCTCTGTCCCTTCCTCAGACCCCACCCTGGACAGCGACCCAACCTAAGCCCCCCTCCGCTCAGTCCACAATGCCTGCTTCCTTTGCATGTGGCTTTTCTTATTCAAATGTGATGGTCAGGAGAAGGGGCTGTAACCAGGGCAACCAGCCCTGGCACCTGGGCGCTGGAAGCCTCCGCCAGGCGCTCTGTGAACTTGGCTGAGCACAGTCGCTGACCTTGCTCCTGGCCAGCAGGACATATATGCGCCTCTGTCTCCTTCATGCTGGCTCCAGAACCTTCCCTGACCCAGGACGTGTTCTCCTGAGACCAGGACTCTGTGCGCTAAGGAAGCATAGGAACCATCCCCAAGCCCAGCAGCCCAGTCCCGCCGTCAGGAACCCCCTCGTCCTGCGCCATCCAGGGGCCACAGCCGGGTGACCTCTGAGCGCTTGTAATTATGATGTGTGTCAAGTGGCAGCGCACGCCAGGTCCCCTCAACCAAGAGAAAAGACCCTCCCACTCCCTTCCCTCCCTCCTAGTTCCCATTATTCCCCCCATTTAGTTCTATGAAATGATTATAATCTGGGTTTCTCATGTCAGAAAAACCACGTGATATTTCACCTTCTGCCTCCAACTCACTTCCCTGACCATGATGGCCTCACACTGCCTCCACTTAACCTACAAAACCTGTCTGTCTTTACTGACAAGTAGTATCCCACTGTGTACAAATACCACAATTTACGTATCTTCCGGTCTGTTGGTGGATATTTTGGCTGGTCCTGAACTCACTTCAGAGCCCTGGCTGGCCTTAGACTCTCAGCAATCCTCCTGTCTCAGCCTCCCGAGTGCTGGGATGACAGGCGTGTGCCACTACGCCCAGCTTATGTGGTACTGGGGAATCGAACTCAGGGCTGCGTGCTTGCTAGGCCAGCACTTTAACCGCTGTGCCGCTCCTCTAGTCCCAGTAATACTTTACCACATGGTTGATCAATAACATTCATGTAAAGTATGTTATTGATTTTGAAATTCATTATTTGAAATGTAGAGCTGGGTGTGGAGGTGCGTACCTCTAATGCCTGCACTTGGAAGGCTGGAGCCAGAGAATCTGAAGGCCAGTCTAGACTACATAGCAAGGTCTTATCTCAAAAAAGTATATATTAGTAATATTATTTTCATTCATGTTTTTATTTTTTTCTTAGTGCAGTTCTAGAAATTTTCGGTTGGCTCTGTGGCTCTCCGTGTCCGTGGGGCAGCCGCCGCCACGAGGCTTTCTCCTGGCGTACTTCTCCACCAAAGCCAGTAGAGCTTTGTGTCTCTCAGCACCTGCCGGACCAATGTTGGTTTGGCACGCTGCAGATGGCAGAATTAGTCAGACTCGGCCCTGGTCCTCTGGGGCTTCCCAGTGGGCAGGGAAACCTGGAAAGCCTAAAGCTGGCTGCTGGGGGGAAGGCTTGCCCCGTGTCTGGGGACCCTGAGAACTTGCTGCTCTGCTGTAAGCCCAGGGGTGCCGTGTGGGAAGGGGCCAGAGCCCCCAGGAGTTGCTCTAGGGGCATGTGGATCCCTGCTGGGCCCCGCACAACCCTGGGCTCTGGGGCAGTGAGGTGACCCGGGGGTCCCTTTGCAGATCTGCATCCAGCAGGGCTGGAAACCCCCACGGGGCCGCTTCGACGTCCTGCCGCTCCTGCTCCAAGCCAACGGCAACGACCCTGAGCTCTTCCAGATCCCGCCGGAGCTGGTGCTGGAAGTGCCCATCAGGCACCCCAAGTAAGAGGGCCGGGCGCGGGAGGAGGAGATTTGCCCAGTGCCCTGTGCCCGCACCCTCGTGCCCCCAGCTCTCTCTGCAGCCAGGCAGGAGTCTCGGATCCTGCCCTCTCTGCGGGGCTGGGGCACAGCACGCTGCCTGTCCTTGGCCCTCATGCCTGAGTCAGACTGTCCCCTGCCTTAATCAACCAGGCCCTGCCCGGTGCTCAGCCCGCAGGGTTGGAAGAGCAGAGCCACCTGCCGTGGTGCTCTGGACACCAGGATTCCATAGTGTGAGCCCTTTAAGCTCCGCCGGCCTGGCGTAGATCAAGTTCGAAAAGAATCTGGTGCCGCGGAAGAACTTTCTGGGCCGAGGCTGTAACCCAGGCGGCGTTAGAGCTGGCATGTCCTACATGCAGCCTGTTATTTTTCTGACCTTGATTCTGACCTTGTTAATGTTATCACGAAAAAATTAAAGGAAGCTTTAGTATTTATAGTATATTAACTCTGTTACATAATTTATATGTAACCCAAGAAAGTTCCTCCTCACTCAAAAGAACACACAGAAAAAAACACCAGGCTGCAGGCTGGATACCCCTGCTCTAGAGAAAAGGAGACCCTTAGGGAGATGCCAGGCACACGAACAAGATGAAAGACTACACAATGGGATAAATAATATGTGAATGTCATGTATTTTTAAAATAAAATTAATTTTAAGAGATGAACTAGCAACATTTTAAATAAAAATAGGAACCTGCTTAGGACTAAGATCAGAGTGAGATCCACAGAGCGGGTCACCCCGTGGCAGGGCAGGGCTCCCACTCTGGCAGGACCCCCACTTCCGGCAGGACCCCCACTTCCGTCTAAAGTTAGATATTTCATCAATCATACAGATATCAAGTGCGTGAATTTCTACTTCTTACGCAAATGGCACTAAGTTAAAATATTACATGAACAGGTTATTGCCTTTGTGTTTGACTATTGAGTTCATTCCTGCCCCTTAAATGTTGTGTGGAGACTGGCTCCAGGCCTGGGCAGGAAGCCTGGATACTCCTGGTGCCACCCGACGCCTGGGAACACGGCCCAGCCCCTTGGTGAGGTGACCTTCGCTCCTTTACTCAATCAGCCATGTGCTGTCCCCACTCCAGCAAGCATCGTGCTAGGATTCAGGGAACCTGGCCCTTACCTCTGTGGTTTTACCGTCTCCTAAAGGAGATCTGACACATACCATTACTCAGGGACTGTTAACTTCCAATAAAGTGCTGCAAAGAAAGTTTTATGATGCTGGAAACCTGAAGTCACCTACTTTCCCAGAGGAAGTAACATTTTAGCTGAGAATTAAATTTGTGTCCCTAAAAAGGAAGCACACAGAAATCAGGGAAGATTCTAAGATGAAGGAGGCCTGGGGTAGTAAAGAACTCTGCGGAGTGCAGCAAAGCAAGCATTCTCCCTTTCTGCGAGGCTCACTCTCAGGGTGGGTTTGGGAACAGCCAGCAGCCCAAGGCAGCAGACCCAAGACCTGCCTGAGTGACCGTCCAAATCCCCTGGAAACCTGTGTTTAAAATGCCTATTCTCAGGTCCCAGCCTGTGAAACTTGGGATCCCACAGAGCTAAAAAGGCTGATCCCAGGGTCTGGCCTAGACACAGTCCCAGGAGATTCCCAGCCCATCAGCGTCCCCTCTCCCCCAGCAAGGATGCCCCACCCCCCTTTCCACCCATGAGACACCTGCCCCGCGCCGAGCTGGCCTGTGTCGCTCTCCCAGGTTTGACTGGTTCAAGGACCTGGGCCTGAAGTGGTACGGCCTCCCCGCCGTGTCCAACATGCTCCTGGAGATCGGTGGCCTGGAGTTCAGTGCCTGCCCCTTCAGCGGCTGGTACATGGGCACGGAGATCGGCGTCCGCGACTACTGTGACAGCTCACGCTATAACATCCTGGAGGTGAGTTCCCGCCCCCTGGGAGCGTCAGGCGGAGGAGCGGGCCCTGCGGGCACCCCCCCCCCCCGCCCCCAGCAGTGGCCCTTAGAAACCAGAAGGGGTCGGGACAGAATAATTGCAATCCTGGGTGGCCGCCTGGATTTGTGCTGGTAACAGTCAGGAACACAGCGCACACCCCATGCTGATCGTGTTAGAGTTCTGTATGTGGCTGATCAGCTCATACAGAATCGGGCCAGGAACCCCACAGACCCTGAACATGTGAGATGAGGCAGGCAGGGCAGCACACACCTATAGTACTTGCCCTTTGGGAGACTGAGACAGGAGGATCAAAGTTTGACGCTGACCTGGGATCTTAGTCGCTTTCTTGTTACTGGCACACAGTACCCAACGCCCACAACTTTCAGGAGAAAAGGTTTATTCTAGCTCCGACTTGTTTCCGAGGTCATAGACCACGCACGGTCACAGGACCCTGTGTCTCAAGATAAAGGTAGGAAATGGGTCTGAGGAGGCAGCTCAGGGCAAAGGCCTTGAATTCAGTCCCTAGTGCCAGAAAATAAAAAAGATGATGGATCCCAAACTCTTGATGTGACAGAGCGTAGCATTGGTGTCTGCCTCTGCACATGGTCCTGTGGACCTTAAATCAGTCTGAGTGACTCATGAAACCCATGCACTGGACACGCTACGCACGCTGTTTGTACATGGTTTGGGGAGCATTGGCGGGAAGTAATGTCCGTGCCTGTTCAGTGCCCGTGATAACACCTGCAAGATGTCCCTAAGTTCGTTGGTCTGGTCATCCAGAACCCACCAACTCACTCTGTCCCAATCTCATTTAATCCTCAATTGAATGCTGAAATACGATAGTCCCCTTTTTACAGTGAAGACACAAACCCTTCCATAGAGTAACAAATTTGGTCATGGAATAAGGAGCATGGGATTTCTCAGCCGAGGGTCTGACGGAAAAGAGGCAGATCTGGCTCACGGTTTCCGTAGATGTGACGTGAGCAGCTTTGGGCATTTGTTTTTTAAAGTCCTATGTTGTTTCCACGACTGAGTTTAATTCTTTTAATCAAGCTAGCACCATAGAACAGTAGCAGCGAGTGTGGCTGTCCACAAAGGTGTCACTGATCAGAACCAAACCAAAAGCCTTGGCCTCAAAGAATGAATTCACAAGGCTGGCTTCTGATCTCAGGGAGTCACCGGGTGACTTGAATGCAGGTTGCCTGTGTTTGTCCATTGGCGGCCTGGGTATTAAGGCATCCTCTGGGCTCTATTTCCTCAGGCCACTGGATCTGCAGACCTTGGGCCAGTGCCTCCTGGGGCCTCAGTTTCCCCATCTGTGACAGAGAGCCCAGCAAGCATTCCCAAGCACTCAGAGCCTGTGGTCCAGAGCTTTTGACATTTGGCTATTGGGAACTTCATCAATAGGCCACACAAAATTACTAACTTCAAGATTTTGTCATAGTGTTTTATTAACTCACCTCCAGTGTGATGGTGAAAGTATCTCTCTTTGGTGACGCCTGGGCCAGGCTGGACCAAGGATTTTACAGGTTGTAAATAGCCCGCAGGCCAGACATTCCCCACCCACTGTGACTTCAGGGCAGATGGGAGCTTTCCCTACGGTCTCCCGGGCTCCCATCTCTGCTTAAAACCCTCCAAATACCCTTGACACACATGTGACAGAATCCTGACTCCTTGGCACACTTTTGAGACCCTGGATTACCCAGAATTTTCTGTCCCACCAGGATTATCACACTCGCTGACTTTCATTCTGCTTCTCAGACAACGTGAGCTGGCTCTACCTCAGGGCCTTGGCATTTGCTGTTCCCACTTCCTAGCGGGGTTCCCTCTTCCCCCAGTGTTCCCTCCACCTCAGATCCACAAATACCCTGTGTGCCATCTTCTCAGAGGCTCTCCCTAACTATCCTAGCGAACTTAACCCAGGCCCTCTGTCCTCGCCCTCCCATTTACCGGTCTTTCTTCCTTCATTGAAATCAGCATTTATCACACATTAACTCTCCAATCCCCCCAGGAGAATGTACACTTAATAATTTAAGGCCCAGAAGCCGAGTCTCCGTAATATCCTGCTGCCTGTAGCCTCTCAATTAAAAGGAGGAAAAAAAAAAAAACCTTTTAAGCAAATTAGCAATTCCATCTGCCAATGAATGAGTTTATTGAGAAATCCAAAGTGACCTCTGCCCTGTGCTCCTCCCTGTGCCTGGCCTGGAAGTCCGCCTCCTTCCCCCCACAGGAAGTGGCCAAGAAGATGAACTTGGACATGAGGAAGACGTCCTCGCTGTGGAAGGACCAGGCGCTAGTGGAGATCAACATTGCGGTGCTCTACAGCTTCCAGGTAGCCCCAGGGCCGCCTGCCGGGCACAAGCCCAGAGGGGCAGGACCCCCGGCAGGAGCCACCCCGGGGGCATCTGTCCACCAGCAGGCCCTGCTTCCGGCCCACCTGCCCTCCTGGCTCAGGCCCCAGGGTGGGGCCCATTTGGTAAAAGATGAACGGGGAGCAGGTCTCGACTTCTTGCCTCTGTTGGGATCGGTGATGGTGGGTGTCCTCTGGGCCTTGGCATCTCTTAGGGGCTCAGACTGTCACTTAACAGACACTAATGGTCATCCTCATTATCCGAGCCCAAGGGGTCACTCCTAAGTGGCCTAATAGGATGGCCAGGAAACCAGTCACCATGACACAATGGGACACTTTAGTTACTAGGACAGGGCACTTAGCACACACCTGGGGTCTCTGAGGGTTCTGTAAATTAAGAGGCATGGAGAATAGACGTCGCTGTCCTATAGACCGAGTTCGGTCCTTGGGGTGTGTCCTGTCTGGGCAGCCAAGCCCCAGAGAAGCCCATGAGATGCCCAGACGGTAGGACCAGCACAGCTCACTGTAGGTGATAGGTTGGAGGAGAAGGCATGGCTCTGTATCAGAAGCAGGGACGGGAGGGGGAGGGGAAGGACACGTCCTCCAGCCAAAACCACCTGGCTCCCGCTGGACCATGCCACAGATGGCCTGCGTGCCTATAAACCCAGCACTCTGGGAAGCTGAGGCAGGAAGGTCACCAGGTGGAGTCCGGCCTGGGCAACTTACCAACTTAGTGAGACCCTGTCTTTAAGTGAGAAAAATTTAAGAAGGGCTAGGAATGGAGCTCAGCGTGAAGAGCCTGAGTTGAATCCCAGTTTGGAGGGAGGGAGGAAGGGAGGGAGGGAGAGAGAGAGAGAGAGAGAGAGAGAGAGAGAGAGAGAGAGAGAGAAGAGGAAGTGGGCTGGGAGAGGAAGCATTACTTGAACAAAGTGTGAATTCCAGCCAACCACAGCATGCCAGCCTGAGGCGATTTACCTGTGATCAGTCACCTTCACTAAAACTTTTTGTGTTAGGAAGACTCTTTCCCAGCTCTAAAGAGCCAGCGCCAGTTGCCCTAAGTCGAAAGTCATACACACACAACACACACGGGAACACAAAGGTACTCAGGAGCCCTGCTGGTCTCATTACATTGCCGAGACTTGGCAGAATGTTGTGATCGTGATCCTCCTGCCTCAGCCTCCCGGGTGCTGGCACTCCTGGCATGAGCTGCCATGCCCGGCCTCACTGTTTTGATCCCATGTAGACAATTCTTAGACTCGTCTTCAGTACCCTCTGCTGGGACATGCTGCCCTGTTCGGGGGAGCCTTGAAACGGCCCACTAGCTCTCACTTCCTGGTTTCTTGTCCCTCTCCTCTCGCAGAGTGACAAAGTGACCATTGTTGACCACCACTCGGCCACTGAGTCCTTCATCAAGCACATGGAGAACGAGTACCGCTGCCGGGGCGGCTGCCCGGCTGACTGGGTATGGATCGTGCCCCCAATGTCCGGCAGCATCACCCCTGTCTTCCACCAGGAAATGCTCAACTACCGGCTCACGCCCTGCTTCGAGTACCAGGTGTGGCCCGCCCCTTCCTGTCCTGGCCGGGGTTCTGCATGTCGGCAAGGGTCTGAGATGCTCAGCTCAGCTCGGGCCAGCGCCATGGGTGACAAGTGCCCATAGCCTCACGTGACTCCTGAGTTCTCTGCTGGATGGCTCAGGTCTAGCCGAAGGACAGGGGTAGAGACATGAGAGGTCAAGAAGAACATGTGGCACTTACTGTCATCCCAGGACGCTGGGAGGCTGAGGCAGGAGGATCACAGGCCCAGCCTGGGCAACTTAGGAAGACCCTGTCTCAAAATAAATAAATAAATAAATAAATATAGCTCAGTGTAAAGGGCCTTGGTTCAGTCCTCAGTTTAGAAATTTAAAAAAAAAAAAGTTTGGGAGAGACCAAGGGCCGAATGGAAAGCAGGTGGAGGCAGGTGGGCAGGACCGGATGTGGACTGGGCCCCTCCTCGTGGGGCTGAGACTGGGGAGGCCCTGAGCCCCAGGGAGCCCCGAACATCTCCCGGAAGAGCCAGGCTCCCTCCTCATCTACCTGACCAGCATCCTCTCCTCTCCCCAGCCCGATCCTTGGAACACTCATGTCTGGAAAGGCACCAACGGGACCCCCACGAAGCGGCGAGCCATTGGCTTCAAGAAGCTGGCAGAGTGAGTGTTCTGGATGGGGGGAGGGGTCCCCACAGACTCAGGGAGCCCCTAGAGCAGAGGCAGAGAAGGCCATGTCTCTGACCTCTCATTGACGGGAGTTCTCTGTTTTAATCTAACCCCCAGTGCTGCTTAGCCCCTGGAACTGAATGTCCCTGCCGCTCTCCTTGGGTTCATCTTCCTGTCCCAGATTCCCAAATGCTTGTCCTGGTGGCGGTGGTATGTTGGGGAGCCAGGCTTCCTCCTAATACAGCAATATCTTGATCTTTAACATCTACCAATTTCCATGGTGTAAATACTCAACCAAGTCAGTTTGGACCGGAAGTCCCAAGGTCATACGCAGGAAAGAGCCAGATGTGTCAGCACGGGGACGCACTGCCTAGGGAGCACCCAGCCAGTTTCGCTCACTCCTTTATTTTCTCATTCATTTGTTCAGCCAGCAAATGCGTCCCGGCTGCCTTTTCTGCATCAGGCTCTGTGCTAGGCGCCCACATTGTCAAGGTGAACCAGACAAACATAGACACCATTCTTGCAGGAGTCACACAGATGTTGTCAACGTGGCGGCTGTGGCAGATCCGCCATGAGGCGGTTCATTGCTCCCTAAGGTTAGGAAGCCAGGGAGGGCTTCCCTGAGGAGGCAACAACTGAGCAGGAGAAGGAGATAAGTAAAGTTTTGCAGAACCAAGAGCAGGTAGGAGAGGGGACTGTGGATGGAGACTCAGGAGGGGCTGGTTTTCCTGACAAGTAGACTGGGCCTGACAGGAGTGATTTAATGGGGACACCGGCCTTTTGCTCCAGGAAGGAAGACCCCAGTGATCCACTCGGCAGGACACCAGTTGGAGGTGACTTTTGGGGACTTTGGGATAGGTTAAGCTAGCTTGAGTCTAGCCCCTGTGAGTCCAGCCCTCCCTCTGAAGACTGCTTAACGCATAGGGACCATCTGTGCTATGGACACCGGCGATGAGACGCCAGCAGGCCCTATAGGCTCAGAACCCGGGAATACAGTCCTGGGCTCTGTCTATGCTGTTTTATCCTCTGGAGCACAGCAGCTGCACTCCCCCCACCCCCCACAGAGAATCCTGAATAGCAAGAACACCCCTTGGCTTCCTTTCTGCTCCCCTTTTCCCTGAAGAAGAGAGGGGAGGAGGAATCTTAAAACACTGTTACAGTCGGTCGCGGGTGGAACAATGGGGTTGATTATAGATGCCGCTTTCTGCCCAGATCCTTCCAAGGAAACCTCCAGGCACCTTTGATTGTTCCCAACTTCCCCGAGCTGGAGTCTTCCTGCAGTGTGGGTGGCTCCCCTAATTCTCCAAAGCGATAAATTTACCACCAGGAAGCCGCAGGTGGGAGAGAATTAGCAATTTGTCTGCGTGGAGGTTCCTAGTAAGACTGGGATTGAGCCCGGATATTCTGGAATCTCTGGCCTGCCAGCAAGGCCCAGTCCCTGCCAGGAGGGCAAGGAAGGTTTGATGTTTTCTGTCTAACTGGAAGGAGGCCACACTTGACATTTAAGTTTACCCAGAGCTTAGGTGGCATCATCTTTTTAAATTCATAATTTTTGATAGATATTAATTCTCTGTTAGGTGTCAGGATCTGTGCAAAGCTCCAGGTGTGTGTTGCTCTGTAAACAGTCGTGACCTTTCCTTTGAAGATTTGTAAACTTCCAAAATCCCTGTCATTCAACGCCTGGTAACGGCCTAATGATTTATTTCAGTTATCTCTTGGACACACACACACATACACACACACACACACACACTCACACACACACATATGGAAGCTGTGTCTGTTCGTAGCTATGATCTTGTCCATTAGCTCCTATGGCTGAGTGGCATGCAGGTGAATACAAATATTTTATCTTCCTGGATGTGGTGGTGCACACCTGTAATTCCAGGACTTAGGAAGCTGAGGCAGGAGGATTGCCGTGAATTCAAGGCCAGCCTAGGCAACATAGTGAGTTCAGGACCAGCCTGGACTACAGGGTGAGACTCAATCTCAAAAAAATTTTTCATCAATGAATGAATAATGAATGAATGATTACCTTCAAGACAACACTTGGCCAACCAAGGCTCTCACTCATGGAATAAGCATCAAATAACAAACTGATCAACCACTTGGACTCTAAGTACTCTGGGGGAATTAATAAAGGAGTTACTGTAGTACCTAAATTCATTAACTTGTTCTGAGTGAAACCATGAAAGACCAAGAGAGTGAGTTCCTTCTTATCCAAGTCCATAGACCGAGGTTCTGGCCTGGACGCCCCACCCGGCCTGGACACCCCGCCTGGCCTCCTCTCTTCTCTGTCCCATTTCTCCTGTCCCTTCTTTCTCCAGAGCTGTCAAGTTCTCAGCCAAGCTGATGGGGCAGGCCATGGCCAGGAGGGTCAAGGCCACCATCCTCTATGCCACAGAGACAGGCAAGTCGCAAGCCTACGCCAAGACCTTGTGCGAGATCTTCAAGCATGCCTTTGATGCCAAGGTGGGTAGGGCAGTGCCAGCCCCGGCCTCCCTCTGTAGATCACATTGGGAAGGAGCAAGAGGAAAGCCAGCAGTGAAGAACCCTTTGATGGTAGATAGAGACAGACCAAATATTCATGGACCTTTCAGGGGACCATCATTACCCCCTTGTCGTGTAATCTCCGGGATTTCTGGAATCACCAAATGAGATCCCCAACTCTAGAGAAAACTGTTAGCAAAATGGGACCCCACCTTGATTCTTGGGACCGTCTGGGAAGCTCTCCATTAAGTGCAGCTCAGTGGTTTTCACTGCAGAGCCTTTTATCTGTAGATATAATCTCTAACGTAGGAAAGGAAGGACTCTGAGTTGTGTCCCAAATGTACTTGACCACAGGTTACCCATTTTTGTTGAGCTTTTCTGCAGACTGGGCTTCCTTAGACCCTACTTGGGGAAAGCTTTGCCTGTGATGGTAGGACACAGGGTGACAGTGGCTCCCTGAGACAGGCGCCTCAGACTCGTTGACCCAGGAGCTCTGACTGGGTCAGGTGAGGACAAGGAAGGTTTGACAGCCTCTGCCTAACCGGAAAGAGGCCGCACTTGATGTTCAAGTCGGGGCAGAATTAGAGAAGACGTGGTCAGATCTAGCCAGGTTGTTCCCAGCCTAAGGGGTTCGGGGAGACACAGGTCGGTCCAGGGGAGGAGTTTCTGTGAGGACCTCTGATGGAAGCCGCCTTGGGCACGGCCAGGTCTCTACAGCCCCTCAGGCCACTGTGACCGTAGGAAGATCCACGTTCCACAGAAGCTTTTAATTCTACCCACTAGAGCCTCTTGACTCAGTTCCCCTTCCAGAGGCGACGACTAAGCGCGACTAACCTCTTCCCTTCCCCTCTCACCCCACTGCTCTCATTCCCTCCCCCTGCTTCCCCCCACCATCACCACCTCCCTCTCTCCCTCTCTCCCTCCCCTACCCTGCTCCCCCTGCCCAGGTCATGTCCATGGAAGAGTACGACATTGTGCACTTGGAACACGAGACTCTGGTCCTGGTGGTGACCAGCACCTTTGGCAATGGAGATCCCCCAGAGAACGGGGAGGTGAGATGGGATTCTACCTCCTCGTCTCGCAGTGGGCAGGGGCCCCACAGTGGGGATCCTACCCCTAAACCTACTGCTCCAAAGGCCCTCAAAGCCGGGGACTGCCAGCCCATCCGAACAACACAGATAGATCAGCTCCAAATTCCCCATCTGTTGGAGTCCACCAGTTCGCTTATGTTGGACAAAGTCCTGTCCAACTTATGGCCTGTCCTCCTCCCCACCCGAGCTAAACTGTCCCTAGTGAAAACATCACCTCAGTGAGCAGCTTGTTCAGAATGGGTGCTCCAATCATGAACTTGGTGTTGCCCGCTCCATACACGGGGACAATATTTTTATAGAGAAGGCCGCACAGAGAGTTGAGTAAAGAGTCTGTACCTATGTTCCTTTAACAGCTGGCCTTCTGCTGCACCTGCAGCTCACACATTGCTGGTCACCTGAGTCCCTGACCATCCATGATATCTGGTTCCCAGGCTTCAGGATCTTCCTCTACCTGCTAGAACCCCTGGCCCTATACCCAGTTCTACTCCAGGTTGACTAATACATACTTCACCTTTCACCTCTCTGTTCTGACCTCCAGAAATTCGGCTGTGCTTTGATGGAAATGAGACACCCCAACTCTGTGCAGGAGGAAAGGAAGTAAGTGAATGACCCCTTCCATGTCACCTGACATGCCCTGAAGTCACTGAAAATGATCTTTCAGCACCCGGGGTTCGCATTTGAGTTCCGGATGGTGGTTATGATTCCAAGTCCTTTGGGAAGCGATTCTGACTGCTGGTGTCTGGGCTCTGCCAGAGCTGGTGTTTTGGTCTTTGACTAAGGCTCTTCTCAGCTCTGTACCCATTTCTTTTCCAATCAAGTAGAGATGCTAATGTCACCATTAACTTTCCAATTAATAAGAAATTGGAATGCCTGAGTCCCAGCACTCAGGAGGCTGAGGCAGGAGGATTACCATGAGTACAAGGCCAGGTTGGGCTCCATAGTGAGTTCAGGACCAGCCTGGGCAACTTAGCAAGACCCTGTCTCCATTTGAAGACCAAAAACTGGGCCAGAGATAAAGTTCAACGTGAAGGCCCTGGGTTAAAGTCAAGTACTATTAAAAAAAAAAAAAAAAAAAAGATTATCCAAGCAGGGTCCACTGCCATATGCCCATTATTTCAGCTACTTGGGAGGCTGGGGCAAGAGGAAAGGGAGCTGGAGCTTAGCCTAGGCAACCAAGCAACACCCCATCTTTAAAAATAAAAAGGGTTTAGGGGTACAACCTAGTGGGAGAGAACCAGTCCCCACTATCACAAAAAAATTTAAAGAGCATCAAATGGGCGTCCAGGGCTGCAGCAGTATCTGGTTTATGCAGAAAACCACTACTGCTTCTCTCTGTCCTGAATGCATGTTCACCAAAGCCACGTGGTTGGATCCCACGGGTGCACGCAACTCCAGGATCTCAGTCCCCACCGTGCCACCTCTGTCCCCAGTAGGGTCCCCCTCACCCCTCTTTCAGGGAGAGATAGGGCACCATCCGTTCTCCCCTCTAGGTACCCCGAACCCTTGCGTTTCTTTCCCCGTAAAGGGCCGCCCCTCCCCCCTCGTGACACTGACGCCCACGGTCTGGCTGCAGCCCATGACGGCCAGCACAGGTAGAGCATGTGTGTGCATGTGTGTACGAGCATGTGTGTGTGTGTGTGTGTGTGTGTGTGCACAAACCTCCGTGGGTGCATGCCCAGCGCCCAAGTATCCCTGGGTCTCACACAGACCTGAATTCTAACCCAGGCTGTGCCATGAACTCACTCATTGACCTTGAGCAAATGACTTGACCTCTGGGACCCTCAGTCTTTCGTACCTGCCCAGCGGGGAGAAATTGCGTCTTCCCTGCCTGCTTCTGGGGTGCTGTTGCTGAGAGTGAGGGTTAACAGGAGTGGGGGGGCGCTTTGGAAGAAGCCTCCAGCCTCGTCCAAACACACGTGCTGCCATATTTACCCCACGACTGTCAGCCACGCCTCCTGCACTAACGGCACAGCCACCCCCTGATATGTGGCATGACTTATTTGGAGAAATGACTCAATGTAACACTATTTCGGAGCAGAAAATACACTCGTGTATATTTAGAACTTTCCTAACGCTGGAGCAAAAATGTTGAAAAACTTCCAGCTTAGAAACACTGTTGCCAGAACGCACCATTTTTTGGTGCGTGTATTTTTCTTTTCCTTTTTTTATTTATTTTCTTTTTCTTCTTTGGCACTCATATTTGTATGAGTTTTTGTGTTGAGTTTTAGGTTGGGGCTTGGTTTGGTTTGGTTTATTTGTTGGGTTGAAGATTATTTTCATTTTGAGTTTTTCTTTCTTGTTTTGGTGGTGTTGTGTCTAAAAACGTCCCACCTTTAGAGGAAAACCAGAAAATTGATTTTTCTTGAAGTGTCAAGCTTTCTGAACTTCTTGTGCTAAGACATGGGGCCCAGGGCCTCTTTCTTCCCCTAGAAAACAATGTAGGAGGTGGAAATGCATGTTTTCATGCTGTGTATCAGTGGTGAACACTTTTCACGTTCACTGGAAGTATGACCTGTGACAAACGCCATGCGGACCACGGAGCATTGACTGGGACAGACCAGAGCTGACCAGAGGACCTTCCACTGTGACGTCACTGCTGTTTGCTCAGCCACCACCTGCCACACGTGGCCAGTGAGCACCCAAAACGTGGCCGGTGCGAATGGGGAACAGAATTATGAATTGCATTTAATCCCAGTTAATTTAACTCTAAATAGCTGCAGGCTGTTGATGGTTACCATACTGGGAAAAGCAAATCTAGTTTCCATCCATTTAAAATGAGGTCTGGGGATGAGCAACGTGGCTTCCCTGGGGAGCTTGTTGCTGACTCTCTTCTTACTGATGTCACCATTTTAGCTCCCTGGGTCTCAAAGGTAAGTGTGATCAGAAACCCTCTAAGGAGAGGTATTATCAAGTGCAGGGGGATAGAGCTCATGGTGCCAGGCGTGGACGAGGTGACGTGCTCTTGCAGGGACCGGAGGAATGGTGCATTTCAACGCAACAAGCAAGAGAAGATATTAGAACTGGGCCTGGCTCACAGGGTCTCTCCGTTCTTTTTGGCAGGAGCTATAAGGTCCGATTCAACAGCGTCTCTTCCTACTCTGACTCCCGCAAGTCATCGGGCGATGGAGCTGACCTCAGAGACAACTTCGAGAGCGCCGGACCCCTGGCCAACGTGAGGTGAGTGAGGGAGCCGGGAACAGGTGCATGGGGACCTGAACCTCACGGGATGGCAGGCTCCTGCTTGTGGGGGACGGGTCCCCCCTTTCATGCCCCTTCATTCCCCACAAAACCAGTGCATACTGGGTATCCAGGCCCCCTTCCCCAAGGAACAAAGCTGCATGATGTTCCCCGTATTCACATCTGAGCCTTCCTGGGGCATTTCCCGTACACCCTCCTCGAGAGTCCCAAGGCTCACGCCAGCATCAGCCCTCAAGGATATGAGCCCCCCGACACTGCTCACTGAGCCGCCCTTCCCAGACACACTTTATGCTTACTGTACATTTCTGGAGATGCACAGCCATAAACTTTTAGCCACCAGCCCTGGCTCGTGTCAGAATCACTGGGAATGTGTGCACATGACTGATCCTGCCTGCAGATTCTGACAGAGCTGGTTGAGAGCCGGGCTCAGCGTGAAGGCAGATTTTGGAAAAACTACCCCCATAGCTCCATGCTTCCCAAAGCATGATCCCATATGACGAGATAATTTTAGGTGGCACATGAGTCATTGTTTCGTGTTTTGATGATTGTGTATTCAGTTGAACAACAAAGGGTGGTTAAAATATGGTGGATGTTTTGGTGATCAAATTCATTGTGGTAAAAAGATACATTACCATGAATCTCCTTCAGATACGCCCCTTGCTTCAAGCATTGTTTTTCGGTCATTCTTGCCATTTTCTGCAGCAGCTCTGGAAGTCCTTTATCTTGAATGACTTTATGAGATTTGATCAAAAACACAGTGAATGTTGCTGCCAGGCGCCATCCACTGGAAACATGATGGTGCGTCCTTGGCCGCCTTATTCACCAAATATGGCAACATGCATCATCTGGCTCTTCGTCAAATGACTTTTCTAAAATGACCGTGACGGGAGAACATTTTAGATCCATTCAGAACATCAAGGCAGTCACCACAACAGTCACAGTTGTAACAGTTGAGACATAAAGACTGTCATGTCAGAGAACTTCCAGAACTTCCTCAGAAGGGGCCAAGAATGATGGGATACATTTGAAGCCACATGAAACGTCTTTTGAGAGAAATTAGTGGCATATGTCTTTCACTTTAATTTTTTTATTTAAAAACATCCTATTTTCAACCACACCTTCCATTTGAAAAGACGTCAAACTGGGACGTTAAATTCTTGGACTTAGGAATGTGGGCAGCTCTGTAGGCGGATGTCTGGCCTTGCCACACAGATCTTGGACCTTCCCTGGCCAGAACCATTCAAAGCAAGATTCAGGAGGCCCTGCGTGTTGAGGGGTCATGCCCATCTGTAAATGGACTTTACATTTTAAAGTAGCTTTAGGTTGGTAGCACAGCTGAGCGGGAAGATCCCTTGACCCTGTCCCCACACGCACAGCCTCCCCTGCAACACCCCCACACACAGTATTTCGGCTCTAACTGCTGAGTGTACGTTAGCCCACTATTACTAACCCAAATCTAGCTCATGGCGGGGCTCACTCTTGGAGTGGTGTGTTCTATGGGTTCTGGCGCTAGTGTGTTTTCTGGCTTAACGTCAGTTCTGCAGCTTAAGTATCAGACCTTCCTTTCTTTATTAAATCCGTCACAGTAGAGATTGGCAAACCAGTGCCTGTAGGCCAAATCTGGCTCAGACCCTGCGTGTTATTGTACAACTCATGAACTAACAGCTGATTTGGGGGGGGGGGGGTTGGTGCAGAAGATCGAACACAGGCCTTTCACATGAAGCAACATCCCCAGCCCATTTTAATTTTTGATTCTGAAACAGAGTTTTGCCAAGTTATTGAGTTGCCCAGGCTGTGTGAAAAGTTGGCATCTTCCTGCCTCAGCCTCCTGGAGTGCTGGGATGGCAGGCCTGTGACTGCCAGTCCTGGCACAAATTCTTTTTTCAACAGATGAACTTTGATAATTAGTCTCATGATAGAAAACACTGTCTTTGAACCCCAACTAAGCAAAATGTTTTTCCCTCAAAAAATAAACCCTTTTATTATTAGTAGACCTGAATTTTTAAAATTGCCCTCAGTTATTATATTTTGAATTTCATCAATTTTAAAAAATGAAAAGATATTTGTTTTCTTTCTTGTAAGTACCTAGATGGAGTAGTTTAAGTTTTGCAGTTCTAAAAATTTTGCTCTTCGATCCACTTATAAAGCGTGCATCAGTTGCAGGTTTGGAGTTTGAAAAGAAGAATTTTGAGCTGGGCCAGGTGGTGCAGGCCTATAATCCCAGCTCCCTGGGAGGCTGAGGCAGGAGGATTACAAGTTCAGCCCAGCGTGGGCAACTTAGTGGTTTAGCAAAACTCTGTCTCAAAATCAAAATGGGGTTGGGGAGCTCAGTGTGAAAACCCTGGGCTCTATCCCAGTGCTTCAAAGAAAAGGAATTTTGAAGTCGTAAGTGAGGACTGGGCTAGAAATGGCACTCTGGCCTGGATTCCAGGTCTAACAAGAAGGTGAACTAAGGGGTGCTGATGGCAGAGTGACTTTTAGTATAAGATGTAAATGTTTGCCTTATTTTTCAATCATTCTGCACAGTCACGGGGGCGGGAGGGGGGCGGAACCTAGGGCTCCAACTCAGGAATCTTGCGCCCCTCTGGCACCAGACGCCATCCACACCCTGAGCACGGACTTTCCCATCTCCTCGGCAGGTTCTCCGTGTTCGGCCTCGGCTCCCGGGCATACCCCCACTTCTGCGCCTTCGGACACGCCGTGGACACCCTCCTAGAAGAGCTAGGAGGGGAAAGGATTCTGAAAATGAGAGAGGGAGACGAGCTGTGCGGGCAGGAGGAGGCTTTCAGGACCTGGGCCAAGAAGGTCTTCAAGGTAGCCGGGTCTCCAAAACTCTGGGGTGCCCCCCTGGGGGGGGCACAGTGGTGCGTGCCTGTCACCCCAGCTCTCGGAGTGGCGGAGACAGGAGGATCACAAGTTCCAGCCTAGCCTGGGTACTCAGCAGCTGAGTGAGAGCCTGTCTCGTAATCAGACCAGAGGAGGGATTCTCCCTAACCCCCTGCAGGTGGTGTCTGAGCCATCACAGGGGAGTACGAACTCGGAAAAAGACTCTCCAGTACCTCCGCCGTGTGCCCAGCAGCACACAGCTTTAAACAGCTTTGGTGAACTGGAGTGGGCTTCTAGCTCACACTTCCTACCCAGAATCCAACATCTTACGTTGCATTAGGGTGAGAAGTTGAGCCAGGGCTCTAGCTCCAGGGCGGGGTGTTTGCTTAGCAAGCACAGGACCCGGGGTCCCATCCCCAGGCCTGCGACAACTAAACAAACAACATGGGAGAGTCTGTCTACGTGCACTAAAACATTCAGTAGAATTCAAAGTTCCGCATCTCAGGGGCACCAGCTATGTTTCACCTGATGGGCAGCCGCAGTGGCCACTGCCTGTTTACCTTAGCCGGCTCGGAAAGTTCCTGCCATCGTGAGGCAACATCCTGTGGTCATCACTGCCCCAGACACGGAATCACGGGAGGGCACGTGTGACTGCAGGTGCAATGTGACTGCATTGTGACTGCAGAGCCGTCGCGGGCCGGGGACACAGAGCGTGGACCCTGCTCCCATGACGTCTCCTTCCGCCACGCTGGGTACTCACTTATCTGCAGCCTCGGGAGGAGGGCACCGTGCAGCCCGCTGTCCCCAGGTGGGGACTTGTCATCTAGAAAGCAAAAGCAGGCAAAGCAGAAGGGAAACTGAGGCACCGGGCTGTACGGATGTGTGTGGAGAAAACTGCCCAGAGGCCTGTTTCCTCCTACCCAGGAAGGGTTGGCTTTGTCGTGCCTCAGTTAAAGGTACCGTTCTTGGAGTCAATCAGCAAACCGTGACTGAGCGTCACAGAAGCAAAGCCTGTTAAAAGGCACCGTAGTCACTAGCCTTCAATTTCCTGTGGTCCCATCCCGCTCCCAGCTCTAGCCGCCAACGGTCTAATTTCTCTGTGTGCAGTTGTCCCCATTATGTCCATTTCGTATGAATGGAACCATGTGATAATGGCCTTTTCTGCTTGGCGTCTGCCACTTAGTATAATGTGTTTATTAGGTAGTATTCGTGTGTAAATTTCCATGACATCATCCCTTCTTCTGGCCAAGTAATATTCCATCATACTGAGAAGTCACATTTTGTTTCTCTGGTTGTCCATTAGTGAACGTTTGGATAGTTTTAAAATCAGCGCCAAGGGGCTGGAGGATTGACACAGTGGTTAAAGCACGAGGCCCTGAGCTCGATTCCCAGGCACCACTTAAAGCTGGACGTGGTGGTGCACACCTGTAATCCCAGCCCTTGGGAGGCTGAGGCAGGAGGATTGCCGTGAGTCCAAGGTCAGCCTGGGCTCCATAGTGAGTTCAGGACCAGCCTGGGCTACAGACCAAGACCCTGTCTCAAGAGAAAAAAAATGTTTTTTAAGCAAAAGAAAATAAATAAAATCAGCCCAAGACCAGACAGTGATAAAAGCTACCCTGGAAATTTTTAAAAATTTATTATTAAAAATATAATAATTCTGCAGGAGTGTAAAGCCTGCAGTCTCAGCCCCTTGGGAGGATCAGTTGAACCCAAGAATTTGAGACCAGCCTGAGAAATATTTCAAGATCCCATCTCAATAAATATAATAGTAATTCTAAGCAATAATTGTTTGGGTTGGAGAATAAATTAGCGTGATAAAACTAAGGGAAAGTTCATATTTAGACATCTAGACATTCAATACCTTCTGTATATAATTTTATAATCTTTTGAGAAAGATGGATAGGATATTCTGTAGTGTTTATTTTCCTCTTTAGGACGAAGCCTCTATACATGTTGGTTTTAGAAGTAAGTGACGGCATAGCGTTGCGTCTTGAGTAGAGGTTAAGTCGTAAAGTCAGCGGTGAATGTCATGTGCTTAGCACATCAAGGGCATTCATAAAATAAAGGAAGGGTTAGGGGGAAGGAAGGATGGAAGACGGATGGCTGGGCCAATAGGTGAATGGAGGTTGGATGGTTGAATCGATAGAAGAGTGGGTGAAGGGATGGGTAGGTAGAGATTTGGATGGGTGGATGGACGGTCGGACAGACAGATGGACAGACGGGTGGATGGGTGGGTGGATGGATGGATGGATAGTTGGAAGAAAGGGACAATGGCTAGACAAAATAGTGGACAGACAGAATGACCGTGACAGGATGTCGGGTGGATGAGTGGGCCAATGGGTGGATGAAATAATGAATGAGTGCATGTGTGGATGGATGAGTGGGTGGGTGGGTGACTGGATGCTTGGGTGCATGAGGGGGATGATGGATGACTGAAGACACACCTGCCGTGGCTTGGAGCTACTGGTCAGGAGCCCCTCTGGGCCAAAAGAGGTCGCTGAATTCCCTGTGTGTGCCACAGGCAGCCTGCGATGTGTTCTGTGTCGGGGACGACGTCAACATCGAGAAAGCCAACAACTCCCTCATCAGCAATGACCGCAGCTGGAAGAGGAACAAGTTCCGCCTTACTTACGTGGCCGAGGCGCCAGAACTGACCCAAGGTACCTCACCGCACCCTTGGCCAATGGGACAGTGGGGAAGGACAGACCGGAGAGGAGATCTTTCCTCCGAAAGCGAGGGAGGTGGGCTTCACTGCTCGGGCCTTTCTCTAACGTCGCCCTCCCATAGTAAACCATCACATTCCCTCCATGTGCCTTTGAGACACAAAGGGAAGTTGCTACCAGTTGCGTGGCATGTTCCCCTCAACCATCTCCTCTCCCCAGCCCCGACCGAGGCTACCAGGAGTCCTCTCTTGGCTCCAGAGGGCTGTAGATATGTGACTGTCAGAGGAGCCGTGGCAGCCTGGACAGTGTTAGGGATTGGTCATTTACTGCGTCTCAGGAACAGTGCTGTTTGTCTCCTGACAGGGCTCTCCAATGTCCACAAGAAGCGAGTCTCTGCTGCTCGGCTTCTGAGCCGTCAAAACCTCCAGAGTCCTAAATCCAGGTAGGAACAGCAGGTGGGGTTGGGTCCTGAGTCATGACAACTCCCAGGACTGGCTTTGCAAAGAGCCACAGAGACCCTCATGCCGCCATCATATCTGAGCTTCCTACTTCCCTTTTCCAGGTCCCATCTGGGGGTAGGGCAGGTCCCAGCAGATAGAACACTTGCCCAGCACGCAGAAGACCGTAGAGTCCATGGCCAGAACCACAGATAATAAATGATAATTAATCAAGCTCCCACCTAGACGGAGAGAAGGTGCTGATCCTGGGGAAAGGAGTAAGAGAAAGGTTTAATGGGTTACTTGTCAGAGCGGGCCACACCCTGTAGGATTGTTAACGTCCACAGCATCTTTATCAGAATCTGCTTAGCATAAGCATTTCCTCACCATGTTTATGCAAAAGTTACCTAGAGTCGGCTTAAATTTCTTTCCTTCTTTACTCTCTCTCTCTCTCTCTTTCTCTCTCTTTCTCTCTCTCTCTCTCTCTGTGTGGTACTAAGGATCCAACAACCTAGGGCCTTCACACTGAATAACAACCCCAGCCCATTTTTTAGTTTTGACTTTGAGATAAGATTTCTCTTAAATTTCTAAGTTGCCCTGTCTAGGCTCGAACTTGTGATCTTCCTGCCTCAGCCTCCCAGGGTGCTGCAATAACAGGCCTGTGCTACCAGACCCGGCTTCAAATTTCTTTGGGTTGATTGGAGGCACACTCTCCCTCCCCTACAACCCCCAATCTGTTTTAAAGTCCTCATTGTTAGAAATTATCTTTAATAGCCAACACAGCCAAATTGCATAGTAGCTAATATAACCCAAGCAGGTTTTTTCATCCGTGATTTTAAGCCTGGTTATCCTTTCCGCTCTCACCAAAAAGAATTCATTTCTTCCAATGGACGTCTTATCTGCAGGTAACCAAGGGCACGGACCACTCAATCTCCCATGGGTCCTGCTGCCTTCAAATCAGGCTCTGTCACACCTGGCTTCCTGAGCTTTGGGCTTTAGTGAAAGGACACACTTTGTCCTGCTGAAAATGTCATTGTCAGACCTGGTCACAGTGCAGTGGAGGCTGTGTGATCGCTACCGAGAGTGCTGGGCTATTACTGCTGCCACCGAGCCGCACAGAATGTCCTAATGCCACACGAGATTGTAGCTGTTCTCCCCATGTCCCATTAAGCCTGTGTCCTGGCTGCTTGTGGACATCTCCTCTCCTCCCACGATGACCAAGCCAGGCCACCCACTCTGTACTTGTATAAGTAAATTTTTTAGCACTAATGAATATCTCCTCATTGAGCCCTGGTGAATAGAATCTTTCCTCACGTTGCGTTGACAGCCCAGCAAGATCTTTTGAAAATGTGAGGTTCTATTTTTTCCTTTTGCGTGGCCTTGTACAGAGAGCAGGCTCCGGAGCTGCCGGGCCCTGGGTTCCGATCCCAGCTCTCCCAGGCACTAGCTGTGTGGCCCCCGACAAGTCCCTCACCTGCCCTGAGCCCCCGTGTCCATGGCTGTCCAATGGGAGAGATGGCCAACATGTGTCCAGCACTTTCTGGGTTCCGAGTGCCCAGGACGTCTTGACACTCACATGAGCTCAGGAAACAGATGCTCTCACAGTCTACGTTCTAAGTAGGAGAAATGACAGTGAGAAAAGCAGGTGACTCTTTCAAGGTCACGCTGACCCAATTATCTGACTCCAGTGTCAACGTGGCAAATGGCTCTCAGATGGCCTCCACGGCTTTTAAGTGCACTGCGAGAGTTCAAAACAAGGCCCGTCAGGCCGCCAGCATGCCTCTGCTGATCCATATGCGTCCCACTTCAGGTCACCACAGGTCTTGCATGTGCATTTTCCATGTGATCTTCCAGCTCTTCGATAAAAATTAACAACAGTACAGAGCCTGGGGCTCTTATATTCCCTCCTTGGTCCCCAAACATTGCAGAGATGGATCTGTAAATGAATGTCTTTGGATAATTCATGAGACACAATAACCAGGCCCAATGGCACCAGCCTATAATCGCAGTACTCTGGGAGGCTGAAGCAGGAGGATCACAAGTTCAACCCCAACTTAGTAACTTACAGGGACCCTGCTTCCAAATCATAAATTTAAAAAAAAAATAGGCTAAGAAAGTAAATTTGAGATAAGTCTGTAGGAACGAATGGATGCACCATGAGACCATGATGCCTAGTGAAATGAATCAGACAGAAGATCAAAATATCGCATGGTTTCTCTGACGGGAAAAACCTACAATGTGAATAAACAAGGAGCAAAATAAAAGAGTGATGTGGGTAGAAACAGGGAGATGAACTTCATGGGAAGGAAAAGGGCAGTGGAAAGGAGAGAAAGAGTAGGAAGAAGAAAGAGAAATAAACGTGATCAAGATGTGTTGCGTGTATGCAGCCGTTCCTCAAGCTGCATACAATTATTACATACCACAAATAATAAAAATTAAAATGGGAATGGACTGAGAGTGCAGCTCAGTGTGGAGACCCCAGGCTTGATTTCCAGTGCCAAATAAATAAATAAATGCGATATTCAGACCATAATGCTTCTGCTATAGAGTGAGACTCTGTATTTGAAATAGTTAGTTACCACTTCTATCTCATGGAAAGGCATGTCTCAAGTTGCATTGGAACAAAAGGGACCCAGAAGCTGCTGGGCATTTCTTTGAGCACAAAATATGAAAGACCAGCTTCGATAAAGTAGTCCTTACACCATAGCACGCAGGTGGCAAGGAAGCTTGCAAATGTCTTGATGCCAGTCTAGCCAGAGGCCCCAAATCTGCCCCTGCCCACCTCAGAAAAGGACACTGGACCCTCAGCTGAAGTTCTAAAAGTAACCAACGAGACTACTCAGAACACAGAACTAGAACAGGGTATTCAAGTCAGCCATGCATTAGCACCCAAAGGACCAGATTGTACTTCGGTGTTTAGCCCTTTGAAAGCAGGTTCTGCAGCACTACCGATTCTCAAGCTTGTCACCATTGCCAGGGTTGCAGGTTATGGGGGTGGGGGGGAAACAGATAATCAAGTAGAAGAACATGACTCCCCCATATTCTCCTGCCCGAGGCCAAAGCCAGGGCACTCCAGTCGGCCCCACTAGAAGCCCTTCCTTGCGAGCGAAGTGCTGAGGAAGAAATAAATAGCGTCTGGAGAGTGATATGTGCAATTATAAAAGGAAAAATGACCACGATAGCGTCTTTCCTGGAAATACATTTTCTAATAAATGCGCAGCAATTAGCAAGCAGTACCTACGACAGAGTTTAATGGAGAGCTGATGGGTGGGGGAGATAGGAAGCCTTGGAAGTCAGGAGAAGGAGCGGAAATGTCGAGGTGACAATGACTCTCATGGGGTAGGCAAGCTTGGGAGCAGAGCAGGGTGTGCGGGACCAGGGGTGAGCAGGAGCCACAATGCAGAAGGAGCCTGGGGTGATTGGCAGAGTAGCAACTTTGTAACGGTTGCAGAGAACTCCATTTTCATCTAGAGATAAGATTGCCTCTGTCTAACTCTTCCTTCTGGATGGAACACCTGACATTTCACTCTGGTCAGAACCTCTGACATTGGCCTCACCCTACCCCACCCATGTGTGTTTCGGTGAATGCTGTTGACCTTGATGTTCAGCTACATGTCAGCCACAGCAGCTGCCTCCAGCAGAGTCATGACCATCTCTGGTGGCCGGAGCCAGCACCTAATTCATTATTTCCTTACTCCTTGGCTTCTCCTCAGAGATCTGCTTTCCAAGGTCGTCTTTTAAAAGCATTAACAGAAGCATATCAGCCCCCTCTGTGTCACAGCCTGGAGCCATTTTTCTGCAAGGAGTATGGTACCCTCCCAACTCCTTGCAATAATAAACTCTGATGAAGGCTGCAGCATCTGACCCCTTCCACTCCCCAAACTCTCAGGGACTTTGCATGTGCTGTTTCCCACTTTCTGGGACACACTGTCCCTAAATCTTTGTCCTCCTGCTCATTGTCCAAGTCTCTTTCAAGGGTCATATCCCCCGAGAGGTCCCTGGCCATCACACCTGACTTAGCCCTCCACTCTCAGTCATCGCTGTCATTTGTCCCCATCAGGGCTTCAAGCGACTTCTCCATTAGAACAGGACACTCACAAGTGCCTCGTACAGTGGTGCTCAGTATAAAGGCACTGAGTGAATGAACCCCGCGTATTAACTGAGATGGCTCGCAGCTGACATTTACCCTTGTCCTTGACGAAGAAACAACATTAGCTATTCATTTTCTCCACCTAACTCTGAATGTTAACTAGATGTTGGTCCGCCTGTGGCCCTGACACGGGACCCTGCCAAGCGTATGTCTGTGGGTATGTGTACAGGTGTGGCGCTTCTTCGTGCAGATAGAACTGCGTTTCCTGCAGGAGTCACACTGGAAGAGGCGGCGGCTGTTGTCCCAGCACTGCCTTTTCTCCTCCCCCATAAACTTCTCAGTGGCCCATATGTGTCCTGAGCCTTAGAAACCCACCATTTAGGGGACTGGGGATGCAACTCGGTGCTTAAAGCACTTGCCTAGCAGGCGCAAGGCCCTGGGTTTGATCCCCCAGCACCACACAAGCCCAGCGCGGTGGCACACGCCTGTAATCCCAGCACTCAGGAGGCTGAGGCAGGAGGATTGCTGTGAGTCCAACGCCAGCTTGGGCTCCATAAGGAATTCAGGACCAGCCTGGGCTATAGAGCCAGACCCTGTCTCAAAAAAAGAAAAAAGAAAAGAAATCCTGTATTTAGAAACTCCAGCAGAACTGAGGTTCACATCAAGTGATACCCCGGCCCGTGCCGCCCAAGCAAGATCAGCTTTCCAGCAAAGCATGGAGCCAGGCTATTGAGTTCAGGGACCTCAGCAAGGCCTTAGCATGAAAGCCCAGTCGGGCAGCTTCCGGGCCACCTTTCTGCGAGCTTCTTGGCTGCCCTCTCCCTCCCACCACCAGCTGCCCCATCTGAGAGGACTTTGCGGACCTGTGAGCCAGCTCAGCAAGTCCTCTGCGTGCCTGCTGTGTGCAAATCACGATCGGGAATAAATTCCCTGGCCTTTCCAAGACTTTGGGTGAACACAGGGAGTTCCCAACCAGAAGCCCTCCAGCGCCCTCTGCTGGCTTCAGGCGTCTGCTACTTCCCTTCCTGCCGCCACCCCCCAAGTCTGACAGTGTCTGTGCTCCCCAAGGCCCCGTGTGAGCTCAGGAGAGAATCAGGCAATTATAATGAGCAAGACCAGTGCCCCAGAGAGGGTGAGGTCTGCTTGGGAAACCCTAACCCTGATGACCAACAATTTCCCACCATATAAACACAGGAGTGCTTGGCTAAAAAAAAATACGATCCACACCCCCCATACATGCAAAAAATGTGACAACTCAACTATTTTTAATAATGGTGGCTATTTGTAGCACAAAAAGAGTCTTGGTTTTGCAAAAAAAAAAAAAAAAAACTCCTCTAAATAGCTAGTCCCATTGGTCCGTTGGGTGTGATTTACGGGCCCCGAAGAATGGAGAAACTTCACGTTGAATACCAAGCGTCCCTCACAACTGAAACCCACGGGCAGGGAAGGAAGAACAGCTCAGAAGAGCGAATGCAGCTTGGGGTGCCCAGGGTTGGATTGACCAACGCCTCAAAGACCCGGTGAAACGCAGTGCGGCTACACCAACGTTTGCCAAAGCACCAGAATCAGCCCCGTTCTGGGGATTCATTCTTAAGGCCAGTGCTTAACCTCCTGAGTTTCCAGGTGCAAGGGCATGACCAGTAGGTGTAGACACACTTCCCCTGGGGGGTTTCTTCCTGGCTCTCTGTCAGTGTCATAGTACCAGTGGCTGTGTGCGACCTTAAGGTCGAGTTCTTTTCTCTTTACAACGGGCCGTAGGTAGATCCTGGCTGCAAACGGGGGTTGGGCTTGAAGTTCCCAAGAGAGGTGGAATTGTGTATGTTGGGGACATACTTCCTGGGACCCCCTGAGGGAGAACTGTGATTGGTATGGAGAACAGGATCTGTCCTGCAGCTGGGTGACCCTGGAAGTCTAAGGTTTCTTTGTACAACAAATACTTTATGAGGACATGCTGTGTGCCAGACAGTATCATAAGTTCTAGGGACAGAGTAGTGGGCAAAAGAAATGCCTGGCCATCAGAGAGTCCATGTTCTGGCGTGGGGTACAGATCACACCATAGAATGAAGCGAGTCACATGAAAGGTCAGCGGTTGGGAAGTGTCACGAGCAAAAGCAAAGCTGAAACAGGAAGATGGAGGAGGAACTGTACCCCAGGGTGGAGCTTGGGGCACTCCAGGCCTCGGAGCTCAGGGAGGTTGGGTACAACCAGCTGAGTAGAAACAGCCAGAGAGCAGAAACATTCCAAGGGGAGTTGGTGGTGGCGTTCAAGAAGGAGGATGAGATGGAGGTGGGTAGCCTGTCCCGTGCCACTTCCACGGTCCAGGTGTGCCCAGAGGACCATCCACTTGGTCTGTAGAGGGAGAGGCCATGTGCGGGAGGAGGCGAGGACCCAGTTGGCACAGGCCCTAGGGAGAGTGGGTGTCAGGGAATTATAAACAGGGAGAGAGGAGGAGAAGCGGGGAGTGGATGCAACGTGTCCTATTGTCCCCTGATGTTCTCTTCCCCAGCCGGTCGACCATCTTCGTGCGCCTGCACACCAACGGGAATCCGGAGCTGCAGTACCAGCCTGGGGACCACCTGGGCGTCTTCCCAGGCAACCACGAGGACCTCGTGAACGCCCTCATCGAGAGGCTGGAGGATGCACCCCCGGTCAACCAGATGGTGAAGGTGGAGATGCTGGAGGAACGGAACACAGCTTTAGGTAAGAGTCCCAGGGACCAAGGACCCACCCCTGTCCCCGCTCACCAGTCCATGGAGAGAGTGGGTTTCTGCTGCCCCCACACGAAACACTGTCCCCCTTCTTCATGGCAGAATGAGCAGATACCTTGGTGCCAGGACACAGGTGGCTCACTGGGAGAAGGACGCTTACCATCCCCCACTGCTAGATGCTCGTGGTAGTAGCAGCACATATTCAAGTGTCTTATTTGCACATAAGTTCTACACACCCAACTGTGTAATATTTTAAATCATCTCAAGATGATGTATAATTCCTAATACAATGTAAGTGCCATGTAAATATTTATTACACGGTATGGTTTAGGGATAACGATGAGAAAAAAAAGTCATGATGTCTTAAGTATAAATGAAGCTTTCTCCAAATGTTTTCGATCCCTAGTAGAATCCACAGGATGTAGACCCAGTGGATGCGGAGAGCCACCGGGACACCATCGCAGTTAGAGCAAGATCTGACACCAGACTTGCTGCCTAAGAGCTGTGCGACCTTGGACAGGTCCCTTAACTTCTCTCTGCCTCCATTTCTCCCGATGGAGAGATTAGTGGTCATCGCCATTGTCAGGAGGATTGAACAAATGGATTAAAGTACTGAGAATAGGACTTGCAGGGTAGAAGGTGCTAGACAGGAGTTGGCCGCGATTGTCATCCTGCTCAGAGAGACGTAAAGCCAACACCGGGAGAGGACAGAGGGGTCAGGATAGCCTCCTGTCTGCCAATCAGTGGGGCTCTTGTGGCAAAAAATACCCATGGATTCTCTCATGCTATTTTAATATTTTTTTCTCTCCATTTTTCTCGGGTACTAAGGATCGGGCCCAGCGCCTTCGTGCTGTGTTTGACCCTCAGCTCTGATTATTCATTCATTCCGAGACAAAGTCTCACCAAGTACCTCAGGCTGAGCGTGAACTTGAGATCCTCCTTCCTCAGCCTCCTGGCGTGCTGGTATCACAGACCTCTGCCACCCTACACAGCTTCCTGTTTTGTTTTTTGATACCGGGACTAGTTTGCCTGACTGGTTTGGGATATGCCCCACGTAGCCCCCTCGTTCCCACAGGTGGGCGAAAGGTAGAAAGCAAAGGTGACCTGGCCCTGGGGCCCCAGCAGCAGGCCAGGATCCCGGCGTGGACCAAGCCATCCCCACCTTGTGCCCCCCAGGTGTCATCAGCAACTGGAAAGACGAGTCCCGCCTGCCACCCTGCACCATCTTCCAGGCCTTCAAGTACTATCTGGACATCACCACCCCGCCCACACCCCTGCAGCTGCAGCAGTTCGCCTCCCTGGCCACCAGCGAGAAGGAGAAGCAGCGCTTGCTGGTCCTCAGCAAGGTAGTTCCCCAGGCTGCCCAGACTCCCCTGGGCCCCTTCTGCCTCTTGGTCATTGGACAACCATACGGTGGTTATTGCCCCATCTGTCCAGCAGAGGGCAGCTCGGGTCAGTGGTTGCCTTTTTCTAATGGTTGCCATATTGGCTTGTCAGTTTTGGTCCTAACCCCTTCAAGAACAAGAGTGATCTCCTTGACGCTCAAAGATTTTGGGCCACCATAGACATTGCTGTCCTAAACTGTCCGGTCCCAGCACTCTGGAAGGCTGAGGCAGGAGGATCGTCAGCTCATACCCAACCTGGGCATCTTAGCTGGGCTCTGTTTTTCACCATTCAGGAGAGAGGACTGGCTGGTAGGCGTCAAGGGAGAGAGAGGCCAATTAGCAAGTGCATATTATTTAGAAATATAGAAATAGACTCCAGGAGAAACAGAAGACTCGTGAGTGGCTACTTCTGGGGAGCTGGAAACAAATGGCCCTGGAAGAACAGCAGACCATTATTTTTAATCATAGGTTTGGCAGAATTCTTTAACTTTTTCCTATGATTTAGGAGCTGTATATTAACACAGGGGGGTTGTGGCACAGATCTGTCATTCCAGCTTTCTGGGAGGCTGAGGCAGGAAGATCACAAGTTCGAGCTCAGCTTAGGAAACTTAGTGACTTAGTGAGACCCTTTCTCAAAATTCAAAAAAAAAAAAAAAATTAAAAAGCCTGTGAGTGTAATCAGTGCAAATGCCCTGGGTTCAATCTCTAGTGTCACAAAAGGAAAGGAAAAGAAATGAAACGAAAAAGAGAGAGTAGTGTAAAGGAGACCAGAGATCACGTCTTTGCGCTGGATTATTTCAAGTCAAATTTGTCAAATTTGATATAGCCGTATGTATAAGTTCATTCGTTCCCAAAAGCACTAAGCCTCCAAGATGGGATAATTGAGGAAGGCTTTTCGTTGGTGGAAATGTGTATCTGAGAGAACGTGGGAAAGGAACCGGGTAAGGTTCCTTTCACTTACGGGGCCTCGCAAAGTTGTCCAGGCTAGATTTGCACTTCAGATCCTCCCGCCTCGGCCTCCCAGAGCTCTGGGAACACTCAATGCTCGGGAAGAAGCTGACCCCTCAGAAGCAGAGACAAGGAGGCCTCCTGGACAGATGGCAGTGCAGTGCCAGGACCAGCCAGGGAGTCTCCTGTGCCAGCAGAAAGGACTTGCCCACAGTGGCTTCTGGTCTATATGAGAACAACTCCAGAGCCCAGGGAGTTCCTGATCTCGGGAGCGGCTGGGCGTCACTTTTCCTTCGCCCCAAAGACGTAGCCCTTCACACACATCCACCTGTCTCCCCACACTGGCTCTTACCCCCTTGGACATGGCCTGCTCTCCGAGGACGTATCGCCAGCCTGCTCAGCAGCCAGCATATCCCAGGTGCAGGCTCTCTGCCTGCGCCAGCCTGCCACGACCCTGGGGTCAGCAAGTCACGACGCCCACGGTGCAGAAATTCTCAGACCAGACTGCCTGGAGCGGAATTTGCCAGGTTCTTCCTGCAGGAGGCCGGGCGGCACGTGTCTAAGCGTGCGGCCTGCTTCAGCCTCCGTCCCAGCTCTTGAGCTGTGCCATTGTTGTTTGGCAGCCGGGACAATGCATCCCGGGATGGGTGAGACTGTGTGCCAGCCAGAGGCCCGGTGGACTCAGAAATGTGAATTTGCTTCCTAATCTTGTCTCCCAAAATATGATTTGTCTTTTGATTTCTTTCGAACTATTTAAAAAATGAAAAAACAATTTTTTTTTTTTTGTCTCACAATCCATACCGGCCAGGCCGCGGGCCAGGATTCGCTTGCAGGCTGAAGTTTGCGCTTTTCTGGTATAGGTTCAAATCCCAGCAGTGCCACTTTGTAGCCATAAGACCTGTGCATGCCTCCATGTCCACATACACACACACACACACACACACACACACACACACACACACACGCAATTCCTATGTTAAAACCTAACCTCCACGGGCATATGGCTATAATCCATATACTGGGAGGCTGAGCAGGAAAATTGCCATGAGTTTGAGGCCAGCCTGGGCTATGTAGTGAGTTCACGACCAGCCTGGACTGCAGAGGGAGGCCTGTCTCGAAAGAAAGAAAGAAAGAAAGAAAGAAAGAAAGAAAGAAAGAAAGAAAGAAAGAAAGAAAGAAAGAAAGAGAAGAAAGAAGAAAGAGAGAGAGAGAGAGAGAGAAGGAAGAGAAGGAAGGAAGGAAGGAAAGAGGGAAGAGGAAGGATGGGGTTAAGATCTTTATAAGAGAAACCCAGAGGAATTGGCCACCCATCCTGCCAGGTGAGAACACCTAGTGGGTCCCAGCAGCCCTCATCAGACACCATTTCTGCTGGGCCCCTGATCATGGGCTTTCCAGCCTCCAGAACCGTGAGCAACATGTGTTCATTGTCTGACTTAACCAGCCAAAGATAATTCAGAGTGACGGCCCAAGGGGACCAAGGATGTCAATTTCCCAAGATCCTCAGGAGAGGAAAGCCCAACCTGGCATCATTCTCCTGAAAGCGTCACCTCTTTTCCCTTGAATGTTGCCATCTTCCTTGGGTGGCCTCTGGCTGCCTCTGGCCGCGGGCAGGAGCCAGACTCACGCCGCCTTCTGTCCTTTGCCGGCCCAGGGCTTGCAGGAGTACGAGGAGTGGAAGTGGGGCAAGAACCCCACCATGGTGGAGGTGCTGGAGGAGTTCCGCTCCGTCCAGATGCCGGCCACGCTGCTGCTCACCCAGCTGTCGCTGCTGCAGCCCCGCTACTACTCCATCAGCTCCTCCCCGGACATGTACCCTGACGAGGTGCACCTCACCGTGGCCGTCGTCTCGTACCACACCCGAGGTGAGCGCTGGGGCCCGCGGGACCCCCTCAGCCTGACTCACTGCCCCGCTTGCAAGTCCCCAGTCCCTGGAGGACCCTCACAGCCACGATGGAGAACCAGGGTGTTGTGGTTCCTGTCTCCTTGCTGGGACAGGATACCCAACACCCTCAGCTTAAAAGAGGAGGGGGCCGGCTTCAGGGGTCTCAGGCCGTTCATGGGTGGCCAGTTGTGGCACGGGGCATGGTGGGAAGGCCTGGGCAGAGCTATTAGCCCTGCAGGGCATGGGGACCAGAAGCATGGTGGGAGGGGAGGAGCCAGAGGCAAGAAATTACCCTCCCAGGCCATGCCCCCATGGCCCGTCCCTCCAACCAGGCCTCTTGTCTAGCAGCCCAGGACATCACCAGGGGGCCAGCCCGCCGGTGGCAGGAGGCCGCAGGAGCCAATCACCTTCCCAACCCAGGAGGCTGTGGTGGGGGGAGACGTTTCAGAGTTAAGCCATAACACTGGGGATGCCGAGCAGGGAAAATGTCTTGATTAGGAGAGAGGCTAGATGGACCCAGGGGAGCCCCAGCTCTCCCCAGCCTGTGATCGCCTTTGTCCAACTCCCTCCCCTTGAACCCCAAGGGCAGCAGCTAGAATAAGCAGCCTCTGGCCACCCCCCACTCTTCCCTGAGGAGCTCAGGCCTAGCTGTTTGTGGGCCCAATACCCCAGGCTCTGCCCCTGTGTTTCCCGACATTTGCAGAGCAGTTGAAATGCACAGTCCCTGCAGAGCTGAGAACAGGACCTCTGCAAGCCCTCCGCAACCCAGAGCACCTGGACCAAGATCCCTGTCGTGGGTGGGATTTGAATACTCCCACCTGTACCCCACTGAACCCTGGGCAGGTGCATGGCCCCCAGATCAGCCCAGCTCTGCCATTTCCTCTTCCCTTCTGAGAGAGGAACCCAGACCAGGAATTTCAAGCAGAAACATGGTGTTAGGGCTGTCACCCTGCATTGGGGTCCGTGGGAAGGCCAGGGGGGAGGGGGAGGGCAGCACAGCAGGCCAACCAGGCCACCTGCTTGGGACTCTGCTAGACGGAGAAGGACCAGTTCACCACGGCGTGTGCTCCTCCTGGCTCAACCGGATACCAGCTGACGAGGTGGTCCCCTGCTTCGTGAGAGGGTGAGTGACGGAGGGGGGCAGGTGCCACAGATCTGCCTGCTGGTGCCCTGAGTTGGGGTGGGGGGCCGGCCTGGGGTCAAGGCTAATACCCCGCACCACTGCGTGGTTAGGGAGACGGGGTCCTGAGACAGCCAGGTGGCAAGCTGGGTCCTCTATGACAAGTCAGCACCCTAGGTCTTCAAGTGCACAGACAGGACTGCCTGGGGAACCCATCTCCGCCTTCACGGAATTTGCAGATGAGTGGATGTTCTCTCCACCTTCTACTGGTCCCCAGTGTGTCCCCAGGTTCTCAGACATGTGGAACATCCAGCTACCCACGGCCCCTGGAACTTCTCGCTCCAAATCGGTTTCAATACCTAGACCTCAGTGTAGACCATGGTGGGCACCGGCTTTGCCAACCAGTACCTTCTCTCCCTGCGCGGTGCCCGTGGGCTACACTGTAGAGACCCTTGGCGGCAGAATCTCCTGCACGTTGCAGATCCACAGGGCCCTGAGCCCGGGCTGGCTGCCTC